>JADLZN010001730.1:157043-381976 GCA_018155175.1 Sinocyclocheilus anophthalmus | reverse complement strand
AAAGGTATTTAAAATGTAATGCATGGAAGGTAGATTAGATATTGTCAAAGACTGTCATGGCTGAATTGTAAATTGTGCCTCAAAGTACTGCAATGTATTTTTCCTATTCTTATTAATTTGTGACTTTATAAAGAACATTTAGTCTTTTCTAAAGCCCCTGATTGATTTTGTTCATATAGCAAATGCCAAAAAAGTTTTTTTTTTTTAATCTAAAATGGCTGAAGACCACCAGAGGGGAAATGTACCTAATGAGATTGTGATTTGAGGAGGAAGTGTGCTTTGTGTCATTATTTTGCACTTTTATATTCTAATTGCTGCTATGCTAATCGCTGCCATATTAATTTGCAGATCATATGCTGTCTAGCAACTTTGCTGCGTAAACAGGATCTGTCCGTCTGGAGTTACCCTTCAACTTTACAGATTTACCATGGGCTTTTGAGCTTCACAGTGCACTCTAAACCAAAGGTCTGTCTGTTTGATTCCCATTCGCTCAGAGTTGGAATGTTACCGTTGATATTCCTTTTGTGCCATTTAAGATTTTAATCATTCTATCCACCACTAGTTGTTATATTATGGAAACACTATTTTTGTACTCACATTGCAGAGTGACTGACTATGATTATTTGAGGTTTCTGAATAATGATTGTCCGTGTGTTGCAGGTGCGAAAAGCTGCGCAGCAGGGTATTTGCGCAGTCCTTCATTACAGCGACTTCATGTTCTCTGATAATGCCCCGGTCCATCACCCAGCAGCAGCCACCACAGCCAAATTCTGCTGCAAAGAATTGGAGCTGTCAGGAGGTCAGTAAACTCAGCAATAACACCTGCTTTTGATAACAGGTGAAATTATCCAGCATCTGAGGCTACCACTAAAGAATTTAAAAAAATAAATAAAATGAGGAAAATCAGCAACAGCACATTTCTGTGAAGAATGCAAGTAAAGGACAGATGAGTAGTTCCTTGATCTTTTCACACAGCCATTCTACGTTGATACCTCACTGCTAGTTCATTTTTGGTGGAACTAATCCTCTAAGTGTGTAAATTAATAATTTTATTTTTCAAAAGCATTTTAGTTTTGGATAAAACATACAATTTAATGTTGAAAATCAAACTGCATTTAGTTATTGTGTAGGCAGTTGTGCAGCAAAAAATGTCCAATAGCACCACCTAGTGTCCATTACACTTAGTGGAGTCAAATCTGTTTTTTTTCCCCCTTATATTTTACAGAATGAAATCATTTTTTGCTTACTGATTGAGTGATTATCTTTCTATCCGTCTCAAGGCAGCAAAGAAGACACTACCACTCTGCACATGCTTGGTCTTCTAAAAGACCTGCTGTCTGTTTTTCCTCTGAGCTCTGTAAAATCTTGCTGTGAGACCCTTCTCCGTGTGATGACCCTGAGCCATGTGGTAAGAGAGCAGTTTAAGACATACATTTTCGTTTTCATTTAAAATCGATCAATCAGTTTTCATTGACTTGTCAATTCTTAACACCTGCTTCTGTTTCTCTGAAGCTGGTAACAGCAAATGCAATGCAGGCTTTCCACAAGCTCTTCAGTAGCAAGCCTAGTCCTGCCAGCATGTCTGCAGAACTGAATGCACAGATCATCACAGTGAGTACGATAATCACTAAACACCAGTGGCGGGCCGTGCATTTTACTCCTAGGCCTTCAGTGGCGTCCTACATGAATTAATCCATCTCTTCATACCATCATAATGATGCCATGGCTATAGAAACCATAAATATTACACAGTAATGCAGTATAACAGGGCACTACATAACAGACAGGTATCTTATGTAGCGAGAATGAATGCCATTACTAAAGAAAGAAACCCAATTAACAATTGCGCAACACATCATCTGTAGCTGAAGCATTAACCTAAACAAAATGACAAATACAGTCCATAGATGTTCGTACACCATGTTTAACCCATAATGCATTTATACCTACGGTTGCATTGGTATAAAACAAATGAGGTGATTACATGTGTTTTAAAGTTGACCTAACAATTTAATGTTCTCTTACTGCTTTATTTCGTCTTCACGAGTCTCCCCGCCGGTCTGCCAGCACACTGCGGGAGGAAAATACTGGTTAGCACAGCTTTACTAGGAAAGTGAGCAAGTAACATTAAAATAATTCATACAAGACGATGAAGAAAAGTGTATACATGTGTTTTTTAACGTACCTCTGTGACTCTCATCTCTCCGCTGGTCTGCCTCTGCTAGCGGCGCTGCGGCCGGAAGAAAAGACCGGCTAATATAGCTCCACTCGGGAAACTGAGATATTCTTACGGAAACTTAAACCTGGTAAATAACATCAGCATACAATGCATCAAGCAATAAAAGAGTCAAAAATGAAAATAAACCTACCATACTCTAGCGGTTTTTCATCTTCACGAGTCTTTCACAGAGCCGGTGCCGAGGAGGTGTGTGGTTGTTTTTCGCAGTCATTAGGACTACTGTTTTTAGATTTACTAAATATAGTAGGCAAATATTTTTTTCAAAATGCACTGAAAATCTAAACCTGAGAAACAGTAATAAAAGTTTTACTAAGTTTTAATAAAATTATTTACAGTGATGCTGTTTGCTAGCTAGTATGCTGACCATCCAATAAAAGGACGAGAAAATACTGACGTTATCGTTAGCCAGCTAGATGGCCCTGGTGTTGCCAACTCGAAATCTGATTGGTTAAAGCAACGGTTTCATTGCCATTGATTTAAGCTAAACAGACGCCTACACTGTTGATTCTGAAGGCCTTAAGGCAGATTTCTTTGACCCTGGCAACACGATTGCTGAAATATGATTGGATAAAAGCTCTAATATAAACATACACTGCTGGAAGCAGTGCAACCAAGAGAAAAGCTATGAAATGAAGAGAATAGACTATTGGAAATAATTTAATACACATTCATGTAAAAATATATTAAAACTAAATCCCAATTTGTAGATTGACACGTCTTTCAACACCTTTTTTCTAGGCTCTATATGACTATGTTCCAAGTGAGAATGATCTGCAGCCTTTACTAGCATGGCTTGCTGTAATGGAAAAAGCCCATGTTCATCTTTCCAGGTAGGCCTTTTTCAGCACTGAGTCTTTTGTTTGCTGCCTTTGTGAGGAATCTTGGTCATTACATAATTTTTGGCCTCTAGTTTACAGAGCTCCCTGAGTATCGGGTACTGTACCATTAAACTGCAATTGAACATCAATTTGGCAACATTCTTTAAAAGGCATCCACAGTGTTCTTTTATTAGAGATGGTGAATCTTTGTTTCGGTTTGAAAGTTACAGAATTTGGATGTTCCAATTATCCCTCAGGCTGGGATTAGTTTTAATCCTCTTGGTTATTAGTTAACATATTCTCTCTTCAAAGCTGAAGTGCTCTGATCCTGCCTGTTTGGAAATCCGAGAATGGGATCCAGCAGCTTGTGAATTATATGAATCTTTATATATATTTCTCACAAGTGATTTATTTATTTATAAAGAAAATATAGAATGCTCAGAGGATTTCAGTGGATACATTTCTAAAAGCTGTGTGAGAGGTTAAATTCTGTGATAAAGGTGTGGAAATGTTTGACATAAAAAAAATATGGCTGACAACTTGAGAAAACCACGAGTGCTGCTCAGAAAATGAATTGCTAGCTATTATTTTCAGTATTTGTATGTAAACATATGTGTGCATGCATTTGTATTCACTTTGTGTGCACTAATAAAGTGTTTGTGTGTTCTCAAGCGTTGCATCACACAATTTCTTGTTTTTTCATTGAATTTCATCACACCCTAACTACTGTAAGTGTGTGTGTGTGTGTGTGTGTGTGTGTGTGTTGTGTGTGTGTGTGTGTGTGTGTGTGTGTGTGTGTGTGTGTGTGTGTGTGAGTGAGCAGGTTTGCTAAGTGGATGTGAATGCCTCAAGCACAGATCCTATCAAAGCTGTCTCTCGTCTAGAAATCAAAAATGAACAAATGGGGAATGCTTTGTTTGTTGAGACGAGCACATGGGCAAAAGCTCTATAAGCTCTGAGATAAGAGAGACAGTTCACCCAAGGTCAAACACCCTGTTAGTAGACACACTAACAGAAACTGTCATGCTTTTGCATCCTAATGAAATTGTGTTAGCGGTTGGCTTTAGCTTGACATCAGCCTAACCAGAACCTTTGTAGTGAATATTTCATTTTTACAAAAAATTTTACACATCAGCAATAAAAATAATTTGGACATTGTTTGACAATATTGGGCTTTTTGGACATGTGTTTTAAGCAAGTTATTTATTTTCAGTTATAGTGTTACAATGCATCATTGTTACCTCCATATTACTTTTGTAAGGGTAGCAACAATTCTAAATTTATAAACGCAATTTGAGTACTGTACAAATCCGTTTTTAAAATTTTCCTTTATGCATGCAGCTCAGACCCCATTTGGCCTTGGTTCTCTGCACTAAAAGATTGCTTTGAACCTCTTCTTTCTCATTTCGTTCAGCCTTCATCAGCAGAGCACTGCTCTTGATTGGTGTCATGCTTCGGCCCTGAAGCTCACATTCATTTCCTCATACATGCACGTACAGCGCCCACATCATCTTCCAGGGAGGCCCTCGTCTTCAAATTACTTAGCTAAATACGTTTCCCCGGTTCAGTTTGTTTAATAACCCTGATTAATTAGCAAGAGCGTTTTCTAATTTATGTTGTTGTTTTGCTGAGTCTAGCTTTGACTGCCGAAAGCAGCGAGAGGCGCAACAGATGCTTTGTTCTGTTGTAATGGTTGTTTTTAATTCTTTGCTCCCTTGGTTTTCAATTTCAATGGATTTGTCATCTCGGTGCAGCTTTACTGTTTGGAGTGGAGTAGTTGTATGCAAGTTGTATGCAAAACTCCTCATGCATTAATGCTAATACCATTTTTAATGTTAGTGTTGTTATGTTTGTGTGTTTCAACAGGTCAATGGAAAGGACTTGTCAAAGGCAACGCATGACCAGGCTGTGGAGGCCTTCCGTATGGCTAAAGAGCCCATTATGGTCCAGGTGCTACGCCGGGCTCCCAGGCCCAAACCTACGGGCCCAAGTGGGGAAGCACAGGTAGTGGACATCAGCACCCAGACGGACATCACCTTCCAGCATATCATGGCCCTCAGCAAGCTGCCTACGTCCTCCCCGCCTGTGGATGTGCTTGAGCAGTACCTGCTGCCAGAGGGGTGAGTGACAGCTCCCTGGACCAATCACAATGCATATTACAGATTTCAGTTATGATTGACACCTAACAAGTGCACATTGTGCTGGCGTAGAGAGTAAAGACACGTTCTAGCAATTACGTCCCATTGCACATATTTCACATAAGTTGCTCTACCAGACCATCTAAACTTTAATATACTTGTAAAACTGACAGTGTTTTGGCCCAAGGCCCAAGATGAAATTAAGTTGCTTTCATTTATTTGGATTTGCATTTTCCCCTCGCACAATATCTGTCCTCTCACATCTCACTTCATGTGTCCTCAGGGTTTGTCTTTCACACGTTACTGACAGGAACTTAGTAGCCAAAGAAGAATTTAATTATTTTCAAAACACACAAAAATTAAGTTTTCTAATATCTAATTTCTGCAGATGCTTGTTTTTACCTTAAAGGGGTGGTTCACTGTTTTTTTTTTCTAGGCTTGATTGTGTTTATGGGGTGCAGTCTAACATGTTAATGCTTTGTTTTAAAAAAAAAAACACATTATTTTTCACATAATTTACCTTTATTCCACACCGCTCTGTCTCTTCTCTAAGAAACACATGGATCAGTTCCTTCTTTTATGAAGCCCCTCCCTCAGAAATAGATGTTGGGCTCTGATTGGTTAGCTTGGCCAGTGTGTTGTGATTGGCTAAACCGCGTCTAGTGCGCGTGTAAATGTCCCTCCCCTCACCTCAGCAGCATTTGCTCCAGTTGTATTGTAAACAACGGCGTCGTTAATATCACTTATCAGTTTGAGCCCAATTGAGAAGCAGAGGATATTATTGAAGAGGATCGTGCAGAACCTGTGCAAGCACGGCTTTTAATGGTAGGCCTATGTTTTTTGTTTGTTGTTGTCTCATACTTTTAGATACGCTGTTATTTGTAAATGCTACTGCTTATGTTAGCTTTTAATATACGGTTTTATCCGCTTCTCATGGCTATGTGCAAATAAGTGTATAATTGGAACAGTTCATTGTTGGAGCTGAGCTGAATGAGAGAGCGAGAGAGAGAGAGAGAGATCACAGTGTAGTCAGAGCAGGGCGATACGAGGAACAGTATTAAGAACCGCTGCTTTAGAACATTGATTTTGAAACTTGTGAATCAATTAGAATCATTAGAAGACAGAATCGCGATTCATATATGAATAGATTTTTACGTGCACCTAGTTTTCTTCCTCTTCTCTAAAGCAGCTCAGCATGGCCTCGCCCCCTTTGCTGCCTTTTCCCGAGGGCTGGGTTTATCTGGGTTTGTTACGTCACGAACCTGGGAAGTAACTTGTTGTAGTCCCTACAAGCCGTTTTTGTAGGCATTTAAACTGCCAGAATTTTAAAAGACATATATATCTCCGTTTGCATTGAACTTTCAGCATTGTAACTTTGCAGATATGTTTATGCTCAAACAGCAACATTACAAACTAATTAAAGTTGAAATCGAAATGAAACAACCTTGAAGTCATACTTTGTAAAATAGTTATTAAATATATTATGACTTGCTCTGTTCAAGAATAAAAAATGGTCACATATATTTATAAAAATGGGAGTCATATAGATGCATAAAATTGATAGTTGCAGCTCTGAAATCGTTATTTCGTTATATGTAATTTTATTTTTATCGGAAGATTATTTCAATGTATTAATAATAATTTAAAATATTTGTATTAAATATTGCTGTCGTTTATCATATAATTATTCGGTCATCAATAAGAAAAGCACATATTTTAGTGATTATAAGAGTAAAATCTCTCAGACACATGAAGCATGCAAGATGTGATAAAACTGGCAGTTCAGCCAAACTGGTAACATTTTATAGAATGTATTAATTAATCAGTCCTCTAAAGCTTGAATACAGGGGTCATTTGTCAAGCACAGTTCCTCTATAATATTATTCTTTATGGTATGATATGGTTTTGTTTTTATGTTTTCTAGACACTCTCCTGCTCATGAATACTTCGACCCCAATGATTTCCTAGAGGGCATGCAGCATGAGATAGAAAGAGAAGAGCTGGAATATGAGGTAATGCCACACAGATTCTCTCTCTTTACTCTGTCTTCTGTCATCCCTGAAACGTGAATTAAGACATGCTGACGCCAGGCCTGATGCAAACTGTCTCCACTGATCTATTGGTGAATTGACCAACCACACCATCCATAACCACACGCAGGCACTGAAGCAGTCAGCTGTACTGATATCAAGTAGCCTTTTTAGCCCTGTTCCCTTGAGCAGATGCGAGACGGGGATATCATTATTTATTTTTGTCATTGACTTATATAGGTGAAAAGAGATAATTTGATAGGTTGGAATTTTGACTAACAACTGGCGTGATGGATCTAAGTGTACAATAAGCGTTGACAGATTGCGCTGTAATGATAGTGATGGGCTGTGAGTCATGAGGGGTCACGAGTGAGTCCATAAAGAGATGAAGTTCAGAGACTTATAGCAGCAGATGCTCTGCACGCAGCACTCTCGATGACCTCTCATTGGCCCCTGAAGGCCTCCAGGTGCCGCAGTGCGGGCCCTGCAGACAGAGATCAATGACCAGGATGGGGCCAATCTGAATGCCCAACAACTCCACCACCCTCCTGCCTTGTTTACCTTGATTAATGCTCTCCTTTGCACTTCAAGGACAAAAGAAAGAGAGTTTTAGATGCTGTGAGGTAGAAATGCACTAATATGCAGTTTTTTCTTACCTTAGTGCAGTGTTGGCAGACATATCATAATCGTATTATGTAAGGAACTAACCAGCTTATCAAATACTTCCTCACTATGGTCATAAGCAAATTCACACTCAAAGAAAGGGTCAAGGTCTGAGACATTTATTATGGACAATTTCTGCTTGGGTCAATCTCATGAAATCTGTCAATCATGTTACCATTATATTTCACCCCAAAATCAAAGGAAATTATAAGCATATTTTCCAACTGTATTTAAAAAGAATTGATGTCTATGTTTAGGGTCATTTAGATGTTATACATTTGGACATAATTTTTGTCACAATTAAGCACATTTCCACCACCAATTCTCTTTACTATGCGAAAAAATGGCAAAAATATATTATTTAATCATGTAGTATTTATTGTAATGCCTTGAATTTATGCTGATTAAAATAAAAAAAGTATCACAGTTTTCACAAAAAAAATATTATCCAGCACAACTGTTTTCAACTAAATAATAAGAAATGTTACTTCAGCACCAAATCAGCATAAAATAATGATTTCTGAAGTGATACTGAACATTCAGATTTGCCATCACAGGAGTAAATTATATTTTAAAATGGTAAACATCGATTAAAATAGAAAACAGTTAATTTTAAATTGTAATTATTTTAGAATATTACTGTTTAAACAGACCCTAACATTTTAAATGGTATATATGTAATATTAAGATGTCTTTACCTGGACATGTATTCATGAGATTCGCCTGTTTACATTGACTAAGATTGATGGCAGAGCATTTGTTGGTTGGTTTAGATTATGCCAGGTTTTTGCAGTAAGCTGTTTGATTGCTCAATAACAGCTTTGTTCATGGCTGCTGTGATACCAGCCCCATGAGAGCTGTGATCTCCATATGTATCTTGTAGATTACAGGTGTTGACACAAGACTGAATGAGACTTGACTTGTGTACATGTTTGTGGCAGCATGTAGCTCTGTCGCAGCACTATAATCTGGGCAAATTATTCAAACATGTAGATCAAGACAACAGATTGTGTACATTGTTATGATTTAGTTGCTGTGTTTGCACTGTTCAGCAAGTCGACTTACAAATGACTTATAGTCAGTGCTGTGCATTAAAATATCACACTCTTCTTTCAGGAAGTGGATTTATACAGAACTAATATCCAGGATAAACTGGGGTTAACTGTGTGCTACAGGACCGATGATGAAGATGAGACTGGGATCTATGTCAGTGAGGTGAGTTGTATCATAAAAGTAGCCATTTTTGTGCATGCTAATGTCCGAGGTATGTTCATTAAAACCTTTGTAGTTTCAGTTATAAATTAGCCATTTAGATTCATTGTTTATGGTTGGTTACCAATTTTCCTCATTGTGCAGATTGATCCGAACAGCATTGCTGCAAAAGATGGACGAATTCGAGAGGGAGATCGAATCATCCAGGTTTGCTGCCTATCATTGATGTCATATGTCTTATTCTGTCACATTTAGCCATTTTTTGTAAACAAATCTATATTCCACAATTCAGATCAATGGCATTGAGATTCAGAACCGTGAGGAAGCAGTTGCTCTTTTAACCAGTGAAGAACACCCGAATGTGTGCCTGCTATTGGCTCGACCAGAGATACAGGTGAGAGAACCAAGCCACAATCATACCGTTCATGCTGTTCACCAGCTTTGAAGGACAGCTGATAACTTTTCTCCTTTTTTCTCTGGTTGTTTTAGCTGGATGAAGGCTGGATGGATGATGACAGAAACGACTACCTGGATGACCTCCACATGGATATGTTAGAGCAACAACACCATCAGGCTATGCAGTTCACAGCAAGCATGCTCCAGCAGGTACAGCAAATCCATCAGAAAGTCACTCGTAGAGTCGGTCAGGAGGCATATCAGTCAGTCATAGCTCAGCCTGTCATGGCTTGATATCCTACACATCAATCATAATTTCTGTGTCTGTCAATGAGCAGGAGGTAAAGCAGTCAAGGTGGGACTTTAGTTTAAAAGAAAGCATGACGTGTTGAGGTCTCATTTGCATCTGGTATTAACATCTATATCAGGTGATCAGATTTGAAGTGGACCATGCAATGTACATGTGTAAACAGGGTCCAGTGCTTCTTGGCATCTAAATGAACCAATTTGGAGGTGGTCAGATCTCATATGGCTGCTCTGAATTTGTAATATAAATGCTAATGTGTTCAGATTTGTCCTAGACTGTATTGAATAATTGCTTACTTATTCATTATGCCAAAGCTAGAAACTTGGCCATCTAGTTTTCAAAAACATCCTTTATGGGCTCATCCACACGAAGCCAGAGCTTTCCCTATCCGATCTTTTTTTTTTTACTTGTTCTAAAAACTAATTACGTAAACATGGCGTCGCCTCAAGAAATATCTGCGTACACACAAAACCACTGAAACTGACTCAAAACGATATAGTATACATGCCAGACCAGTATGTGGCACTATAATTCTGCCACAGAAATTAAAACGGAAAAGAGAAGACTTGGAGCATGCACATAAACCTTATGTGCTGTATAGCTACAAACCCAACACAACAACAAGAAGACAACTTTTGCTCTAGTAAAGCTAATAGGCTCAGTAGCTTCTGCACCACAAACACAAGCATGTAGGGTGCCATTGTTGTTGTTGCTGTTACATGATGTAGCGTTGTCTAACTAAAGTGGAGACGTGGAGTGATGACATCATCGTTTCACAAAATATACGGATTGGCTGTACACACGAAAATGCAAGGGTGTCATTTTCAGATTTATCCACTCCGGGACCCGGTCAAAAAATAGTGGTTTCATGCTCCCAACCCCAGATCCATCTGGACGAAACGCTGATACGATACAAAATGTTTACGTATACAGCTAAACGTGTCTCTGTGTATACAGGCTCTAAGAAACTTTAGGGAAAGCCTGTACATATATCCACCTCCACACCCTTAAACCAATGCACCAACACATGTGAACTTGTGAGCTTGCGAGAGGCTTGCCTCCTAATTTAGTTGTCAAATAAACCAGGCATTGTATATTAAGAATATTGTTGACTCCTTGACGAATTGCTATTGTTCCACTTTTGTAAGTCAGTTGGATATGCTTTTTTTGACGTTCCCTGACTTGTTTTGTTCTAGAAGAAGCATGAGGAGGATGGAGGTACAACAGACACTGCTACGCTGCTCTCCCACCACCATGAGAAGGACAGTGGAGTGGGCCGCACAGACGACAGCACTCGTAACGATGAGAGCTCTGAGCAGGAGAATCTTGCAGATGACCAGACCAGCGCCTCCACCACACTAGGCAGCCGGCGCAGGCTCGCCTACAGTCAGGACACCCTAGGCAGTGGTGACCTCCCTTTCAGCAGCGAGTCCTTCATTTCTGCAGACTATGCGGACGCAGATTTCTTGGGTGACTTTCCTGCTGACGAATGCGAGCGGTTTCGTGAGCTTTTGGAGCTCAAGTGCCAGATGCGGAGCGCGGGCAGCAGTGGTACCCCAGAGCAGAGCTTGTTCTGGCCAAGTGGTGGCGTAGGTGGCGGACAGGGCAGCGTTGGCGAGGAGGGCATCGACAAAGAGCTGGAGCTTCTGAATGAGGAGCTCCGCAGCATTGAGCTCGAGTGCCTGAGCATAGTCCGAGCACATCGCATGCAGCAGTTGCGTGAGCAGTGCCGCGAACAGTCCTGGATGCTCCACAACAGTGGCTTCCACAATTACAACACAAGTGTGGATGCAAGACGCCATGAGCTAGCGGACATCAGCGAACTCCCAGAAAAGTCAGACAAGGACAGCTCCAGCGCATACAACACTGGCGAAAGTTGTCGTAGCACGCCGCTCACGCTAGAGCTCTCCCCAGACAACTCTTTGCGACGTGGAAATGAAAATCAGGCCGAAGCAGGGGCCAGTAGTGGTACTTCGGGTGCCAGCAGAATTCTCAAACCTCTGCTGTCGCCCGTCCAAGAGGCTTGCAGCCCTAACAGAAGTCATCCGACCTTGTCAAAAGAGTCCGAGGCTGGAACCCAGCCTGAAATCCGTGAACGCAAAGCTGGTCGCCATGCCCAGCCCCAGTCGCCCTACAAACATGCCCACATCCCGGCCCATGCCCAGCACTACCAGAGCTACATGCAACTGATCCAGCAAAAGTCGGTGGAGTATGCCCAAAGTCAAATGAGCCTAGTCAGCATGTGCAGGGATCCCGTCGCTTCTGCTGACTTGGGACCCAAAATGGAATGGAAAGTGAAGATTCGCAGTGACGGTACGCGATACATTACCAAGCGGCCTGTCCGGGACAAGCTCCTGAAAGAGCGAGCCCTACGGATCCGAGAGGAGCGCAGCGGGATGACTACAGACGACGATGCCATCAGCGAGATGAAGATGGGCCGCTACTGGAGCAAAGAGGAGCGCAAGCAACACGCTGTCCGTGCCAAAGAACAGCGTCAGCGCAGGGAATTTATGAAGCAGAGCCGTATGGACTGTCTGAAGGAGCAAGTGGGCAGCGCTGAAGACAAGAAGGAGGTCAATATCATTGAACTGAGTCACAAAAAGATGATGAAGAAGCGGAACAAGAAAATCTTTGACAACTGGATGACTATCCAGGAACTGTTAACCCATGGTACAAAGTCCCCCGATGGGACACGAGTGTACAACTCCCTGCTGTCAGTGACCACGGTGTAGGCTCTGTAATGTTCTGTATATAGGAGACTACCGATTGGAGTAGACAATGCTGCCTCGTTCAATGCGGCAACATTTGTAAATAGGAAATAGGAATGTCTTGTCTGAAGGAACTTTGCCATTTTCCAAGAGAAGGTACAATGAGAGTCTCAAAGATTGAATAGAATGGATTTATACAAGTGATGAGAAGGTGTTTTCTTATTTGCTCTGTTCATTTCTATGTTGCGCTTGTGGTTTTGAATATTCGATTAAGTAACTGATTCATGACCATTCGGCCTCTTTAAAAGGTTTCGGAAAACAGTACAAAGACCATCAAGCATCACAACCATCAGCATTTTTATTTTCTGTCAAGTAACTAACAGTCAGCAGTATTGTACTTTTTATGCATACATATTGCTTATTAAAGTAACAGATATTTAGCTTAATGGTCATCACACAGATGTTATTATATACTTTTTAGACAGGGTTTTACAACAAAAATAACTTTGCTTTACAGACTTTAAAGAAAATGTGCTGTTTTTCCTAAAGTTCATATTTCACACAGCTACTGTTACATTAGACATGCAGCCATTTTTTGAAATCTAAATCTGTTTGTTGTATTGTTGATATTAATGTCTGTTGTAGACAAAAAGCCTTTTGTATAGGTCTCCATTGTATTACAGCCAGATAATACAGTTTAACAAATCATTAGCTAGAAACGCAATTTGATGTCTTGTAAAATGAGAGAAATAATAAATTATTGTTTTATATTTGATGAGCTTTCAAAATGTTGTGGTGAGCTTTTTTTTATTTTCAGTACATTTTTACTAACAAGAAGTTTCAGTTTGCAACCGCAGTAGGTTGAGAATTTCTTCAAACCAATTTAAAAGCACGAAGGGTTCCACAGATATGTGTCTATCTGTTCGTGTCTAAGTCTGTTAGGGGGTTGTGGGTGGATAGTGTCCACACTTCAGTGACCACTCGACCTCAGGGCCACTGACCCAGCCAGGCCCCTGTTTCTGCTTATCTGTCCCCAGCTGTGTGTAGCTCTGAAACATAGAGCTCAGGTCAGTGAACAGACCTTTATCTCATTACAATCACACTGAAAGGTCTGCAATGCCACAGCTGCAATGAGCAGCGCAGCCAGCTGCATTCAGAAAAGACTTCTGTTCCCAGCACACACACTAGCACAGTATTATTCTGACAAACTGCTTTTCTTTGCATTTGATGACAAAGCATCAAATCAAGTGCAAACAAATGATGCTAGAACTTTTTTATTAGTCATTTTGCAGTTTGTTTTAATCAACTGGTGTCATTTTTAGTGGATGAATGAAGTTCACACAGGTTTCTTAGTAGAGTGATCCCAGATGCAGTTCATCACATACAGTTCAGTAATACATGAACATGTTCTACACGGTTTGACAACCAGTTAGTGTCCAAATAAAAAAAAATTCCCCTCATTTATGTAGCAAATCTATTTTTTGTTAAATATTTAGCTTGAAGGGTGTTCCATATTTCTTTCAAATAAATTCCACTTGGTTTTATATTTTATTATCTAATGACCTTCATACATTTTTAAATATAAGGGTCCAGATATTTTGTGGGGTTTATAATGTAAATAAGCTTTTTGGGCATGTATCACTGTATAATCTAAAGACCTTTTCAGTACAAATGTAACCATTTAACAAAGACCTGTTTAACACCTTGTCACCCCAAAAACGAAACAACCCCATTCAGGGGGATATGAAGTATGCCACCAAAGCTATCTGACTCTTTCTATGTAAAAAATTTGATGAAGAAAAAAAATCTATACCATTGTGTAGCTTTGTGCATACGTTAAGGGAATAATTATGTTAATAATGGAGGGTAGGTAACATGCTGTCACCCTCCTCCTCTCTGTCTGCTTGTATGTAATTGATTGCTTTTCTGCTTGCATGAAGGAGGACCGTTTGTGTGATCTATGTCTCTTCACATACACTCTTTTAATAGGAGATAACAGCGTTCCATGCAAAGGCAAACAAAAAGAAGCAACAGCAATCAATTCTGAGTTGTTCCCTTTCCGGGCCAGGAAGAGAGGCGAAGTGGAGATTGCTTTGATCACACTCTCTGGTTTATTTTTATATTGGTAATGAATGAAGGTGGGCAGTGTGTGATACGGCCGGCCGTCCTCCTGTGTTAGTTTTGGAGCTCCTCTCATTTGTCTAAATGCCACAGCAGAAGAAAAGGAGAAGCTCTAGAGTAAATTGGCTGTTGACCGATAAGACCACTGTTTGCGTCCTTGGCTCTTGTTCAGCTTTGTGAGAGGAAATGGGCTGACAGGGAATGGTTGTATTGTTTAGAATGAGAATGAACTCCAGTGGGCCATCCTTGTATGAGAAATGGGCAGTAGTGAGCATTGTTTTCAGTTGTTTTGTAATTTTTACCCCATTGTACCATTTTTCTTATGGATCCTGTGTCAATTGATTCAGCATTTTTTTTTTAAACGTAAAACCCCCTTAGCTGGTAAAATCACTGTGAGGCAAGGTCTTCTTGAGTGTTTTTTGCTTATGAAAAGACGGCAACAGCAATATGATGAAAGACATCATTGTGAGTGCTATATATTTCTACATTTAGTCATTTAGCAGACACTTTTATCCAAAGCGACTTAAAAATGCTGACAATAGAAGCAAGCAACAATAAATTATATACTATACAATTGCATAACTACATACAACAAAAATGTAAGTTGTATTTCAAAACCAACAAATTCCAAAATAAACCCATAAAACATGTCCTCTACTGCAGCATCACAGAAGTCATGAAAATATAAGGTAATGTATGGGTTTTACATTCTTCAGATCATGAGAGAGCACCAGAGAGAAGTGTTGTGATTGGCTGTTTTATGATTGACTATATCGCGTCACGGCCAATTTTCGCGCTCAACGTAATGTGGACATAAACAATGCCTGAGGTGGATCTTATCACGTCGTAGAACTAGCCACCACTCAGTACGGCAAGTTATTTACCAAGTAACGTAGCAACTTGGCGCCTTACTATGTGGCATGTGGAATGTTCGTCATGAGTTTGTTACTTCACAACAGCTTCAAACATGGTTGGTCCTGTCAGAAATTATATTCAGAACTATTCGTTTTAATGTTATATATATATCAAAAGAAAAATAATCAGCTCTGAATAATTGGTCATTTTCCCATCACAATTAATATTTTGTTCACGTTTCAAACCCTGTAGGGTTTCTTGTTTCACACTTCTCCAAGTTCCAAAAAGGTCACGGTACAAGATGAAAATGTGAAAACTTACTGAATGTGAATTAACTTAAGCCTACTCATTTTTTAATTTGCTATAGGCAACTGCACTTATGTCATGTTTGGTTTCTTGTCGTGTGGTGTTAATCATCTGACATTTGCAAACTTAAAGTACTTTGTGTGCAAATACCATACAACATCATTCATAACACTGCACCGATTCCAGCATGAGCAGTCAGCTTGATTACTAAAAATCACAGATTGCATTCATGTGCATTGTATGATTGCTGTCTCTTCTTTCGGCCATCTGCATGATGACCTGTTATTAAGTCATGTGTACATGTTACATTTTAGTGTTGCAAACAGCATAAACTGAATTCAATCCCCCAACAAGCTGCTATAAATACAGTCTGGTTCGGATTTTGATTTGATTTGAAATTTTGCTGTGATAATATGGGAAACCAGGTTGCAATCCTTCATTCAAAATATTCATTTCATCAAAACAGCACAGTGGACCAGGCATGGGGTTGTTCTTACCATTTACTTTAAGAAATATATGTCAGAATATATAAACCAGAATGTAAAACATGCATGCTTGTAAATACAAGCTGCAAAACTGACTGTATACATTTCTCATATTACACAGGTGAAATGGCATCAGACATAACAATGACTGATAGCAGGAAAATACACTCCTATCTGATCATCCACCATAAAAGACACCCACAGGCCCTCTAACATGAAGACGTAAGGAAGAACATGAAGTATGCACCCAATTCAATTAAACCACCTCTGCTGGGCTGTCCGTTTCCCAGACCCATGAATTCTGAATAGTGACATCTCATTATTTTTAAGATGGTGTAGGTTATAAAAAAGCCTCTGTCAATGCACTGAAACACTTCAATCAGTTGAAAAGTTGGACAGAGTTTATGTGCATTTTTCAGAGTGTGCTGAACTGCATAGCATATAGCACTGCGGTGCATAGATATAGTGCCTTGCAAAAGTATTTTCATTTCATTTCAAGTACATTCATTTCTTTTTCACATTTTGTTATGTTGCTGCCTTATGTTAAACTGCTTTAACTTGCTTTTTTTCCATATCAATCTACACTCCATTCACCATAATCGTAAAGCAAAAAAATGGTTTTTAGCATCTTTGTAATTTATAAACATAGCTTAGGAACATTCATATTGCTTGTAGTTGTAACTACACTTCAAGTGAAGTTAACCTGTGGCAAATTTAATTGAATGGGTATAATTTGGAAAGGCACACATGTCTTAATTAAAGGTCTAACAGCTGAAAATGCATATCAGAGCAAAAACCAAGCCCTAAGGTCAAAAGAACTGCATGTAGAGCTCAGAAACAGGTTTGCGTCAAACCACACATCTGGGGAAGAGTTCAGAAAAAAAATTCTGCTTCATTGAAGGTTCACAGAAGCATGTAGTCTCTGTTACCCTTAACGGAAGAAGTTTGACACAACCAGGACTCTTCCTAGAGCTGGAACTGGAACCAAACTGAGGAATTGATGGAGAAAGGCTTTGGTTAGACTGGTGACCAAGAACCTGATGGTCATTCTAGTTGAGCTCCATGATCATATATGCAGATGGGAGAAATCTACCGAAGGACAAACATCACTGCAACACTCCACAGATCTGTGATTTATGGCAGTGTGGCAAGACTCAATCCTCTCTTCAGTGAAGACACATGAAAACACACTTGGAATTTGAAAAAAGGACCTAAAGGACCCTCAGACTCTGAGAAACAAGATTCTCTGGTCTGATGAACCTCAGTTCCAAGCATCATGTTTGAATGAAACCAGCTCTGCTCATCACCTGAAGAGTACCACCCCAAAAGTAAAGTGTGCTGGTAGCAGCCTCATGCTGTGGAGCTGTTTTTCAGCGGCAGGGACTGAGGGACTCATCAGAATAGAAGAAACGCTCAGTGCACCAAAATATTGAGATAGCCTTAATGAAAACCCAGTCCAGGGCATTCAGAACCTCAGACTGAGCAGAAGGTTCACCTTCCAACAGGACAATGACCCTAAGCACACAGCAAGAGTCAGTTATAGACAACTCTGTGAATGTCCTTGAGTGGCCCAGCCAGAGCCTGAGCTTGAACCCAATCAAATATTTCTGGAGAAACCTGAAAATGTGCATCTGCCCCCATCCAACCTGACGGAGCTTGAGAGGTGAAGAGGTGGATAATTGCCAAATGATGATGAGAAAAGCTTGTCGCATCAAACAAAAAAGACTTGAGACTGTAAAGGTGCTTCAGCTAAATATTTAGTTATGCAATGTACTTATTTCAGTTTTTTAATTTTTAATACATTCACGAAGTTGTGGCAAAGTCTTTTGCTTTGTCGACCAGCGACATGGTGTATGTAGTGTAGATTGATGTGGGAAAAAAGTAATTTAAAGCAGTTTAACATAAGGCAGCAACATAACAAAACGTGAAAAAAAAATGAAGCGGTATGGCACTGTATGTAAGACTCGCAAAAGAACGTAGAATAATAGCAGGTCACACGTTCAGATTTCTCTTTGGAGTATTTTCAATGTGAGCATCCATTCTTCCATAGTTTTAATAGACTTCTAAAACAGATTTCTGGCGATGGAAAACAAAAATGTTTATTTGATCAAAACTGAAGAATAGCCAAGCACTGAAAAGTCTCTGTAGAAAGCAAAGACTTTTAGTTTTTCACATTTTCTGTAAACAGTGCGAATAGTGTAGAATAGCCTATATAAAGATACAATTTACAGCACATTTGAATAAAAACATAAAAAGGCAAAAACAGCTATTATGCACTCTTTACTCATCATTGTGAAGATGTTGAGCTAAAAAATCTTGAGTTTTATGTTGGAAAGGTACTTCAACCTTCTTGTTCAGAGCAAATTGATTTGAACACAACTGAAGTCGTAATTACAACTTCACAACGTCTCAAGAGGACTTGAATGCACCTTATGATTCTAATCTGATTTCTAGATACGATTCAAATGTTCTTGCGCTAACAGGTTCTACCAAACTGTGGAAAAATTTCAGTCTTCAAACACAGAGCTGTCACTGTCCCCCCAGCTGAAAAAGCCCACACTTCAGTCACACTGACCTTTTCTTTATCCACACATCTCTCACAAAGCTTACACTGTTATCTTTCAGGCTCCGGGCTGTAGATGCATTTGGACCAGTGAATTGAACTCTAGAAATGAAGTGTGGAGGACAGCTGCACAGCAAAACCAAAAGTGAGATGCAAAATTCCACCAAAAGCGAGATGCATTGTTTTCTTTATGTTTTTTTAATGTGAAAATCTGATGACTATGATGACAGACTTTAAAATAGATGATAGAGTTGATGGTAATTTAACCATTTGATTCTCGTTATGAGGAAACATGCCTGCCGTCTATTCATTCAGCTTTGTTTGAGACAAGTCCTTTGGGGAGTTCACTCAACAATGATGCATTGCATTTATTCAATAATGTTTCAGTAGCCTACTTGTTGTCACAGAGAACTTTCTCTCATTTGACTACACAAAATGAACGGCAGTGTTCAAGCATCACACTTCAAATTTTCGCCTGTTTGATGATAGTTTGGTAGCAATATATTATCTCAAATGCTGTTGTGACTTTCACATCAGTCCTAAATTAAAAAGAGATTCTTTATTGATCCCTGCGGTGCAATTCAGGAAATTATACAAGTCAGAAAATATGCAATGCATGCGTTTGTTTTGTGAACACACAAATTCTAAAGAATGGTCTTGACCCTGTGCATGACCGCAAGTAAAATGTACCCCCACTAGTCATCTGACCCCTGAACTTAGCACGGACTTTTTAGGTTCAAAGGTCTGTTAAGCCATGTTGTTTATGGCTTAGTATTGCAGTAACTCAAAGTGCTTTTTTCTCTTTAGCGCTGCAGAAGGGATCTTTTCCCATCATTTAAAAAGGACAGAATAAAAATAGGGAGGACATCACTGTTTAAAAAAAATCATGTTGGTTTCCTGCATTTTTGAAAAACTTTAATACAATTTACAAATTTGCTTTTATGATTCTGAGAAAATGTAAAATAAAATATTTCAATACATGTGAGTGAATACTATGTAAACCATTATTTAAAAAAGTTTTCAAAAAAAATTTTTAAAGTATAAAAATATTTGTATTTTATGAGTTACATTTTTTTGAATAATGAATATCATGAAGTTGTACTGGATTATTCTATTTGAACTGACCTTGCCAAAATTAAAAACAAAACAAAATCTATTTATTTATATTCAAAATAATAATTATATTATAATAATAAAGACCATGATACAGCCATGAGGATTTGTGGGGTTTGTGAAATACAATGTGATTCACCCCAAAATAAAATACATTCAAAAACTAAAAGCACATTCATCATAAGTGTTTTTGTAGAACTTAAGAGATCAAATAATCAAACAAAATGTTATGTCTTGTCTCTTGTCCCACTTATGATTAAATTCACTTTGTGTCTTACTAAAATACTGTCTACAACTGTAGAATTTTCCCGTTGCGTTTGCTTTTCCACACCTGTAGGTCAATGTCAAAATATTGGAAGTGAGAGCAGTGGTGTGCAATGAAAACGTTACACTAAACCACATGATGTTTCAGTGTTGGTTGCCGTAGGCACTGTTGTGTCAGAACTGTCATTGAGGTGAGAGTCGCTCTGCTCTCCTCTGGCAGCAGCTACTGTACAGCACTGTTCCATTATGTTTTCCCTGAGCACCTCGAGGCATCCTTCCAAGACCTGTTTCTTCAGCATTCACCCTCTCTTTGAGAAGCTAAACATCATATTGAACCTCAAAGGCACAGTGCTTAACATGTATTTCCTTTGTACTGCTATCAGAATGCTGTTGTAAATACACTTCAGATTTTTTCCCCCCATTGGAAATGACTTATGCACGCCTTGGTGGGTCATAATTGAGTTTTGATGAGCTATGCCAAAAAAACTGCCAGTTTTGTTAAGCAAGTCAGCAAGCCAACAGATTGTATGATGATGAATCATAGACTTGTTTAGTAATTATTTAACCGTTTAATTTAAGTTTAGTGATGAGTGACATAACGGAACTCTAAACTGAGATAAATGCGGCACTAAATTGACGATTTGATGGTGCCGGATAAAAGTCGCTAGCGTAACGTTTCCAAAATTGCCAAATGTTTTAAATGGAACAGAACATGCTGAATGCCCCTACTGCTACAAATAAACGTAATCTTCTTATGTTAAAAGTTCTTTGACAGTGTAACAATGTGGCATAGCATCTCGTTTAATTTACTGCCCCTCTTTTTCTATGTTAGAGTGAAAGTGTTGTAGATTTACTGCCTTTGAGTGTGTTGGGAAAGCAGGACCAAAATGGAATTCTAAGGATTCCGTGGAATGTTGTGCCACTGAAAGAGCAAGATAAATAAATGAGACAGATTTCGTTTTTTTGCAGTATCACAATTAGCATATTAGTTCAATATAAAGGAAATATAAATAGTAAACTTTACATTTAACATTCACATTTTGTGTTTATATTTGATTTAAATTGAACTTAAATGACATTTATTTCATAATTACAGAATTAAAATAAATTGAAATTTGATTAATCTGGTAGATCCAAATATTTTAAATACATTATTTAGCTAAACTGTTTCACTAAATTGTCCACCTTATTTATTTCATGTAAGAAATATCTTTACCGTAGAGCCTTCCATTTGGTGGCCTGCATCAGTCCTGTGTAGTTACAGTGAGTCACATATAATATGTCATGGGAGATTTGGTTTATTGACCATCAGAACTATTAATATCTCCCTCGGGGGATGATGCAGTGCTGATGGAAGAGCCTGCAGAGCAACATGCCAGTTCAAAGACCAGCTTAAAGGCAGCACAAGTCCTAAATCCACAAGCTTTCTCCAAATCAATCCACTCACTTTATTTAGACGTTATTGATTTTATTGGTTTTCACTTGTCAGGTCCTTTCATACCCGCCAACCCCTATTATGAAGAATTGACTATTTCGCATAGTTATAATGGTGAAGATCACATCATATAATAACCTCTGGTAATATGTAGCTTGTTTAGTCACCAGTATATGAGTTGCTATGCAATCACACTGGGAAATTGATTGAGTGCATGACCGCTATGAGCCGTTCAAAGACCTGTCCACATAATTGTGCACTCTCTGCAATAATCAACACTAACTAGTGCACATGCTCAAATTGGATGTCAAGATCAGTCGATTGACCTGTTGTGTACCTTGACGGTATGGGGTTCCATTTCTCCGTTGCTAAATTACAACACACAGTATCCATTTTTTCATACTGATTTTTTTTACATTTACATTTAAGATATTAGACTTATAATTGTAAAACAGCTAAAACAAATTCTTATAGATATGCGTTGAAGGTGGGATGCAGAATATCAGTCATTTTGAGCTTGGGCTCTTTTGACTTTGGCCAGGGAAAGGCCGTTGAGATAACCCTGCCAACCACCCAAAACACTGAACGTAGCTTTATAGTGGAATGTTGCATAGGAGTGCGCCACTTTTTCTTTAAAATGATCAAAATCTTCTTTTTCCATACCAGTCAGTTGTATAAAATTCGATGTATTGCAGAACCAAAACACAAAATGTTCCCCACCATTTCCCAAGTGCTTTTCCTCAGGTAGTGAACATGCACACGCAGATAGGCACCTGCTATATCAGGGGCAAAATCACTCAAATTGCCTCTTTATTAGTCTCCCATTTACACTTTTAACAGCCTCTTGCAAAAAGCAGCATTCCCTGCACAAAATGGCTGCTAAAAGCCTAGCTGTGTAGTAAACCAGGTCCTCGGCTGCTATTAGCCTGAGAGGCGGAGGGTACATCTATAAATGGAGCAATGATGGAACAGCCTCTACAAGAGTCAATTAAAGCACTTCATTAGACTGTAATACTCCAGCAGAGGCCACAGGCCCACGAACCCTGTAATGATGCCAATCAATGTGTGTATTACTCAGAATTAGCTGCCAACTCTCTGAAGCATGACTGGATCTTAACAATGCTAAGATGAATAATGAGCCAGAAAGTACGACAAAATATGAAATGAGTTTTGTGTTTGTTGAAACAGCAACTTTTTTTTCTGAAAACGACTATGCAAAGGCTAAATGACAGCCTGTAGTAATATAGTAGGTAATCTTTTACATTATTATACATAAGTACACTGTGTATATACCATTTTTGTCATTTGTAAAACCATTCTTATATGAACTGCATTATGCAGTGAATGTGTACAGTTCACATGAGAATTATATGTAAAACAAATGTTTTACAAATGACTTGCACAAAAATGGTAGAGACATAGTATATACATAAAATAGGTGTAATATTATACATTTGATTCAGCTAAAGGGTTTGCAAAACCCTCTGCATCTCTCAGTAATAAATATATACATGATACATTATGTTGTGTTGTACTGTAACACTTAATTGAATGTCTGACTGAACATCTAAACTCAAATAGATGACCTGTACTGGTTTTGCTTCACTGCATCAAAAAATCCCATTAAGCGGGATGTCATTTTCAAAATTCCAAGCAATTACAAGAAGATCATAAAAAAAGAGGACAGAATGCTGTCAAAAGAGAGAGAGAGAGAGAAGAACAACCAAAAATCCAACAAAATGCATCAAACACTCTCACTCAAAGCGACTGATTATTGATTGATTGATTTATTGCATTGCTTTGCATCTCACAAACATTAGAATTATTTAAAACCAGGGTGCAAATTATGGGGGGTTTTGTGAAGGTCTGACCCCCTCACATTAAGGCTTGAACCCCTTAAAGCAAATGAAAACAACATGTATTTCTGATCATTTTAATGGTGTTTTCATAAAAGATGTTCTATTACAAATGAAAGTGCATATTTTCACCAGTTGCCAAATAGATATTAATGACAAGAAGTCCCATTCATCTGAAGTAACCATAGCAACAGTGCACTGCAGACAATTTCCGTTGTGATCAGTATAGGCCAGTACATCAACAAAACATCACAAGTCCTCTCAGTATAACTCACATTTATATCATTATTAATACACATCACAAATGTATCACAGAACATGTTGCGTTTTCCTGTAGCTCAAGCAGCAGGGCACCTGCAACAACAGCATTATGGGTTTGATTCTCAGGAAATGCATGAGCAGATCAAATTTACGGCTGTAATGCAACACATGTTGCTTTGGATAAAAATGGAAAAAAACCAAGTGCCCTGGTACATTTATTTTTACACTCGAGGGATGATACAGTCCAGTGAGTGTGATATTACACATAAATATAACAGGAGTCTTAATTGTTTTTCTGTCATTGTTTACCTGAATGTTTTAATGCAATCAGTTATGTACAATCTTGACAATGACAGTTTCTGTCAAAATAGGTTTCTAGTTATCTGGTACTACAATTAAGCTGTGTAACTCATTATTATCCACGAGCAAATAATGACAAAGTATTTAAATGCCTCTTACACTGTTTGGGGAAAATCCCATACATTCATTTATTTATTTATTTAGCCAGAAACTATGGTTACTGAGGTAAATCTTTCTAAGGGTTTATACAGTAGGACCATACATAACAGGCAAGGGACTTTACATGACAGGCGTTTTGCCACCGATTCCATCTTGTAACTACCCTGTAAAGAGTTGAGCCAAGAAAATGGGCTTGGCAGACTGCGTTCAATATGTTCCCTCACCTGTTTATGCAGAGAGAACAGATGGCAAAAAGCAGATGTCAGATACATTTTGCAATAAAAAAGTAATTTCTTGTACTTGTACAGTAGTTTCTTGTTACTTCATCTCTCGCCAAGCTTCGTTTTAAGTCTCAGAAGAAATTCCAAATAGCACACATGGGAGGATTTGTGAGTTATTTTCCCATTTAATGGTATATCTTTAGATACAGAAATAGGCAAAATAAGTGAACTGACTCTGCTTCATCCTTGAACATGAAGTCCAGGATGGTCTTGGTCAATGTCTGTCTGACAAGTCAGTGGTAGTTCAAACAACATGAGCCTGGGAACAGTGTATTTTTTCCATCGCACTTCTGCAACAGTCTGGCAAGAATTCCAAGACTTCAAGCTTTGTTGGGGAACTGCGCTTGACAACTCATCCCTCTACAGGGTATTCAAACAAATGTATGATCATCAAGAGGTTTAAATGTTTAAAATAAAAACTAGAACTGCCCTACGCAAACATCTTTCACTCCACTATCCGCCTGCCCTTGCCAGTTGTCATCCATGTGCTGACAGACCACACTTTTGCCTTGGCATCCTTTTGACAACCCAGTTTATCATGCATAAATGTAATGTAAAATTATAAATATATTATTTAACATATAATTGACCATTCTGTGACTGGTCACTTTGCATGCAGCTCAAGCAGTTTCTTCCTGTCTAATCGGGCGGTTTTTGACCAGGATAAATTGGAAAGTGGAACAGACTTTAAGTATTCTGAAGTCTGGCTACATGACACTAAGTATCCTTTAACCAAGTTCAAAAAGTCATACGTTTTTAGAGTTTGTGATTGCTTCCTCATTTCAGCTTCCACATACTTTAAACGGCTCTTTAAGCTGAAGCCACGTGGGAGTCTCAGCTGAAGGTTGCATTGGCCACGGTGCCCACAGCAGTTGAGCAGCCATCGAGACGTCATGCCAGGGAGAAGGATAAAGGGGAAGCAGAACAGAGGACGACAGCATCCCATATCTACAGCCCTGGGGCAGTCAGTCTGTCTTTTCGTTCTGGGGAGGGGTAAACATGTTAGGCCTGGCTGGGAGACTAAACACTACCCTCTATTGGATGACACAGAGATTGTGCATGGTGAGGTTGACCCTCACTCGAACCACGTTAAGGGTTACAGCAATGACCAAGCAGTGAACTTTCAATCCGATCCGAGTCAAGCCACGTCTAGAATGCAAATGTGATAATGCGCATGAAGGACATAAGCTACTTTTCATTTTGGAATGAAATTATACAGGACGGCCGGGTTTAGAATTAGAAGTTAGTTTGCTTGCCTATCAGGTTCGTATTCTGTGTTTTGAAATGCAGATTTTGAAGTCAGTGTGAATTGCCATTTGCAACTCATTTTACTTTGTTATTTGACATTTGTCAGAGAAACATGATATTCAACTTGATTTTATCCATCCTGAATCATGAAAATTTGGTTTAGTTATTTAGATCAGGTATTTTTTTAAGTAATTTAAACCTAAATAAAATAGTATTCAACTATACCGATTTATTTTTTTTATATTATGTCAATAGAGAAGTGCTGTCTACAAATTGACTAGCAATGTTACATTTTGATTGAAGATAATGAAGAAAATATATTTTTCTTTGCAATAACATGCACTGATAAATTGTTCACAATAAGACTAAAACCTGCATTAAAAAAAGTAAATAGTCAATTTTTATTTCATGCAAAGAACTTCAAAGAACTGTGGACACCAACTAGCAGCCCAGTGCATTCATGATTAACACACTTTTGCATTTATTATTTGGTCCTCATTACAAGATAAATACATCCTGCTTTAGAATAAGATCTGCAGGACCACTTCCCCACAGCAGCCAACCGTTTGAACACTTTTCATAAGTCTAAGTCTCAGACACTTTTAACACATCCTCTGTTGGAAATAATATAAAATTAGACATGCGTCTTATAAAGTGGGCATGTGGTAATTGCAAATTATGAATTGGACTGATTGGTTATACAGAAGGAGTAGAGAAGATCTCCCTGGCTTCCTCTGTACCAAAGACACCAATGTGTGAATTATTTTAATAGGGGAACTATATTAAATGTTGAACTTCACAATTTATGTTTTTCTTTCCACTTTCTAGATGTTGCTCTACAATGATGAACTGTAAGTTCTGAAAGCATAGAGTCAAGCTCAATATCTGACCACTAATATCCTGTCACCCAGTGAATAACATTAAGACTGACATCTGTCTTGAGCTTTGTAAATAACAGGCCACTCTCTGGTTTATTAAGTCTCATTTTAAGTTATAACATGGGGGCGGGTTTAATTAAGAGTGCAGGAAAACGTCAATAATTCTCACATTATCTCTGAGTCAATGCATCAGCTTACCAGAAATGTGCAAGCTTTGTGTTTCAGATCATGTTTAGCATATGGCTATGTTTTCTCATGCAAATTTGACATTATTGTGGTTATTTACTCTCTTTATCCCCATGTAATGAGTCCTTGGCAGTTGGCACACAATGTTTGATGTTGTCAAAGGCTGCTATGACAGAAAATGATACAGCTTTATGGCTATAATGAACAATCGAGCAACCATACGTACCGTATGGGCGAATTTCATGAAACCTATCAAGAACATTCCAAGGTCATACTTCACCACTAAATTAAAAGAAAGAAATAAGCAAATATATTGCCTCAAAGAAAACGAATCCTACTTTTAGGTTGCTTATCCTAATTTTTGCATTGTGACACTTTCACGACAATTGAGTACATTTTATTGGTGTACAGCTTTTAATGCGGAGTTAATTTTTACTGAAAAAAAGAATGCGTTATTTGTTACTGCAAATAAATAAAATGAAGTCTGAAAGATAAGCTTAATTTTCATTATAAAGGAAAACATTTTTCTCTTTTGGGTTAAAGATGACCTGAACATATTGTCATGAGATTTTACCCATATACAAAAATATTTAACATTTTGGGGCCAGAGAAAGTATTCTTGTAGCTGAGCTACTCTCATGACATAAGAAATTTCTTAATAGTCACTCAACTTCACTGTTAATAAGTGCTTCAGTTCCCTGTCCCGAGGATCAAATTACAATTTATTTACTTAAGACTTGTTTCTATTCCCACAGCATGCAGGCTTATTTCCCAAGAGACAAGTGTTCAAAGACGACAGTTAAACGTAACCTCTTGCCACGCATCATGGCAGGAATCCACTTTTCATTTCCTCTGAGAGGGCTGGGTAAGTTTCAGTCGACCATACTCATGCGACTCTGAAATTAGCCAGCCAGACAGGTGAAATAAAGCTTTCCTTTCTTGAAAGAACTTGCAGAAATCATTGTTCTGTGTCAACAGGAGCCTGTTAGAGATGTATGACTGTGACATAAGAAAAGGAAACTTGTATTTGGGAAATGAAGCAGAAACATTTGTGCAAGAGCTTAATAACAGCAAAATGAATTAGTAGGCAAGTATTAATTTGAGGAACATGATTAAGGATTATGAAAAGGCCCGGATGAAAGCATAAGAGACGTTATGTAACGATAATCCTCCTATGAATGACATCCTACAAGTTAGTAGTGCTCACAGAGTATTAAACTTTGAAATAAAACTCATCCACAGCACAAACTGTCAACGTGAATGCATCAAATTGTGTGGCTTGTTGAGGATAGCTGTGTTATTACTTCTCTAAATGATCAGGCTTTTGATTTCAATAAAACAGCCAAAAATAATCCCACAGACTTAATTTAAAGACATCTAGAAACCTGAATATCAAAGTCTTTAAACATGTCTATGGTACATGAAATAAAACAACAGACAGAACATGAAACAAACATTTTGTAATTTCAGCTGCAGAAACATGTTTGTTTGACAAATTAAAGGGTCTTCCAAACATTTAAAACAATAACATTTATTGCTTCGTCTGAATACTGTATTGAAATCACACGCATTCAGTAATACACCGAAGAAAATTATACAATTATATATGGATGCACAAAAGGCAGTGAACACGATGCTCTACAAAACACTACTTTACAGAAATTTTTAAATTCTAAATATCAAAAACACAGCTGCAAAACGGCAGCCAGCTGTTAATCGGTGAGACAACTTGGGGTTGGACTGCCACAAATGACACTGTAATTGAGCTAGACGGAGCAGTCAACAACCACCTGCCAAAACAACAAAAACCAAAACAACTTCTCTGCTGGTATAAATTAACGTGAATCATGAAATCAGTTTGAATTAAGAGGTAAATGTACCTGACATAAACCACTCACTTTCAATGCAGCGCAGACCGCACAAGAATACAAAAGTGAGAAAAGAGATTTTACATCCTGTCAGTTACACACAAACGACCAGAAAGAAATGATGTTACGCTAGGCTTGAATCATTTAACAGAACAAAGATAGCTATGGCTTGTATTTGCTTGGAACGTAACCTGAACAGTAGCCAGTTATGGGTCTTCAGAGAGAACAAGACGATAAACTCCACTGCCCCGATGCTTGACACGAGGGGACTAAAATATTAATACACCAATGCACAGGAGACATGTCCTAGTCGACCTAAAGCTTAGAACAAGACTGGATACAGATTAAACTCTCATGAACCAAGACTTAAATATTAAAAGAAACATTCATGGTTAAATACAAGTTAAGCTTCAACAACAACAGCCATGATGTAAATTATGACAACATGTATCTGCTTTGAAATACATTTATTATAAAAGTCTGAGCAAGCAACTTCCACTTTTGCTTTTTCTGAGTTGGAATCATTTCCTGTAGTAACCAAAGGTATGCTACAGCGGTCTAGAGTTTAACTTGTATTTAATCATGAATATTTCTTTAACTAGCTTTTAGTGATATCAGTTGACAGTGTGATTACTAGACATCAAAAAACTTCAGTCAAACTGCTTTAAGCTCTGTGACAAAACAGAAAACAATGACATGAATGCAATTAAGGGGGTGGGGTGGTGGGGGGTGGTGGGCGTGGGGGTGGGGGGTGGGGGGGGGGGGGGGGGGGGGGTGGGGTGGGGGGGGGGGGGGGGGGCGGGGGGGGGGGGGTGGGAGGGGGAACTTGTACAACAAGGACAGTTTTACAACCATTCACTTCAGCAATACATCCTCCGGTGCCATCGCATAAAATGTCAGTTTGGGAAAGTTGGAGAAGTTAGGTAGACTGGACTCTCGACCAAAAGGCGCATGGCGGTAAGTTGGATGTTGCTTCTGGTGGCCTATGTGGAAGGCAACTTAAGTGTGTGTCTGCTTAATCTCCACAAAAGCACTCAGTTATTGTTGAGTTCTGCAGGCTTCTAGTCCTGCTCCATTGGCTCCTCCTCTGCGCTCTCAGAGTCCAGGGCCCCTGACCTAGAGTCGCCCTCTGTGGGTGAGTCTACGCTACTGCTGCTGGATGTGGGTCCAGAGGCATTTTCATCCGTGCTACTGCTGCTGACCTGCTCGCTTGGCTCCTCCTCTTCTCTCACCTCAGAGCTAGAGACCACGCCCGCTGGGGCTCTCTGCTCTGATTGGTCCATATCGCTGGGCTCTTCTAAGGAGTCATCAGAGCCACAAGGAACCTCTCTTTCAGTAAAAGCCTCTCTGGAATCTGCCACAGGACACTCGGGCTGTGTGCTGGAAGGCTCTACGGTAGCAAAGAATAGAATATGTAAGTGCTTTATGTAGTGTGTAAACAACCTTAAAGAACGGGGGGGGGAATGATGATACCTTGGTCCTCAGAGCCTCCAGCTGATCCATGAGGTTTACTTTCCTCCTCTTCCTCACTCCCCTCCTGCAACATGGATGACGGCGATTCGGCATCCTCTGACTTATCTGAGGAGCTATTAGTTGATACCTGCTGGTCTACTTCATCTTCATTCTCTTCTTCATCATTGCCATCCTGGTTGAATTTCAGCCTCTTTACTTCATGTTCCTCTGCCTCCATTCCCTCATCTTCCTCATCATCTAAGTGTTTGTTCTTTACAGAGCTGCCAAGAGGCCAATCAATGCCCGATACAGATGCATCACTGGAACACAAAGATATATTCTGTATTTCATATATAATTGAAAATATAATGTAAAGGATATTCAGGGCTTTATATCATGTGAAAGATAAGTGAACATGTTCATTGATTCAATCATGAACTAAATTACGGTTTTCCAGTAATTTATGTAAATCTTGGCATTTAATTTTTACTGTTCACCATCTCTGGTCTTGAGTGATGATCATATGAGATGAGATACAATGGCAAATTTAGCCTACCCGGCCGATTTGCGGTGTCCTTGTGCTGTGTTTGTTTCTTTGTTTTCTGTACTGTCCGGAAGGCCATTTGTGGCCAGTGAACTGGACATGGAGTGTTTTTGTCTGTTTAATGGTCTGGGCGTTCCTGGACCATTTACTTTCCTGTAATATAGAGGGAAATCAAATTTATGCTTATTTTTTTTTAAATGACTAGTCCTGAGCTCCATATACTTTCCTCACCTTTCTGTAAAGGCAGATGTGTTCCCTGACAACATGACTCCATTCATTCTGTTGACACCGCTGCAGCCATTCTTCCTACAAAGAGGCCAAACATAGATTCAAGGCATCTAAGTGTTCAATTAATATGTAGTAACTTTACATTTTAATAGTAAAGTGTAATTACTTACTCAGATGTAGGATAAATGCAACTGACCACCATCACATTCTGATGAAGAGAAGAAACAATCAGTATCAATAACATAAACAATGCAAATTCATTTACAACCTCCTATATGGGAAAATGTATGAGTGAATATTTAAGTTGGACTAAAATGTGGCTTCTATAAAATAAAAGTATTTTATAGAAAGTGCACCACTACACACAACTAAACAGCATCCATCTGGCCCGATTAGTTCTTAAACTGAATAACACATCACACACTGACCTTCTCTACCCCTCTGAGAAATTTCTCTGTCCCTGTGTAGTTCCTCTTAGGTTCAGTGAGCAGCTCGCACAAGCGCTGGATAGTGAATGGGATCCTGGATAGAGAAAATGTTTGAATTAGCTGCTGCATCCTCCACAACGGTGTAGGCTAGGTTATATTCAACAGCCAGAAGATGGCACACTTGCTCTGGGGTAAAGAGACAGGGACAAACCCAGTGCTTTTCTGAAAGGAAAATTGGTGATAGCACCACACTATGCAATTAATTAGTGTGTTACTCACCCATTGTATTCATTCACTATCTTAAGAATTCTCTCCTTCATTTCTTCAAAAGTAACCGATTCTACGTTGGGGTTAGCAGGCCCTCTCTGCTCCGGGGCCGATGCTTGGAAATCCTCCATTACTTTCTCCAGTTTGAAGATGAAGTAGCTTTTGAACTGACACCATGAAACCCTGAAAACGCGACAATATTAAAGGGTTAGTACACCCAAAAATGAAAATTAGCCCATAAATTACTCACCCTCAAGTCATCCTAGGTGTATATGACTTTCTCTTTCCGAGACGAATCCATCGGATTTCTAAAAAATTGTCTTTGATCTCTCAGGCCCCCCAAGCTTATTTATGCCACCTCGGGTGTTGCATGCATCTAGTCCAAAATACTGTTAAAATAAAAAGCGCCCATCCATAAAAATAAAATTAAAGTGTCTCACACGGCTCCGGGGGGTGAACAAAGGCCTCCTGTAGTGAATCACTGAATGTGCAACGCTGAACTCATACGTCATCCGCCCGGAGCTGCTTCCGTGTACAACTGTTGGCGCAAGCTACATTAAAGTGATTATTACGTTTTGAATATGGGTATTTTTCTTACAAAAAAGCATCAATTCGCAACAGGACGCCTTTTTTTTCACCCCCCGGAGCCGTGTGAGACACAGGGCTCTACAGTGCGACCATTTCAGTCGCATATGCGACTGAAAACTACTGCATGCGACTATGACTTCCATTAGGACCACCAGTTGGGAACAGACCCTTTCATCATCATATTTGTGATTGCAGCTCATTGTGGCTTCCAAGGTTTTCTACGTGTTTTTTATTTTGTTTTTGCAGCGTTGAGTAGTGCATCACAGATATAGACGTAGACAGGGTGTAAATAAGAGATTCATTGTGCAGGTGTAGAGAGCTTTGTTGATTATAAATGTGACTTCACGATGAGCTAAGATGAGTGACATCTTTTAATGATTTTTAAGGGAGTTTGCAAATGTGATATTGGTTTAATACAACAGTTCAATAAACAAGAAGTTAATATTAAGTGACTTACATTGTCTGACTACAACACTATTGGTCTAATTTTTGCTCTATTTCGATCGTCTGCAAATAGCTTAAACAAAGACCAGCTGAAGCCGCTAGCGCATCTCCAAACACAGCGGACTGTTTCGTTTATGACTAACTGAAAGCATTTTTAAACGATATCTAGTAAGTCAGTGATTCATGATTTACCATGGTTTTAAATCATAAAGCCAGTCACTTACTTCATACATTTTCCTGAGCTCAGACCGATCGATGAATCAATTGAATAGAATGATACGTGATAAAATCAATTGACTTGCGAGCCACCTGCTGGCATTATTACTTTATTTTTAAGTATCTTTTCAAGTATTTAAAATCAATTTCAGATTTCTATATTCAAATGTTTATATGCTAAAACATTAATCTCTCATGAATTTATTGCACTCATGCCACTTCTGAGGCCTGCATTAACTGTCTTAAAGTAGGTTACAGACAACCAAGTCCACTTTGTGTTCTTTCTTGTGCCACGTGTTCCTTACAAATTTAAGTTTGTTAAAAAATACTGATGTTGTTTTTCTTATTTTTTTTCTTATTCTACCTTGTTTCGTTATTCTGGTCGTTTAATTACAATTTTAAAAAGCATTAAGTAAATATTATTTTTAATGAATTTGATCAAAAGATGACATGCGTATTTAATAAGTTAGAAACATTGCCATTACAAAGGAAAAAACTAAATTCCACTGTAAGATCACTTTTATAGGAGTCAAATATCACCTCGTAATGGCAAGGCTAATTTTTGATAACATTTTTTTATTGATTAGAAGGTGCTCCTAAAAAGAAAAGTAAGCGTAGAGCCCTGTGGCACTTTTTTTTTCAATGGTTGGGCGCTTTTTATTTAACTTTTTTTGGACTGAAGCAATGCAACACCCTCTGAGTGGCATTAAACAGCTTAAAAGGTCAAAAACAATTTTTAATATAACTCTGACTGATTCATACATATACAGTCAACTACACCTAGGATGACTTGAGGGTGAGTAATTTATGGGCTAATTTTCATTTTTGGGTGAACTAACCCTTTAAGCATTAGTAACTCCTAGACAGCTAAACTTTGTAAGGGACAACATTTGCGGGTCATGATGACACGGCTACCAACCAAATAAATGAGCACGGAATTTTTATATTTGAAAATTCAGTTGAAATTGTTATATTATGTGAGAAGAGACCGCAGTGATACAAGAAATATGAAAGCGTAAACAACAACATGGTGATTCAAACTAACAATCTGACCTAACACAGATTCATTGGTCTCCTTAGGCAAAAAATGAATTGACTCTCAGAACCTTCTACTGCTTGCAATCAGGAAGCATGTTATTCCAGTAGAAACAATACAATCAGATATACGATCTTACTGCACATATGCATTCCTGACATATGTATTTCCTCACATTACTATTACTTCCATTCATGAAATGAGAACAGGTCATCTAAAGCAGATCTAGTCGATAAGTGCAAGGTTCAGGGTGTTTTGGAACAAAGCCAAAAGTGCTGTGGAAGTGCAATAAACCACCTTGTGGTGTTACCTAGAAAAGTAGTTATGATTTTAAACAAACCACTGAAAAAGAGGTCACACAAAGGTAAAGGGGGTTTCAATGCCCCTCTTAGATCACTCACTGATATCTGAAGGTACTTACAAGGTTTCCCCAGTTTTCGCAATATGGCACAAAAACTGATCCAACACCGGAGACGACTCTTTCTTCACTCTCTTGTCGAAATCTGCAACAAACACAAAAAGATTGCATTATGGATTTCATACAAACATCTGTACTGGATGCAATCCAAGCAACTTCCAACTTTAAAATACCTTCAATTCGAAATCTAGTTAGTCCAATCTAGTTCTGACTTACATCTGCTTTCATGAAGAAAAAAAAGGAATTTTTTAATTAACTATATCTCACATTTTAAATGAGAACAACTACAGTGCACCTAGGCTTAGGTCATATTCAAGCGCCAAAATCAGCATTTTATTTTCTACAACTATTTAGACAACATCTATAATCGGTCTTGGAATAACATGCATGCTTTTATTAAAGTTAAAACATATAAAATTAGAACATATCTTTATTTTCCAAGAAGAGCCAATAAAAGTAAGCAGTACAACTATAATGATCCTAAACATCTTGTTACTAGTCATCCTCAAGATTCACAACCTTGTGGTACTTTATGACCCCTACTTAGACCACTAATGGAAAACTATAACCAGTCCAGCCCTGAACTTTTATGAAAAATACGACAAAATATGAATGCATTTTCTAACGCACTTACATAAGAATTATTACAGGTACTGTACAATAAATCTGAGCTTTGTCATTAAATCACAAAAACTATTTATACCACTCTGGGTATGTATATAAAGAATGAGAAATTATTAACAACAATAATAACAGTAGTAATAATAATAATAATATTCAAGTTAGTAGTAGAACAGAGTACAAATTTATCAAGGTGTAAATGCTTAAAAAAAACAAAGCACGTTATAAAGAAAACTTAACAAGAAAATTGGACTTTATTATTCAATTATTCATTAGTTTAGAGTTAACACTGAATATACACATGTGTAATATACTCAAATCAACTCTAGAGCATCCCAAACCACTAACTAGTTATCTCAATCTACAATAGTCTTGTTTATTAACGTATTAATTAACTAACCCGTCATTTTGGCCAAAAAGTAATAGAGGTCATAAAATAGGAAAATAGAACCCTGTTCATTTGCTCTTAACACACAACAGACCTCGAAAAACAGGAAAAGCCATTTAGCTACAGGCCATGCTAACATAGCTAACTCACACTACCAGCTCATAAGCACATACAACTCCTCTCTAAACGCACGCAGGCCACCTCAACACACACAACCGGGCACCTTTAAGAGCTTCCAGAAGAGTGTCAATCTCCATGTCTGTGTTGTTGTCCCTGTCTCCAGTTGGAAAGCGAGAGCTGGTGGCTGCTGTTGGGCTCAGTGAAGAAGAGCAGAGGAGAAACATTTCAATATGGCGACGTCTGAGACGTCACTGCCGGCCGCTCTTCGGGAGCGCTCGCTGACTGTTGCGCAATAACATGGCTGCGTCTCAAATCTTGAGCTGCTTACCTACCTAGCTACACATCATTTTTGGGGCTTTGTAGGCGTAAAGAGTTTTGGAAATGTGCCTCAAAACCTAGTGAGCTGCCTATGTAGACAACATTTTTGAGCACAATAGGCGCGTTTCGAACAAACTGTATGCGGTGTCAAGGTAGGTTCATTAGGTTTTGAAACACGGCCTGAATTTCGTGTTCAGTCTGACTGGAACTATTAGCCTATTTATAATTGAACGCTCATCTTCATGTTTATTTAAAAGCAAATATGACTCATCTCGTCCTCAGTAGTGATGGGAAGTTCGGATTATTTGACCAACTCGGCAGGGGCGGTTCTAGACCACAGTAACTGTGGGGGCCAGACAGGGGCCACTTGTGCTTTTAGGGGGCACAATTTTAAAATTCATCTTAAACTAGTTTAAGTTGCCTATTATTCATTCAGTCATTTTTCACCATGTCATGTATCGCTGCAATCTATAATAATTTCAACTAAAATGAATGTTTCATTTATTTGACAAATAATTTTGTATTGTAGTGTCAGAGGCATAATTTTTGAGGTGGCACGAATAAAGGGGTGGGGCTCTCATGCTTGTCATATGACACACAGCAGCCACAAACAGATATAGGCTTATGTCTCTACTGAAATAAATAAATAAAAATAAAACAATAAAACCATCACAGAAAATTTTAATGATTTCCACAACAAATAACATTACAAACAATCAATTTTTAACCATTAAAACCATTAAAAATGGTTTTCTGTAGTGTGTTTTGGGACATATTCCATTAGGATTTATTGGTTTTAACAAGCCACCAATAGAAGGTGACCAATTACAAGTAGAGACCAACAGGGTCCATTACAGTTTCCCTTAAAACCAATACAAGTCCCATTATAACCAGTAAAACCATAATGGTGTCTAATGTTTTATTCAGCAGGGGTCTTATTTTTTTTGCTTTTTAATATTCCCAAAATATATCATGAAATATCTCGATTCTCAAATATGTGCAAGTAAATGCATTTTGCACCTTTATAGATTATGTTAGTTCTCTAGTAAAGTAGCCTAATAGTGTAATCTATTAACTTTGCATAAAAATCTTTTTACTTAAGTACTAGATATGGGTGTCATGCCATAAAATATTTTTGATATGATTGACTTTGTATTTAATGTGAATTTATTGATAAAAACATTGTAAGTTACTAATTAGCCTATAACACTTTCATTGTACAAAAAGAGAGCAAAGAACGTTTTCACTTCAGTCCAGCGAATTCAAGCACTCTCAGAAACTCCCATAATAATCTCTAAAGCTGTTTACACTGTAAAATTAATATATTACTTACATTCGTACATCTTCACTTTGTTGTGTCTGATGAGATAATTAGCCAGAGACTGACGAAGCAGTGTGTTTCAGCGGTGACTCACCTGAACGCCTCTGATTGGCCATTGCATTCATAAACTCAACATATAGGATGGGATTGGTTATAATGTGCAGCGCTTTAAAAACGTGTGTGTCTCTGGCTCTGTGCCAGCCAGCGAATGCAGATTTGAATTTAGCTGCTGGTGATGTCTTTCTTTTTTATATGCATAGTTTACAGGACAAAATTGTTTGGTGTGATATGATTCCAAATTTAGGGGGGCCAAGCTTGTTGGCAGGGGGGCACTGCACATATATATTTTATATATGTTAATTTAGATTTGTTCGTAGCAATATAAATGCATAATATAATATTAAAATATAAATACAATTTTTTAAATACACTGAATTATCGAAAGCTTACACATTTTTGAACGATTACAATTTAAGTTTTATACTTTAAAGCAGTTTATTAGTAGTTCGTTAGTATGCTGCACTCTAAGAAAAGAAGGAAAAAAAAGCACAATCTACTGTGTTAATATGAAGAATTTTCTGGATTTATTTTTTTTACAGGTGTTTTACCTGTATTTTAAATTACGCATTGTATTTTGTGTTTCGGGTTACAACGGATAACGGATAATGTCCTGGAAAGTTAGTAGCACCTTTTCCATTATATTTTTCTTACAGTGTACTAACTCATCAACATTCACAGGTACAAGCTCCTAACAAAGTGTCTCATAAATGAAAAATAACAGTATTCAATTATTATTATTATTACTATTAAACAATTGCAAATAGCAGCTAACTTAATTCCTGTAACGTGTGTACTGCTAGGCATCTTTGGTTTCCTCTTTTTGTGTGATTTGGATGGAAAATGTGTGCCTTTTTTATTGTTTGAGTCACTTATCAAAAGTTGCTTAAAGCTGCCAAATAAATAAAAAAAAAATAGCTGAATTTGTTGCTAGGTGCTTTTGGAAGAAAAAGTTGCTAGGGTAGTCTGAAAAGTTGCTAAATTTAGCAACAAAATTGCTAAGTTGGCAACACTGCTGACAAGTCTTCGGGTTTGAGTCGTTCGTTCATCACGTGACAGCCCCATAAACTTTAACCAATGCAGTCTGAGCCGGAAAGAGAATTGATTAGTTTTTATTTTTTTTAAGAATTGATTAGTTCATCTCTCCAATCTTTCGAATCATTACATTAGATAGAGAAATTAGTTAATTTCCTTACAAACGGGTGCATAGTTATCATTATTATTTACTCTTAGTTACATGATGCGTTTCTGGTCTCAAATTGTAGCTTTTTACTTCTTAGTTTATAAATGTGAATCTGTCATTATGGTTCTTTTCTATAACACTGAATTTTGTAACAAAGGAAATAAAGTGTTGGTTTTTATTATTAAGTCTCTTTTCGGCTCAGACTGCATTGGTTAAACTTATGGGGCTGTCACTGATGAATGAACGACTCAAACCAGAAGACTCTAGAGATGAACTAATCAATTCTCTTTCCGGCTCAGACTGCATTGGTTAAACTTCTGGGCTGTCACGTGATGACGAACGACTCAAACCCGAAGACTTGAGAGATGAACTAATCAATTCTCTTTCCGGCTCAGACTGCATTGGTTAAACTTATGGGGCTGTCACGTGATGAACGAACGACTCAAACCCGAAGACTCGAGAGATGAACTAATCAATTCTCTTTCCGTCTCAGACTGCATTGGTTAAGCTTATGGGTCTGTCACGTGATGAATGAACGACTCGAACTCGAAGACTCGAGAGATGAACTAATCATTCTCTTTCCGGCTCAGACTGCATTGGTTAAACTTATGGGGCTGTCACGTGATGAACGAACGACTCAAACCCGAAGACTCGAGAGATGAACTAATCAATTCTCTTTCCGGCTCAGACTGCATTGGTTAAACTTATGGGGCTGTCACGTGATGAACGAACGACTTAAACCCGAAGACTCGAGAGATGAACTAAACAATTCTCTTTCCGGCTCAGACTGCATTGGTTAAAGCTTATAAGGCTGTCACGTGATGAACGAATGACTCGAAAAACCCGACGACTCGAAACAGGTGAACTACTTGACTAATTCCAGTACAGAACCTATAGGAATGTTGCGCATGCGCGTCTGAACGAATCACTCCCAGAGACGACTCGTTCTTCCCGAGTCACATTAAAGATTCGTTCAAAATGAATTAATCGTTCAAGAACGACCCAACACTAAGTTACTTATTGTAAAATGCCTGGCTTGTTGTTTTCTCCCCCTACAAAATTTACTGTAGTAACCAAACCAAAGTACCAAACCATCAAATATATTATAATGTTAATTACAATGTTTATAATTTAGAGTATTAACATGTTCTTAATTAAACTAATTATGAAGAGTTGCCTGAGCATATACTGTCTGAACAATAAGTTGTATAACACAGCACTGTATTAAAATATATTTTTTATAATAGATTTATAATGCAAAAATAATTGTGAGACAAAGCTAAATCAATATTAAATGCATATTTATTACATTTCTGACACACACTTTTGTATAAAAAGGACAATAATACATACAATGTAAGACATTCAGAAAGACAGAAAAACACACTGGATACAATGAACATCGCTGGTGCATCTCTTCACACAGAGATATCATGAGATGTAGAAGAGTCTCCTGAGTTTCCAGTTAAGGAAATGTCATCACTGATCCGAGACCAGTGACAGGAGGCTGGAAACTGGTCACACATATAATGAAGCACATTGTGCTAATGAGCATATCAAATCACACTCTTTCTTTCTACATGACGTTCATACTTTCACACAGAAGCAGTCAACAAATTAGCAGGCTGTGGTTACACAATTAAAATTATTTAAGATTTTTTTAAAGAAATGGGTAAACTGATCATATTGGGTGCAGAGAGTTTGTTTTGTTAAACTAGTTTAGCCATTTTTTCCCTTATCTTTATTTTCTCCAAATTCAGCATTTATTACAAAGTGCACTTAAGTGTAAACTGTACATCGGTGTATGGTTTTATTATAGTTTTGTTTTTATGTATATAGTACTGTTATGATGTACAAACCATTCTAATGGGCACATATGATTTATTTTAAATAATCACATTAGATCAATCCCACTATGGCAGAAAATCAAACTCCTAACAAACACAGGGTAAAACAACAAAATGTTGTCTTTGAACATGACTGGACTGAATATTGCTAAAATACTTTAACACTTAGACCTTTTGCGTAGCTCCCACAAACTGTTGCAGATTACCTTAAAAAAACATTCCACCACAAATTCAACATCAAATTCATTATGTCCATCAGAATAGGTTTGTCGTATCAATATACAGAACAACAGATTTAAAGGGATAGTTCACCCAAAAATGAAAATTTGATGTTTATCTGCTTACCTCCAGGGCATCCAAGATGTAGGTGACTTTGTTTCTTTAGTAGAACACAAACAAAGATTTTTAACTCAAACCGTTGCAGTCTGTCAGTCTTATAATGGAAGTGGCTTTGAGAGTAAAAAAAAAAACATACACAAACAAAACCAAATTAAACCCTGCGGCTCGTGACGATACATTGATGTGTAAAGACACGAAACGATCGGTTTGTGCAAGAAACTGAACAGTATTTATATCGATTTTTTTTTACCTCTGATGCACTGCAATGTCCGAACTGTCCTGAGCACGTCCTGAGTGCGTCCTCGATAGCCGGCGCGTGAGGGTCTTCTTCTTCTTCAGACTTATAAGTGCATTACCACTACCTATCTCTCAAATGGACCATTGACATTCCTAATTGAGATTTTAGATAGAGTGTCAATGGTCCATTTGAGAGATAGGTGGCGGTATTGCACTTATAAGTCTGCGAGCTGCCGTAAAGCAAGACGACGACGACGCGTCACGCGCCGGCTGTCGAGGACACGCTCATTACGCGCTCAGGACAGTTCAGACATTGTAGTGCATAAGAGGTAAAAAAACTATATAAATACGGTTCAGTTTCTTGCACAGACCGATCGTTTCGTGTCTTTACGCATCAATGTATCGTCACGAGCCACAGGGTTTAATTTGGTTTTGTTTGTGTATGTTTTTTTGACTCTCAAAGCCGTGATTCCCATTCACTTCCATTATAAGACTGACGGACTGCAACAGTTTGAGTTAAAAATCTTCGTTTGTGTTCTACTGAAAAAACAGTCACCTACATCTTGGATGCCCTGGAGGCAAGCAGATAAACATCAAATTTTAATTTTTGGGTGAACTATCCCTTTAATTGTAATTCTCACAAAAGGCCAAAGGTTTCCTCATGAAATTCTATATATATATTAAAATTCAAATCCCAAATCACAACATCAGGCCCCTTTCTAGTCTAACTAACAAGTCATCTTCAATGTAAACAGTGTGACCCTCCACCATTAGGGCTGTACTTAAACTGAATGTACATCTTACTGAGCTCTACAGGCTAGTTCTCTTTGGTTGTTTCTGCGTGCTACATTCATTTTTGTGGCTTGAAAACAAGGCCTTCTCTCATGCTATTAAGCCGCAGAATGCACAAATTGGTGCAGCCACTTAAATACAAGAATTAGATAAAGTGAGACACAAATGCTCCAATTGTGTAATACTAGACATACTGAACTAGATGCTGAAAAATGGTACAACACAGTTGTAAAATAAACAGCTCTGAATCCATATTTTTGGATTGGCTAAAAACAGCTTTGCCAACGAGTCTCTCATGTTCTTTCAGGAACATTCAAGTGGTTGGTTACCCACAGTTGGAGACACTCAATGCGTTTTCTCACTACTCTCTCTCAAGAGTTTTGATGGTTTCGCTAGAGTTGCATTCATCCTGCATTGCTGTTTCCATCCAGCAGACCAAAACGTCTGCTCAAAAGAAATTGTTCCAGCTTGAATCTCCAACTCCTCTGGCTCATGAAGCTCACACTGTGCCTAATGGACCAAATGTAGCTTGCTTCTGGCATTGCTCGTCTTCGATGAAAAAGATCACTCTGATCCAAGCAGCAGGCAGAGATTCTTCCTTGTGATACTGAAATGCAGTCGAGGCTCATTACTCGCGTGGCAGTCGGACACGGCGCACCACTTTTTTCTCATAAACAGCCCTCATGGTCTTCTCGATCTGTCTGAGGAACACTTGTGGTATCCTTCCACAAAGGGTGTTAACTGTGTCTAGGAACTTAGTCTGAAGAGGGTAAAATAAAGACTGGAACAAGTTCTCCTCAAAAGGATACTGAAAGAGAAGATGAAATACATTACATTTCAAAGTGTTCAAGGAACTGCTTTGGTTTGTTTGTTGAGGCACAATGAACAAGGTCCACATTTCATATCTGACTGAATTCTGAACAGCAGAGGGGCCCATGTGACTCGACCATACAAAAGGCGTCCTCTTGATAGACACTTTCCTGCTATTAGCCTTCAAGGAGACTGCACTCTGAATGTACAATGCAACACTTCTATTTATTCTCATATGGTTCAACACCCTCAGGATTTGCTTTGTTAGCACTGAAAATTAGAAAGTGGACTGGCAAAGCGAAGACAAATGGATTACATTTCTTAAGCTTAAAATCTTAAAGTCAAACAACTAGGCTTTTACATTCTATGAAAAATAGTGATTGTGTGCCAGGGCATGTTTTCAGTGTGGTGCTATGGGGGTGTTTTGTGTCCAGGTTATTATATAAATGTGTGTGTGCTGTTCAAAAGTTTGGGATCAGTAAGATTTTTAATGTTTTTAATGGAGTTAAAGGCTGTATTTATTTGATCAAAAATACAGAAAAAAAACAGTAATATTGTGAAATATCATTACAATTTCTAATTTTGGTTTCTTATTTTAATATACTTTAAAATAGAATTTATTTCTGTGACGCAGTTCTGAATTTTCATCAGCCATTACTCCAGTCTTCAGTGTCACATGATCCTTCAGAAATCATTATAATATGCTGATTTATTATCAGTGTTGAAACTGCTGTGCTGCTTAAATATTTTTTGGAACCTGTGATATATTTTCTTTGATGAATAAAAAGTTAAAAAAAACATTTATTCAAAATTCATGTATCCATTCTCACAATCCTTGCTGAAAAAAAGTATTCATTTCTTTAAAAAAAAAAAAAAAGAAGAAATTTACTGACCCCAAACTTTTCAATAGTAGTGTATATTGTAGGGATGCACGATACCACTTTTTCCAGTACTCGCCCGATACCGATACTTTTATTTTTTTGTACTTGCCGATACGGATGACGTATGAGTTCAGCGTTGCGCATGCGCTGATGAGTCTTGTGAAAACCAACGTTTGTTAACAGGAGGAAAAGCAGCAAAGTTTCCTTACTTTAGCAAAGGAAAACCAGTCTCCTCTTGGCTTATAGCGAAATCCTCTGACATTCTTCTTTACAAATCCTCGTTTTTGTACTTCTAATTAGTGACCGTTGTTTTTGTTTTGATCTCTCCCCTGCGCTTCCGCGTGCGTCAATTCTGAGCAGCGCATGCACAAAGCTGACCTTATATGTAATTCCCCCGGAACTGCTTCCGTTTACAACAGTGAGCGCAAGCTAGATTAAATTGATTATTCCGTTTTAAATATGGTTATTTTTCTTACAAAAACGCATCGATTCGCTACAGGAGGACTTTGTTCATCCCCGGAGCCATGTGTAGGGATGGGTACCGAAACCCGGCATTTAATCGGTCCCGGGGCTAAATTATGAAAGACCGGAGTATCGATAAGCTCTGACGTTAACGGTTCTGCTATCGGTACTGGAAAATGAATAAAACACACATACATTTGTTATTGCTATGTATACACATTATCTTGCAAATTCTATCTCAAAGCTGTTTTTCAAACATTTGTCTATGATGCATTTTTGCTATTCGCAATTCAGAAGCGAGATCGCACCCACGCGGAGGAGCTTCAGCACACGCAACATGAAAGCCCTGTTTAATTATGATAGAAGAGAGAACTAAACATTCAAGCATCTGCTTACACTTTAGGCCTGTGGCTGTTTTAAGCTAATTTTATTTTTTTATTTCGATTTTGGCTTCTAAAGATTATACAAAAGAAGACATGAGGTAAAGCTATTAAAAACTAGCTGCAATTCGTATTGCGCAACTTCTTTCCCTTCACAGTGGTGCGCATTCGTTCCTCCCTAAAACCCAAACTTAACGTCAGAATCAGCTCAATCCTTGATTGTTGTAAAATGCCGACTTTACTGTTGCTAAATTGCGGGACATGTTTGATAATAAAATGTTGAAAGTACAATCCGCACAAGAGACGCTGTTCCTCAGGCTGAAATGTGTGCACGCGGCACACTCCAAAACGGACAAACAAATTACACTTTGAGCTTGGGGCACTTGTCCAATCGATCAAATACACACAAAAATATATCAAAATGGCCGGCTTGGAGAGTATTTACCTTAAAGGGGTCTATGATGCGATTTCAAGTTTTCCTTTCTCTTTGAGTGTTACAAGCTCTTGGTGCATAAATAAGATCCCTAAAGTTGCAAAGACTAAAATCTCAAAACCAAAGAGATATTCTTTATCAAAGTTAAGACTCTGCCACACGCCCCCCTAAAACGGCTCGTTCTAATACGCCCCCACATATCTACCTCACTATGTGGAAATATTAGCATAATGCCGCCCAAATGTGCACGCAAAGATGAAGGCGTGGTTTCAGGAACAGCAGTTAGTGTTGATGCAGGCATGTCAGGGAGACGCTGTGTTTCTCTAGGTGAAGGCAAAAGCACTTTATTTGCCTCCAGAAGTAGATGCATTTAGGAATCTAAGATTGCTTACAACAGAACAGCAATGCATTTTTATGACGACCGTTTCGTGAACCTAGGAGAGGTAATTCTGACTTTGCTATGACAGTCTGGTGCTTTTCTGAATCAGCTACTGTTTTGTTATTAGTTTAAGTATTTGCTATTGACTGACAAATGCGGAGTTTTGTGCATCGTGTGTGTGTGTGTGTGTGCATGCGTGCGTGCATGTGTGACAGAGTGAAGAGAGACAGGGTCCACATCCAGTCAGCTGTCTTAATTGTGGCTTGTGTACTGCAAACACATATCAGCTTCATCAGTGTGTCTGTCACGCGACTCTGTTCACCTTCCAGGCTCTGTCTTTACATTTATTTTGAAAGATGGAAGCTCGCGATTATGGTAAGGGGCAATAAATATCCGACGTGTGCTTGCGGTGTTCGGCCAATCACAAAGCACTAGGTCAGCTGGCCAATCAGAGCAGACTGCGCGTGTCGGAAGGAGGGGCTTTGTAGAAAATGAAGCGTTTGAGAGAAGCGGGGCATACTACAATAATGTACAGTATTTGAAATAATGTGTTTTTTGAACATTAAGCATGTCAACATATTCTGTTACAACAAATACACCAAATACACAAAATAATGATCTTTAAAAAAAGCATCAGATGACCCCTTTAACACGTTTCTGTCTTAGTGGAGGAGAACAGTTGGGAGAAAATCCGATGTGTGTGTCAATATATTGTCTTAAAGTGACAGACTGGCGCTTGGGCCTTCAAAATGCAAATCTGCTCTTAATCTGAATAACGTTATAGCTTTAATAAGCATTAATCTATCAATACATACACTGAAAACTATGCAGTGTTAATTTACATTTGATTACTTTTAGATTTCTTTTGTAGGCTATTACTTACCTGAACAGTATTGTTAGTAGAACTTCATGGAAAAATGACAGCACTGTTTATTTCTTTTCATTTGTATATTTGTTTTATTGTTTTTGTCAGTTTGTTTTACTTTGTTTCTTTTTTTTCATGTTCTTACTGTATCTTATCTTTTGTATAAAACACTAAAAATGCCTGCACACTGGTGCATTTACAAATTGATGTTTTATATTCATTTCATTTAAATATTTTTTACATTTCAGAATATAAAGCAATGTCATTCAGCTCTTAATTTGTCATATATATATATATATATATCTATATATATATATATAAAACCAAAAAATTACGATAAGAATACCGTTAAAGTACGAACGATCAGCAGTATCGGCTTTTTAATTTCACTTCTTTTGGACAAGCACTACACAACCCCGGACTGCAATGATAGAGCTTGGCAAGCCAGGACAATTTTTTTTTTTATATACCACCGACTGGAATCGTCGAAAGAAAGAAAGTCATATCCCCCTAGATGCCTCGGGGGTGAGTAAAAACACACCTATTATCCATTTTTCGGTGAACTACCCTTTAAACGTCGGGTACAACCAGACAAATGCCACTTCAGAAGTGCTTCTGTGCCACATTTTTGCAGTGTAAATTTGGCAACATATTATTATCAGTCTAACAGCCATTCTATTACTTTTATCATACAATTGTCTCCTGAAGAGACAGTGGCAGCTCACCTCACGTATGGCATCATACACCACTCTGAAGGCGGGCTGCTTCTCGTCATGGTACACACCACGGTTACCATGAAGTATAGACACCCCCTCCTCCTCTGCAGCCTTGCAGTTGCTTCCATACATGCAGTGATCTGGCCTGTAGTTCCACTGGCATGGGAATATGTACAGACACTCTGCAGACACGAAGACAAATATTCAACATTTTATCCAAACTGCAAATAACATACCCATGCAACACATGCTCTAAGTGTCTTCATTTTTGTTTGTGGTTGGTCTAGTCTTTTGGACCCGTTCCATTAGAGCTGTCAAACAAACACTATGCTTGCCAAGTGTCTCACCAATTCAGAGACCTTAATAACTGCACCTGCCAGTATCTGCCACACCTGTTCCAGTCAACAGAAGTATTTACCGACACAAAAGGGCCTTATCTCTATAAAAACCAGATAAAACAGCAACTTTTAGGAGGGCGAGGAAAAAAAACTTTTCCTGTGACATATCGGGTCTTTTTGATTTTCTGAGAAAAGAAACGCATAGAACCTGGCTCTGCACTAGAAATAGCAATCACAGTTGGAAAGTTTAGTTAAGATGTTAATGTTAAAAAGCTGCAGGGCTTCACAAGTAAAATAAGTAAAACAGCTTTTCAAATTGGATTTAAGCCTCCAGCAAAAAACATAATTAAACTAGTGCTATAACACTCTAGAGTGCAAAACAACAAAAATAAAGAAAGTAGACAGGTTTTTATGCCAGTTTCAAAGATGCACTCAAAAACTTATCTTACTTTTGGGTAAGAATTGGTTTCTTACATTTTTAAGGTTCAGTAATAGTATCAATGGTACCGATACTTTCATATAACCACCATGTTACATGTGCAAGAACATGATAATAGTGCGTATTTTGATATTGACCACAGAATGTACAAAGTTCACATCATAATCAAGCATGTCTTATACCTGGATTGTAGTGGAAGATGATGTTGAGTAGGTCTTGGTCTCCCCATGTGATGTGGTTCTTGTATTTCTGATAGAGAGGGTGAAGCAGATTTTCCCATGACAGACCGCTGGCGATCATGCTGTTCTGTAAAATCAATAGTGGCAGGTTATTTTCCTCAACAGTGAGTCTGGCAGCCACTTTTCAAACAGCTGTTGATATGGAAATTGAGGGTTTTTTTCCAGAAGAAGAAATTTCCTTTTTGTCCCCTCAGACAGCCTTGAAAATGTGATTGGGTTGGAAATTACACTTCTAGCTGAGTTACAGAAATATGCTAATCCAGACTGCTGTCACCCACTCGCTCTCGACGGATGGCAATCAGTAGACTTCCATCACTGCCTGCTAAAAACAGCCTGAGGTTAAAAGGGTTTAAATGCACAAAGAAACCTCAGAAGACATGTGAACGCCAAAGCCTCAGTCCACTACCACGAGATATAAACCACACAAGGAAAACACTGGCAGGTGTAATATCTAGTAATAATCAAGCACAAAAAATATAGTAAAGCAAAAATATGTGAAATCTAAAATATTCACAAACATAAAAAGTACTTTGTTTGTAAAAAAAAAAAAAAAAAAAAAAAAGTATTTAAAAGGGATGCATCCATATTAAAATTCTAGCCAATACTGATGACAATTATTTAAGTTATAAAACCAATAAATGGAAGACATTCAAATATTTATTAGTCTAAACTGAAAAAAAATTTTTTTTTTTTAAAAAACAAAAAAAAAAAAAAAACTATATTGCTCGAACAACACATGAGGTATATATAAAATGATTTTATTTAAAGCGTTCATAGACCAGAGGCGGACAGTAACTAAGTATATTTACTTGAGTATTGTACTTGAGTACACTTTGAGTATCTGTACTTTACTTGAGTATAATTTTTTCTAGGAACTTATAACTTTAACTTCACTACATTTGAAAGACAAATATTGTACTTTTCACTATACTACATTTCTATGAAGGTCCTCGAAGTAGAAAGTCGTTACTATATAGCAGCTTTGAAATTCAGTAGGTGATTTTTTTTCTTCTCTAAAACATTACTTTCTTTTTTTCAGACAGTTTATCAATAATCACTCTTGTAGGGCTACATGAAGTGATTTCCCAGCATTTTTTGAACACTGACCAGTTGCAAATGTGATATTTATTTACAACAATTCAATAATAAGAAGTTAATATTGTGGTATATATTAGACACAATATTGTCTGATTTTGCTAAATTGTGTACGTGAAAATATTACCTATAAAGCCACAGAAGAACTGTTGTGCATCTCCTAATAAAACACAATAGGTGTTGGACTTGAAGAAGCACTGCATAGATTGTTCTGTGTGTGACATTAAAGTACCACGAGAACGATTAGACAGCATTTAAAATGTTTGTTTTGATGTCAATTAAGTCTTGCTGTTTTGCTTTTTTGTTAAAGCAGTGTTGCTGTTGTAAAGTTATACAGCTACAGTTGTGTTGCTGGGTTTTAAAGCAGGTTTGATTTTTCTTTCTTTCTTATCACTGTATTTACAGGATTTCACTGTCCACTCTGTTCAAATGTGGATGAATGGCTACACATAGATGTGTGCACACACTGTCAGAGCTGTGTGAGATCACTACCATCCTGCTTTTGTGGGGGTGGGTAGGGGTGTTAATTTTTTTTTTCCCCCCCATAGGTTTTTAATATTCTAAAAGTGCATTATTCCAAAGATACTACAAGCTAATCAGTGTATTCAGCAGGTATAATGTATTCTAAGTTGCTTCAGAAGTATTGCAAGTACTACTACGTACAACAATAAAACATGCATTGCCATGACAAAGGAAATTTACTTTTGGTATTAGTACGTTAAAAGCCAGTACTTCTGTACTTTTACTTAAGTAAAAATCTGTCTTTACAACTTTTACTTGTAATGGAGTAATGTTTGACCAGTAGTATCTGTACTTTCACTCAAGTAATGGAGTTGAGTACTTTGTCCGCCTCTGCATATGACAATGCTAAAAATAACATTATTTTGTGTATTTGGTGGTAATGAAATGTGTTTATGTGGTTTAAAAAAACACATTATTTTCCACAAACTTTCTGCCCCGCCTTTCTGAAAAGTTGCGTCGATTTTTACAAAGCTCTCCGTTCTAAAACCGGTGTGCTCTGATTGGCCAGCTGCTCCAGTGCATTGTGATTGGCCGAACACTTCAAGCGCGTGACGGAAATGTTACACACAGCGTCTCAACCATACATATCTATGGTCTCAACCACATGGCAGCGGCGGCAACAATACTACAGCACGAATAAAAGTTTGGGGCAGTGTTATGCAAATTGTCCAACACAGTGACGTAGGTATGTGGGGGCGTGTTTAAGTGAGGCATTTTAGGAAGGCGTGGACTAGTCTTAACTTTTATAAAGAATATCTTTTTGGTTTTGAGACTTTAGTCTTTGCATTTTTACAGATCTTCTTTATGCACTAAGAGTTTGTAACACTCCAAAGAGAAAAATTTTTTAAATGGCATCATATGACCCCTTTAAAATTGCTAAAGAGATTAATTTCTCAGCGTTATTAATTATTAGTGTTTTTAAAAATTAACTTTAAGTGTAAATATCGGCTGATATTGATAAATTAAAAAATATCTCTAATATTAGCTGAAAACTTGTACTGATATTTCATGCATCTCTCGTTTTTGAACTAGTGTTTGAAAATGTGGATTAGGATTTTGGACCTCTGAAATTTCATCAAAAGCAGAGCTAAACAGCAACATACTGGTTATATATATAAGTTTGGGCATATGAAATTGCAAAAATGTCAAGTCAATTCTATTGTTCCTCACCCTGAACAGAGTGCTACGAATCCGTGTGAGGTTCATTAGCATGACCCCTGAATTGACCCCTGTGACTCCATAAAAGGGGTGTCTTGCAAAGCGGCTATACCAGCCGATCTTAGGGATCTCATGCTCTGGAGCCATGGCAGCTAGCTGAGTGCTATTGAAAGCCTTCAGAAACTTCCAGATGTCATCCATGGGCCGGAGAAAGAGAACATCTGTGTCCACGTACAACAGTGAGTCCACATCCTTCAGGATAACCTGATATCAGAGGAAATACTTGGTTACAGTCGGTGTGGTGAGGTGGAAAACACAATCAAATGAAGAGAGAATATTAAGCAGCGGCAGGAACCTACGGGAAGAAACAGCCTCTGGGCAGCACATGGCTTGAAGAGTTTCTTCCATTCGTCTGCATTCCCCACAGAGAAGGTGATTGGATATATGCTGTAGTGAAACCTGGAGGACACCGTCTGAGGCCACTGACTGAACTGTGAGAGGAAATTGAAAGAATCAGTCAATGTCATGGCTGTCAGTCTTCAGTAAACCGCACATCTATTGCTTTCAGGTGACAGCGAAGAGAAGTTTGTGAGGAAACCTATACCAATTCTTCAAAAAAAGCAACATTTTGTAATATTTGTAAGAACTGTGATTTATAGAATGCCATTTTGTTGCATGGGTGAGTCCCAAAGATGCCTACCCATATTGTTAGACATGACATGACCTGTGTTTAATTTTATGTTTTTTTTTGCTAACTTGCACAAAAATAGCTAATTTAGCTATTTTTCATTTATTATATCTAGGTAAAGAATAAACCGCCTCTGGTTCATGCAGGCTTTACTTCACAACCTAGACTTTACATTGGGCATTAAGAGACAATCCAATACAGTACTAAAACTGCTTATTGTAGGGATTGGGCATCCAATCCTGATCGTGGATGGCCAATGTGCTGCATAGTTTAGCTCCGACTTCAATTAAACATACCTGAACCAAAGTAATCAAGGTTTTCAGGATTACTACAATATTCAAGGTAGGGATGTTGGAGCTAAGCTTTGCAGGATTTTGGCCCTCCAAAACCAGGATTGAACACCCCTGTTGTACACAATGCCAAAAAAATAAATAAATAAAAGATTTGTATTAATATCACCAAAAACGGAAAAGGTCAAGCAATAAGCAAACTTATTCAGTATCAGAAAATGTTTTCAAAAGGCATTAAACAGTTTAACACATGGAACAAACACTTGGTAAACAAATAGCAAAAATGTATACAAATAATACATTATTATTATTAGCCATAATACCAATTGACTGTAAACTTGACAGTATTTTATTGTAAATTTAATTTTAATTAAATTCATATTTAACTGTGTAAATTTGTTTAGATGCAAGTCAACAAAAAAAACTAATTTAAAGCATTTTTTCCTGTTCTTATGAATGTTAAAAATCATCTTATTTTTCCGATCCTAACCATCCATGATTATACAGTTGGTTGCATTTTATTATTCTCATTTAGCATTATTTTTTCCAGCCGTCCACGACCCCATCAGAACAGACCTGCAAGCCATTTTTGGGTCATAACCCACCAGTTAAGAACTACCAGTTTATAATATCCTGCAGACAGCCAAATAACTACTGCTGAAAAGGCTGCAGAAAAATATTGAGGAAATCTTTTGAATAACAAACATGACATTGCATTTCTTCTCTGTAGCTCTTCAAAGCCTTCAGTTTCTTTATCTGCAGCAATACGGTGCAGGACTAGATCAAGGTCAGTTCTAGGCCAGAGGGCACTTCTCAAAAAGCATTGGCTGTCTAAGCATAACAAAAATGTACTGCTATTTTCAATAACAGTCCCTCTGTGGAGAGAAACACTGCAAACGATTAGAACTGTGAAGAAATACCACTCTACTAGAAACCAAATAATGTGTTAAGAGCAAGAGATTGATAGATTTATGCACAGAGGTTTCTCACATTACCTTTCTTACCAGACTGGTTTTCAGGGTTAGCCTGACATTGTCTAAGGGTCACCACAAACCACTAGTACAATAAAATTGACAGTCAAGGTTTTTGTCAAAGGCCTGTTTAAATACATTAAGAAACCTTGGGTACAAATTGTATACTAAGTATCCTAAATATTGTATACTAAATAAAAGTATCACCTGAACAAGAGCAATGGTGATTTGGCTGTTATTGGAGGTTTGCAAAAGGTCCATAACCCCAAATATAAGTGATAATAATTGTGAGTTTGCCTTAGCAAAGCACTGAAAAAAACTGTGTACCAAAATAATAAATAAACTGGAAAAAAAAAGTAATCAAACTGAATCGTTATCAAAGCAAATATTTACAACCCTATTAGTTATACTGGAATATTAAATCTAGACTTTAAAGGAAAAGAGTGAAGCAATCATCCACAAAATTATGCCTGAAATCTGTGCCAGATTTTTTCGGTCCAAGAGAGCTGCATAGTTAGGGGATGAAGATTTGTCTAAGGTAAAATATAGCCCACTGCAGAGATTAAATAGCTGGAGAGCCAGCAATATGTTCTTTTCAGTAGGAACTAAAATTCAGTTACCCATTGCACTGCTTTTCTGAGAATAAAGATATCCCTTAGCCTACGTTTACACGACAACGATGTAGTCAAAAACGGAAAAGTTTTTCCCTTGTGTTTTTAAAAAGTTTCACATATACACAACAACGTTTTCAAAACGATTCACATTTACACATATCTGCGAAAATGGCCACAAACGCTGTATTACGTATGCCAGGCCAATAGTTGGCACTGTCACCTTGTTAGTAAACAGCACCTGTAGGGAACTGACGATTATATGTTGTATATGATGCATCTCCACTGTTGGTTGTAATATTGGTGAAGTAAATCCACACTTCTGAAGAAGCGTTACCAACCTCCTAGGCAGCAACACAGTACCATGTACTCCACCTTTTGTTATTTTGTTTCGCAGCATTGCCTTTAAATGACACTGTACTGCGCATTTCTAACAAACCCTAACATGCCTAACCAAAAAAAAAAAAAACTAACACGTACTACGCACGCACATGAGGTCACTGTTTTCAAAGATTCCCATATTGGGTGTTTACACGGAAATGATAACAGTGGCATTTTCAAACATGCGTTCAGGTCCCCCAAAACGCCGTGTCGTGTAAACGAACCGGCAAAACCATTCAAAAGAAGTTTTCCGTTTTTGTCTGAAAACTTTGTCGTGTAAACGACCCCTTAGATAAGTATAGATACATGTAGGTCAACAGTCTGCTAGACATTACCATCAACATCAAAAACCTCTGGTAGCCACAGAAAAGATGAAAGAATCATGGGACACGCTCTCACCCCTTTTTCAAATTGTTCGGCCAGGTTCTCCTCTGCAAAGATGTGAAATTTGATCTTCTTTATGCTGAAGAGCAGTGCTGATTTCACCATGTTGAGCGTTTCATCTAGACGGTTCCCACAAGCCACCACTGCCAGGTGCATGACATCCTCTGCTTGTGTGACCTTTGACCCAGGCCGCCCCACCTCACTTTTCTGCCTAGAAGTAAAAAAAAAACAACTAAATCCATCAAAACTCATCCAAACGGTGACATCAACAACAAAAACATCTGGTACAAATCAGCTAGGTCAAACCATGAGACAACACACTGGTGAAATATTCCTTATGCTGCACACGGTTCCTCTGGCACATCGAGAACCTCATTTAAATGATTCAAGGGTAAACAATTTCGGAGTCAGAGTCAGGCCAGCTTGCAAGTAACTTGATGGGAGCACACAAAGGCAAACTTAATTTAATAAAAATTAAGTATCTAATTATTTATATTAAATGTAATTAAAATTAATGAAAGATGTCACCTGTAGAACCATTGCGTCTTTATTTCTCAAAGAAATTAATACTTTTGAAGACAACAGGAGACATTAAACATGTAGACGAGTAGCACTCTTGTTCGTCATGACCCAGTGTTTCACTTGAATACACATTTCCTTGACTTGAGTCACCAAAACATATTGTTTTGGGGTGGTGTTTGCTTTTGTGATTCATGTTGAGTCTCCATCACTCCAGGGAAGTAAGCTCTCTAACTCTCTAAGCTCTACCCAAGAGACGACCTCTGGGAAAAAAGTCCTCCATTTATCCGAGGCTTTGGTGGAGGAAACAAATTCATACCGCAAGAAAAGCGCGCAGCCTTTCAGACAGACATCAAAGAGCTTCCATTAAGCCAAGGACGTGCAAACACTCTTGCTCTTATTTCAAGTGAACCACCTTGATATGAAGTGAAATAAAGAATAGGAAAAACATGGAAACACATTGGGCTTTTGACAAAAGGGAAGAAGGGATATTTTCAGACCTGAAAGTTCATTTTCTGATTTTTCTGACTAGTATCACAAAAGACTTTAGAATCTGCTTTGATGGCTGTGGTTTCCTGTGGAAAAAGCTTCCCTTGTTTACAGCACTGCAAATTAAGCAACAGGAATTGCATCAATGGTCTGATTGAATATCAAACCATTTATTCTTTTCATTTTTTCAATCATTTGTCCAACACTGAGTGGCATTTACGCTTTGATCAAAACACATGAAGCATATGATACAACCAACACTCCATTTTTAATCAACATGAAATGTTCACAGACTCTGGGCTTATAAAAATTCTTGCAGTCTGAGTGGACACATCTGGAAACATTTAGACTCTGAGAAGGCGATTACATTTTGCACTCCTTATTGAGCAGAAGTTCCTAAAACCAGTTTTAAAGCTGATACTGATGATTCCTTGTTGAGCAATACAATTGATCATAGACAATGAAACAGACTAGCAATATGAAATCAACTTAAAAGCAACCCAAAAACGAATGAAAATGAAACGGGGTAAATTTCTATTGTGTACATGGTGGAACTTCATTGTGAACTATAAATATATCTCTTCCCTTAAGTTCTGATTATTTAGCATCATTTATACAAGAAGAACAAATCTGCGATCAAATAATACATAAAATCCTTTTTTATGTTTGGATGCATTCAATTTAGTGCAACAATTTATGAAAGAATGGCTTTAATTCTTGGATAAATTGACTGCACAATTAGCCTAATCATGCAACATCAACAAAAGTAATTTTGATATTACGGTCATAGATACTTGCAATATTCATAAGCAGTGCTGACAGTATTCATTGTTCGTGCACTGCTTACTTTTGTTTTTTGAAAAATGTAATAATAAAAAAGTAACTTCACAACTGTAATTGCTTTAATATTTTGTGAAGCAAGCAAATGTTTTTCATCCAATTATCTGTCCCACTGGACAGCATGGCATGAACAGAAAATTGGAATAAGCTGGCATAAAGCAGATCTGTAATGTGCACGATGCACAAACCACCAAAACTTCTCACAATCCTACAATCCAGCATAATTTCAATTCATCTTAGGCTAACAAATCTTAGGCTAAAACACTTCACTGGAAATCACCAACGATAGATCCAAAAAAGCATATTTAGAATGACTATGATGGCTGATTCAATCCAGGCCTGCAAGGCTGCGTGCATGGAATTCAGTCAGTGCTAGAGCTATGCAGCGCACTCCATAAACTATGTCCAAATTATTAGCACTTTTCCTCTCTCGAGAATGTCTGCACGCCTGTCCTGGCAGAGCCAGCTGTTCCATGGCACCCTGACTTTAAAACCTGAAGTGAAACGTTAAGAGTGCTCCAGGCTAGAAGATAAAGATCGCAGAGGAGGAATCAACATATTGAGAGGCACGAGTGACAATGGAGAGATATCTGTGTTCCATGTAGAAACAGTGATAAAGAGGCTAGAGAGAAAGACACACACAAATGGAGGGTTCTTAGTCTTCCTCCGTGACATGTTTATGGCTTCATATAATGTAGCTGCCACGCGGCAGTTGCCTCCAGTCATAGCTGCATTACAGATGACAGCGCGAGCTATTCATTTGACAGTTAGTAGACACTTATTCCTAGGTGCTGCAGGAACGTGTGCTGCGGTGTTTTGCGGTTTTGGCAAAACACAAGAGAGGTGTTATGAGCACCCAACTTTCCAGTAAAGCAGGTTCTTTTGGGAAAGGGTGCGAAAGAAACATGAACGTACAGCTGCACGTTTGTTACCTAAGCGTAATTTTGCTTAGTTGTATAAAAAAAAAAATCTGTCATCATTTACTCACCAGCATGTCAGACTCATTACAAACCTGTATGACTTTCTTTGATCTATGGACTAAAATAAGATATTTAGAAAAATGCCCATACAATGTCTACACAATCAAAGTCAATAATGGCCAATATTATTTCGATTAAAACAGTGTGTGTGCAGTGATGACGTATTTTTGTTGGCCAACTTGGAAGATCACATCACCCCGGTTCCCTCGACAAAAACCCCAATAGATTTTTCCATTGTGATATTGTTTCCATATGATTCTTACATGTTATGTAACTTATGTTAATACATTTTTTTTTTTTTTTAACTTTCATGAATTTAAGCCTAAATACAATCCCCAGAAGTAAAAAGCTAAACGTAGGCAATACCTTAAGTACACCATGATCACATGACTTCAATCAACATGGTTTACATTCAGGAGAAAGCATGCGCATGCTGAACGTAAACAATGCTGATTATGTTCTGGGGAAAGTGCGCACATGCGTGTTGGTACTCTCATAATGCGTGGCATTGTAACTCAGGTTAGCATAATGTTTTTAATAACTTAAGTTCATTTTTGGTTTTTTGCCACAGTCTTCCTCGGTTAAAGTTCCTACCTCTCCTTCGCAATTTAAGTTTGATCCACTAATTCCCACCTGGCCTTTTAAAACCGTGTCCTTACTACCGTTTCTAGGACTGGGAACACTGCAGTTGCGTTGCTGTCTCTGCAGTGTCAGAAAGCTCTTGGATTTCATCAAAAATATCTTTAATTGTGTTCCAAAGATGAACAAAGGTCTTGTGGGTTTGGAACGTCATGAGGGTGAGCAATTAATGACAGGATTGTCATTTTGGGGTGAACGATCCCTTTAAGTACACAAAGGAATCTTCACTTGTTGGTGATCTATTCTTTTTATAATACAACCTTAGCTAATAATAAAATAGAAAAACTAGACATTAGAGATTGGGATCAAAAGTTTTGTATTTGTTAGAGCCCTCGGGACAAAACAGACCCTCTGGGCCCCCTGTACGTGATGAAACGTATCGTCAGGGACACATCTGTGTGTTTTGCAGCAGCGAGACAGGAAGCCCGTCTGGAGGATGTGCTTTAAAAAGTAAAAACGTGCGGAAGAGTTAATCCCTTCCAAAAAAACAACAACAGGTCATATGAGACAAGACGGTTTTGGCCCTTCTCCTTCCTCTGCGGAGATGGATAGGGAGCCAGGAATTAAACACATAGAGCATTTTCCATATCACACCCTCTCATCCCTCCTGTTTGTACGGTGGATCTGTTTAACTAATTTCCCTGTGGCTGCATTGCCCCTTTGCATTGTGGGTTTATCAGCAGAGAGCAGTCACAGGGGTGTGGACATCAAGACGGATCACTGCTGGAAACCCAACAGGAGGGTCAAAGGGTTGAGATATCTCACAACTGCAATTAGTGGCGTTTATGTGAAGCTGTCAGTGGGGCGATAACATATGCTTGCTGAAAGAAGACAAGCAATGAATATTAAAAACTCATCCTCAGCGTAGGATTGATTTTACACTATTAAAATACTGACACAAATGAACCAATCTCCAGTTCACTTAAAGTATGAATGTGACAACTGCTTTTAATTATGTCTCGGAAAGGGCTGATCATCTTGATGAATAAACTACTCCATCCTCCACTCACAAGGGAGCGTGTACATTCACTCAGCACAACCAATCATTGATTTTGTCCTCTGTTGAGACCCTTTGGGAACGAGGCAACTGCATTCAAGGTGACCTTTTTAATAAAGCCATAATGAAAATACAATTGAGATAATCGTGGCTGAGATGCACACAGGGGGGCTCTTGGACTCGGCTTTGCAGCATGCGCAATGCACACTGGTCTCTGATAAGACTGTAGACATTAGTGCATAGTAATCTGGATGTGAATAGTGCAATAATTGTGTCATGCATGGTTTGCTTCTTGTTACATTAGGATTGCACAATAAATGTGAAAAATCTCCATTGTCAAAGCAGGCTTTTGACAGCAATGTCTGGTTGGAATAGCTGTGTTGACAAACAGAAAAAGATTAATGATTTATGGATTGGTATTAAATCATGTGTTTGCACTGATTTGCAAATCACACTGAGGGCATAAATGCCCTTGAGAAACTAAAGCACTGATCATGTGCACAAGAAGGATGCCTATAAATCAACTTCAGTAGAAGGAAAACCTGCATTATAGTATATTATATTCAGCTAGAATAAAAGTTGGAACACATATTTATACAATCTGTTTTGATCAAACTGGATGTTGATCATGATGTTGCACTTTCCTACCGAGTCTTTGCGATGACATTCCCTCCTCCTCCGCTGCTCAACTTCAGCTCTTTGCGGATTAGTTTCAGTGGTTTTTGTGGTTCTTCGTTGGTTTGTTTCGCTTCTTTCGCCGGTGCTATATCCTCGATATGATTGAAGGATTGAAAATGTTTTTCTTTGGCAACTTCATTCAGCGGCGGCTCGTCCGCAGCGTTCCCCCCGAAAAAGTACAAAAGTAGAAAAACTCCGAAACATACCGCGATCGCCACAATCTTGCAGTGGATCCTCATGGTGAAAAAGTGCTCTCATATGTTCCCGCGTTGTGAATGGTGTAGTTTTCACCCCATGGCTCATCTGTTGCCTTACCAATCGCGTTTCCGCGACACTCACTTTTTCGTGCTTAGTTGCAGCCAGACTTCTTCATTGTACTGTGATGATGAAGATGATGCTGCTCAGCTTAGCGCCGATATCACACACTGAAGGCGGACCTTACACTCCTTACCGTAATACTTGTAATACCTCTGTCCATGCACCGTATACCTTAAAGGGGTCATATGATGCTGCTAAAAAGAACATTATTTGGTGTATTTGGTGTAATGAAATGTGTTTATGCGGTTTAAAGTAAAAAAAAAAACTTATGTTTCCACATACTGTACATTATTTTTTCTGCTCTATGCCCCGCCTTTCTGAAACGTGTCCGATTTTTACAAGCTCACGTCTAAAGCGAGGTGTCCGGGGGGGTGATTGGCTCTATCCAGTGCTTGTTGTATTGGTCCGGATACCCAATCGTGGACCGGAATGGTTACGCCCCTCACTATATTGTGATGCCGTGTCCGGAGCGACGAGACAACATTAAAACCCATCATAAACGAGGCATTTGTTGCATCCAGTGGGGACATAATTAGCTGATTATAGATGACTATACTCTCTTTTTTACGCTTTGCTTGCATTGCTCGTGCCGGCGTAAACATAACCTGGTGGCATTTGTTTCAAGAAATGACAAACCAATAATAAAATGGGCCGGCGATCCACAGCACTAAGTTGAAAGTAGTTTCTCAGCGACCAGCACGATCATCTCTAGGCATGACTAAGCGGCATACGTGCCTCTTTTGTGGAAGACCAAACAAAGTAGTTTAGCTTTCACAACCAAGCACACAGCGTCTTCACGACATGGCGGCAGCAACAATACTACGGCGAGAATAAAAGTTACGCCTTCTTTCTTTGCGAACATTTGGGCGGCGTTATGCAAAAATTCCCACATGGTGACGTAGATATGTGGGAGCGTGTTAGAACAAGCCGCTTTAGGTAGGCGTGGTTGACTCTTAACTTATAAAGAATATCTCTTTGGATATGAAACTTTAGTCTTTGCAACTTTACAAATATTATTTATACAACAAGAGCTTGTAACACTCCAAAGATAAAGGAAAATTGAAATCGCATCATATGACCCCTTTCATCTGGCCGTAGGGGCAGCACTCTCTACCAAAATACAAATGATATGAATACTTTCCTGGTGTTTAGATTTTTCTTTTGTTTTTTTTACATAATTATTATGTTTGGCCATATGGATGTGAAACATTATATTTGTTCATATTCATCATATCACGTTATTATATTATATTAATATTATATTCATTCATATGATTATATTTTATTTCCATGTCTGGCTGCCAGGAGGATATTAACAGTGTCTGACATAATAATGTTATATATTGTTTTGTATATTACAGTATTGTATATTCCTTCTATAATGGTGGCTATTGGTATATGCTTCTAATAAAAAAAAATAATAATCTGCTGGATGAATTGTTTAAACCAGAAAATAATTCTGAAACATTACATTCTTTATGTATTTATTATATACTTGTTTATTTATTAAAATTTTTCAAACGTATGTTTTTCTTCTTTATTAACTTCTTTAATCCGATTTGACTGCAGTAACTATGTGTACACTGATTTATTGCATTTGATTTATTTAAAATGCATATTGATATTTAAAATTACATTAACTGCTATGTATTTAATCATCTTCACCATTGGAAATTGAGTGTAAAATCCAAGCGAGTTTGTAGTCCTCCTTATATGTGGCATTACGGTAAAACATGGCCAAGTCGAGAGAGCAGGAAGCAGTCCATGTGCTGCGTCAGAACAGGCGTGAAGGTAGCAGTTTTGTTTTATAATGTTTATATTGTTTGCCATTGCCTTATTTAAATCTTACTATATAATTTGAAAACGTAAAAGTACTAAATAGTGCATGGAGTATGTCCTGTCTGTTTTTACAGGTTTTGGCGTAAACATTGCGTGTACAAACAACATAGGCGGACTTTTGACAGCTTATTACCTGTGTTGGGCTTTAGTTATCACTTGGTTAATTATTTTGGGTTTGTTTTTATCCTGCGTGCACGTATCATATTCGTATAGCGAATTTAGTTACTTGGAAGACATTTAAAGGGACAGTTTCACCCAAAAATGAAAATTCTGTCATCATTTACTCACCCTCGTGTCGTTCCAAACCTGTATGAGTTGCTTTCTTATGTTGAAGATTGCTGGTAATCAAACGGTTGTTGTTTGCCATTGACTTGCATAGTATTTTTTTTTTCCTACTATGACAAATGCCGATCTCAATGCAACCACCCAACCGTTGATGTCCCAGCAATCTTCAAAATATCTTCTTTTGTGTTCAACATAAGAAAGCAACTCATACAGGTTTGGACCGACATGAGAGTGAGTAAATGATGACAGAATTTTCATTTTTTTGGGTGAACTATCCCTTTAACGAGGTGTTTTTTTTTTAGTCCTCAGTATTTTAAGAATGTGTCTTAACTGCTGAATAACAGTGTTGCATTGAAATAGAGTAAAGTTTAATTTGAAACCAATCACATTTCAAGGTTTATAATGTGCTAGTTAGCAAATGGGTTGTTTATGTCTCATTGAGTATCCACAAGGTGGAGTTGTAAGCTACCCTATTTTTTCTGCTCTTCAAATATCCATTTGACTTCATGTCAAATAGACCAGGGACTAGATGAGCAGACTTTTTAAGGTCTTCACTTCATATTACATTGTCAAGTAGATGGTTTTCTGTTTAGAAGCAACTTTTAGAGATTTGTCCACAGTCAAAAGTAATGAGAACGTACTGTATGTTATCTGTAATTAGTGATGATTGTGCTGTTATTAGTTGATCAGTGAAACTGTGCCAAGATGGCATGATTGATAGATTAGCACACTAAAAGATAAAAATACAGAACAAAAATTCAAGTAAAATAATAATCTGCTGGATAAACTTAATCTCTGATAATTTGAATGAAAATTTGATTCCATTAGGATTGTGTTGTACATTGTAACATTATATTATGTTATATTTTTAATGCTGAGTCAGTAAGATCCTGCTGAATAAACTGAAATTGGACCCAACCAGTTTAAGATGTGTGAATAACTGTTTGTGTTTTTCTCCTTTCACTGCAGTGCTTTGCCGTGTGTAATCATGATAACACCAGCTTTTGAACTGATTCAAGATGCCGATTTCCTTACTGTGGTTATTCGTGTACCCTACACCAGAACATCTGCGTTTGACATCTACATCCAGGGAGAAGATTTGAAGTTCTATGCCAAGCCCTACTTTCTCAGGTGACTCACCTGCAAACACCATGATTGGCATTCGGTTAAAACACAGGAAAGTACTCATAGGTCCTTATAAGATGTTTACAATGTTTTTTAACTACAAATACTAAGACCGAGACCCAAAAATGTAATGTGTATATATATATGATATATATACACAGTGGTGGCCAAAATTATTTGGTCTCTTGAAGCATCGTGGAGACGTTGCCACAGTTCTTTTCCTGGATGAGGGAGGGGTTACTGTCGTCAGTTTTGGTCGTTTCTTCATGTCATTCTAGACAGACTGGATGATGATGAGATCAGATCTCTGTGTAGAGCACTGGCTGTTGTCAGACTCCTTGTGCAACAATATTCACTGGAATTATTACATTAATGCCAACGCATGTTAGAAGATGTAAAATTTCCCTACTGACACGCAACAGCAAAAGATAAAATAAACTGACTTCCATTTTATAGATGTGAAATATAGTAATATAAAAGACATGTATAATAAATTATAAGAGATGTTATTATAAATATATATTAATAAATCTGTGTAATCATCTACCTTGAAGGTTGACTCTGCCTGGGAGAATAGTTGAAGATGGCCGGGAAAAAGCTTCATTCGATATTGCTAAAGGTAACAGTCACTCCCTATTATTGTTTCGTCTGCAACTGTCTTAGAAAACCCATGCTGCTTTTTTTTTAACCACTCAGTGGCCATTTTTTAAGACAAAACACAAACAAGCTTCAGCAGAAGCAGCAAAATTGACCTAGTCTTTTGAAAATCAATTTCATCAAAGGTTCCCCTCTATTTTTACTTACTAAGTTCTACTTAAGGTCTAAGGCAAACAGAACACAGTAATTAAGGACTAGATGTAGAAAGTTGTATTGCCTGAGTGAAATGTCAGTATTTCATAACAGTTCTGTTACAATGAACTGCTGTGGAGTTTTAGAGCAATTATTGTCATTATCATAATTATATCTCAAAAAGGATAGTGTGGGACATAACAAGATAAAGGACGCCCTTATTAAGCAATCATGCTTTAAATGACAAGGTTTAAACTTGTACAGGGCAATACACATTCATTTGGTTTTTGACTAATTTTATATACAGGGCAAAACACTATTCATTATAATGCGTAGGAACACTCATATTTAGAATCGGCTAGGGATGGAGTTTGCGTTAAACTGGTTTTGGTAAAAATCATACATAAAGGATACAGAGTATACCAACCAAAAGTACATCTTTACAAAAATAAATAATTAAAAGATAAAATATTAAGGAATTTAAGGCAGCACAATGCTACTTGACTGCCAAGGATTTGCGTTTTCTTACAGTTCCCATGGAATTTATTGATAGGTTATTTTCTTTCTATTATTATTATTGTTTATGCATGTCTGTGAATTTACAATTTCCACTATAGTTCAGGCCGTCAAACTGCTCAAATAGCATGAAGATTTCCAGTTGCTTAGTAATGGCCACAGGATCCTGTCCCTGACGTCTCGTTGTCGTTTCAGAGTGTCTACTTTGATCGACAGCCAGTGAATAATTTAGCAGTAGTCTATCATAAAGAACGTAACTGCTTTCTGTGTTTACAGAGAGTAACAAGCAATTATAAATCATTCACAAATCTGGAATGACTACATTCAAAACAATTATTGTCATTTTACCGTAATACTGTTTTAATCTTTAATGTTCTAGTAGGGTCTAAAATTATAGGTTGTTTAATGCAAGGTTGTCTCAAGCACAGACTAAACCATTCGGCATGTAATGTGTGGAATATAATCCCTCTGCTTTTTTGCCCCAACAATTTTGTTCTTTCCACAAATTCCTGTTTACATAAGAAAACACAAAGTCGAAGATCAAAAACCACTATGATGGATTAGCAATTAGCACACTGTCACACACCAGATGTGCACATGTGAGAAGCATGGGTTTGGAGTTGTTAGTTTCCTTCTCATAATTTTCCATCCTCACTCTTTGTGCGTCTTCAATAAAATAAAATAATTAAAAGAAGAGTTAAAGGAACAGATCACCCAAAAGTGAAAATTCAATATGAATTCTACTTTTACTGTGAAGTATTTTGAAGAATGCTTGTAACCAAACAGTTTTGGTGAACATTGAATTTTATTGTATGGGGAACCAAAGCCATGTTCCCCAGAAAAACAGAAATGTATATAGGTTTGGAACTACATTATAAAATGCACAGACAGAATTATAAGAAGTGTTTTTGGTGGAAGCTATTGCGTTTTAACATTAGAATACTCGAACAAGTTTATCTTAACATGTTTAAGATGGGCTTAGATGGTTTAAAGGGGTCCTATTATGCTCTTTTACAAAGTCTTAATCTTGTTTTGGGGGTGTATATAACAGCTCTCATGCTAGTTGTTTCGGTGAAAACCATTATTTTTTCACCTATTTACATTATTATAACACCCTTTCCCCAGTCTGGCAGAAACGTCTCCGAATAGTTCCTGTATCAAATGAAGGCTCGCCTTCTGAAATACGAAATGTGCTGTGATTGGTTAGCTGCAGTGGTGGACGAAGTACACAAATCAAGTACTTGAGTAAAAGTACAGATCCGTATAATAAAATATTACTCCAGTAAAATTAAAAGTACTCAGTTTTCAATTTTACAATTGAAAGTACAAAAGTACTTGATTTTTTTTATGTACTTAAGTAAAATACCATAGAGATGAAGGTTTTCTTTTTTATATAGGCTCCTTTATCATTTAATTTATATTAGCATATATATATAATTTTTTATAAGCCTACTGCTCAAAATACCTGGTATTTTCCCAAAATAACCAAAAAGGAAATAATGAATATAATAAGGAAAATATAATTAGAATTTTTTCTTCTCAAACCTTGTCTATGGTGTAAAACCACCCCTGGCCAAATGCCCCCAGAGGGCATCACTTCCCACTTTGATAATTACTGTAGTTACGATGTTCTGAACATCACATTCTTTCTTTTTCCCTCAGATGTAATCTTTCTAGGTGGTTGAATAAAAATATTTGTACTTTATTTTTTTTTAATTACCTCACACACACACACAGCAGCTCGTTAGCTAGAAGTGAGCCTCAGCGTTAACATATGGACGTAGTTTCAGCATGATTATTAAATAAACTTTAGATTTGTCTACTCTGCTAGTTTTGATCCAGATTCATAATAACTTAGGCTATGGTGTGCTGTGACACCCAATATACAAACAGAGTCCATAGGAGCTAAAGGCATAGCAGTTAGTAAGAAACTGCTAACTTTACCCGCGGGGAAGATGACTGCATGAGTCATTTTCATTTATCTGTGTTTTTTTTTTTTTTACCTAAAACATAGAGACTCTGATGTTCATGTGTCTGCATTCAAGCATTTCAGTCGGCTTAAATAGATCATCCTTTACAGCAGATTTAGTCCACAAACAACTGACAGCTTTGACCTAAAAATTATTTTCAGTTACAATAATTAATCCTAAAAAATAAACATTAGTAACTTATTTTAGCAGCATCAGACGCGCGCGCACTCACAAGATCTCCCGGTTCTTACCTGTGAATTCAGTTCACTGGAGACTCGCTCTAAACAGTTAATTTGAATCAGTGAGTTGTCTACTCGAGAACAATCGGTTCATTCTAATTCGTAAATGAATCGTTTGGTGCGATTTGCGAACCGATTAAACGGGTCATTGAAAAGAATCAGTTTGTTCATGAATCAGACACCGCTTCTGCGTGTCAGAGCACGTGATATATTTTAAGGAGTAATGATATGTTTTATGAAATGTGGTGAAGTAAAAAGTATGATCTTATGCGTTGGAATGTAGTGAAGTAAAAGTTAAAATAAAAATAAAACTACTCCAGTAAAGTACAAATACTTGAAAAATGTACTTAAGTACAGTAACGAAGTAAAACTACTTTGTTACTGTCCACCACTGGTTAGCTGGGCCAGTGTGTGTTGTGACTGGCAGCACTCGGCGCCTGGTCGGGAAATGTCATGCCCCTTACCATAGCCGCCTGCGAGCTTCAGTGTAAATATTGCGTCAAACTCAAATCAATTTGAGGGTGATTTAAACCCGGATGATTGTAACCACTCTAAGTTCATCTGCCTTGGGAAAGCTAGCGTGTCTCCGACATAGTGATAACACTCGTTGCCTTCTCTAGTGTAGCTCAGTCTCATCCCATTCGTCGATATTTGTGATATCACAAATCCCAGAAAATATGCGTTGTAGTCCAAACGAGTCATCCGTTGTAGTTTTTGAAAAGTGATTTCTGTCAAATAAAATATCTCCTTTTGAATTGGACTTTGAGCTTTGTAACTTTGCAGATCTTTTTTATGCTCAAACAGCAACATTACAGACTAACTAAAGTTGAAAAAGTGAAAAAGCATAATAGCACCCCTTTAAGATGGTCTTTCAACCTGGCTCAACTGCTTTGATCTGGTTTAGCTAGGTAGCCGGCTATTCCATCTGAAAACAGCCCAAGTTGGTCCAACTAAGACCAGCAATCCAGCTTAGTTGAAATGTTATTTGTTTTCCAGTAATGGGAATAATGAGCACAGTTTTAGAAATGCAGATCCTCTCTTTGTTTCTCTCTTTTGCCGTCTTTCTTTCTGCAGAGCGGACTTAATTATAGCACAGAATTCTCACATTTAATCAGTCGGTCGAGCTGTCAGCATCATAAAGATCCATCTCACCGATTCCATAAGTCTCTTCTTTCTTTATTATGATACACCTTCAGTTTGATTATGCTCGCTCGCTCTCTTTTATGCAGTGCTTATCAATCTTTCATTCAGAAAGAAACAGCAGAAGCAGCGCTGTGATTGTATCTGACCGATCTGCCGTAGTCCCGACATGTCTTTTAATGAGCTGCCTATTAGCGCTTTCAATTATACCTAATGGCCACAGGATCCTCTGCTTGACATCTCATTGGCCTCGTTTCAACACATTGTCTTTGATCGACAGCCAGTGAATAATTCAGCAGTCGTCTATCATAAAGTACCTCTAATTGCTTTCTGTGTTTACATAAGAAATTATAAATCATTCCCAAATCTGTAAGGACAATAATCAAGGCAAGTATTGTCATTTTAAGGGTGATGTGTGCATTTTTAATGGTTAAAATATTTTCTCCTGCCGCAGCTTAATAGGTTGAGACAACTATAAGTAAGCCGCATGTAGGCCGATTTCCCAGAAAAGAGTAAATATTGTGGCTGCTTTCAAAACATTGCTCTGTTTGTTTAAGAATCCCGACCAGACCTACACAGCAACAGTGGCTTAACCAATGGCATGAGTTTGGGGTGGGACTCTCTGTTTGCTTGACCAATAGCAGCTGGGGAGAGTGTTCACAAGACTATTTTTCTTCTGTTAAGCACAAAGGATGGTATTTTAAAGTATGTTGTTTTGTGCACCACAGACTTTCATTGTATGGACAAAAAACAAAAGATATTTTGCATTCCACAGAAGAAAGAACTGATTTTTTTAATTTTTTTTGGGGTGAACTGTCGCTTTAAAGTTGTGATGTAACTGAAATATCAACAGATCTGTTCTTCCATATTGTGACAAACATCTGTGTGAAACTACTTATTGAAAAGAAAAAAAGGGAAGGTCAGGGATTTCATTCAGTCCACCAGCTATTGATTACATGGAGGGGATCTAAATGCGAATTTGCAGTCTATTAAAAGAAAGGGGCAGGGTTTATAAGGATGCGTATGACAATTTGATTAAAAATTACAAGGTCGAAAGAGTTGTGAATATGAAATGAAATGTGCATGGAAGAATCCACATTATAATCTATAGAAAATAGAGTGAATTTCCATTTCATGCTGCCTTTAATGACTTCATTTTGTTGTGTCCTACTGTTTTTGTTTCATGTAAAGTTGCTTGCCTAATGAGCTATTTAGCGATTTAAAGGCACCATTACCATTGGAACCAAACAGAATTGCAGAAAAAATGAGTTTCTATCAAACTCCCTTTCTGGAGTGCACATACAGACCAAAGAGGAGCAAAGAATAGACACTCTTAGACTTGGTCCAGTACATAAAGGTAACCCCACCTAGTAATGCCCTAAAAAGAACAACCTAGTAACCCTAAAACAATGCTTTAACAATCATTTAGAATACATTCAGAAACTGCATTGCAGCATCTTAGTATTATGCAGTTATTTAGTAGATTGCATAATACTTCGTATTCTCCAATCATTTAGCCCTCTTGAACCCTTTTCTTACAAATGACTGCAAGCTCGCATTCAGGTCGGCCTCCATCCAATCAACAACCGATAGATAGAACCCCAGCCTACGTTTTTTTTTTTTTCTTTTTCAATAATCAGTTTCACTCAAATTTATGTCACAAAACAGGATAAATGATTTGTCTCTGTTACACCACTTTAAGTATGTGTGTATGTATCAGGCCTCTTCACACTGCATGTCCCTAAAGAGACGGCCGGACAGCACTTTGAGGGTTTGGAGATGCTCACCAGTCTCCTGGCTCCTAAGGGATCAAGGTCAGCCAAACCACTGGTGGAGGACACAGGTAAAGAGTACTCTGTTGGCGTTCTCTCAGAGGCCTGTGGTGGAGGATGTGAGGAGGAAGATGAAGAGGAGGAGTTTGATTGGCAGATAGAACAGGAGGTTTACACTGAAACCCCAGCAGAGACGCTGAAAGAATACCACAAGTATGGCTTTGGAAACCTTAGGTCTGGAGTCTTCACCAGACTGCAAGTAAGAACTTCTGTCCCTGATGAGACTATAGGCATGGTCTTTTTACAGTGTTTTTGATAAAGATGACACAAGACATATTAAAAAATAAATGACCTGGAGTTATTGTGGACAACCCATTGTTTTGCTTTGTGTCAATCAGGAGGAGCTGAATGAGGTGATTGACGTGAAGGATCCTGACAATACTACTCCTGAGCTCAGGAGACGCACTCGACTAGATGCAGAGACCACAATATTTTGTGCTGACCATTACTTGTAAGTCCACCATTGCTGTTCCTGTACTGAATTTCATCAAATTTTCTACATTTATAAAGATCATTTAAAATAGTATTTCATATCATATCCCGCACATGACAGAACATCCACATATTCAGTTTTATTTTTTCTTCATGCAGGGTAAACTTGTATGAGGATGAGGAGGAGATCAGAAACCTGCTGAAGTTTAAACCGTGGTGGAGAGAACTGAGCCCGGACCCTTCAACACACTCCGACACCTGTGAGACCCTTACCTCCTCAGATTCGATATATCGCTTTGTCTGTAGAGAATAAAGTTAAACTCCCTAAATGTATTTACACACAGTGCAAAATTACAGCTTTGTCTTGTGTTTTGGGTCCATGGGTCTGGATGAAGAATTAGGTCGGGTTTAGTTAAGGTCGCCAAGTTTTATTGTAACCCTGGAATATTTCCAGAAGTGGTTCCTAGGCTCTGCCAGCAGGTGGCGCGCCTTTGCCGGAAACTGATCATCTTGGGACCCTAATATTAGACTAGCGACAGGGTCATGTTTTCACGTTGCACAAGGGAGGAGATTTGAAGCTATTTGTAGCCTCGCACTGTTTTAACACTCATACTTTTACTCTTTGGGAGATTTATATGTGTTTTTGTCAATGTTTTATAACTGCTGAGTCATATTGATGATTAGGCTGCGTGTGAGTCACAGAGTTAGTTTAGTCAGCAAGGTACAAACCACCTCTCAGCCCACTTTTGTGCCCACACAGCAGCTTGTTCTCTGTCTGTTCTATCTATCTATCTATCTATCTATCTATCTATCTATCTATCTATCTATCTATCTATCTATCTATCTATCGCTTTGTCTGTCCATCATTATATGTCTCTGTCATTCTGTTTTTTTTGTCTGGTCTGTCTATCGTTCTATAGTTATGTTGTTCTGTCTGTCATTCTGTCTATCTGTGTTTCTTTATATCTGCCGTTCTGTCATTCTGTCTGTCTATCTATTCCTTTCTTATTTCTTCCATCTTTTCTTCAATCCGTCTGTCTTTTTCTTTCCATCTATCTTAGCTCTATTTTTCATCTAGCTATATAGCTATCGTTTTGTCTGTCTGTTTCTCTGTCTCTTTCTTTCTTGGCACATCTGTTGTAATAGTACAATCTCTGAAAACCTTATCTGGCACGTTTAAAGTTGCATGGAATATTGACGTGTGTGAGACGAGTGTGATTAAGCGGCACAGACATGGACAGCCGAGAAGCGATTGTGTCCCACACCAGCATGTTCTTTATCACTAGAGTAGTGTACTAATTCCTCAGTGCCCGATTACAGAATGAGGAAATTACTCTGAGCTGCGAGCATATGTTGGTGCAGGGGGGACGGGGGGGTTACACAGCTGGTCCTATCACAGAAGAAGAAGATGGAGAAGGATTAAGCAGAGGGAGATGGAGATATTTCAAGATATGCATTCCAAACTGTCTGTCTCTGCTGTCAATCAATCAAATAACATTGTGCAGCTACTTAGCACACAGGCGCTTCTATACGACTATATTTTTAGTGTTCTCATCAGTATGCTGAATGCATGAAGCAGATTAATTGCTACTAATTGCTTGGACAGACCGTACTGAACATCCTGAGTTAAGTGCACACAAATCAGTGCCAATATATCTACTCCTCACTGTTTTCTAAGTTTTTCCTGACTGGATATGGCTCATTAAGCCATTAAAGTTAATTAGGGCCTTCTCTCTTTGGGTATTAGGATGAGCTTGTTCGTTTTTCATTATCGTTTAGCTATCATTAGATAGATACGAGAAACCAGGTAGGCTTTATTTCTTTGTAATAGTTTGAGATTAATGGTTGAATATCCATAACCTACTCTCACCACTGAAATAACGCAATTCATGTCTAGTCAGTGAAGAAGCATCTTATACATTGTGCCACACAGTAGTACCAAGGGGATTTTAAGTGCAATTTTGAAACAAATTATTTAATCATTAACTTTTGGCAATTATTTAGAAAAAAGGCATCTAATACACTTTAGCGGAAATCACACAGTCACATGCCTAAAGTTTTATTTCCCTCTGGTCATGTTTTATCACCCTCAGGACACCAAGGTAGCCATGATTTCCACTGTGCCCCTCAAAAGAAAAGGTGCACTCGTGGTTGTAGGAAGAGAGAAACTCATACCAAGACATTTTCTTTTCAGACTAGTCGCTACATTCTAAGTGCAATTCTCTGATTTGTGAATAGGTATACCCAAAGGCTTCACTCTTTCGCGTTGTCTTTATGATGAGAAACCTTCCTGCATGGCAGAGATCACACACATATAAAAACGTGTTCTGTTTGCTGCTTGAGATTCTAATTCAAGATTTCTTGCTGCTTCCTTGCCTTCTCCCTTTATTTTGTGTGTGTGTACTTGCTTTCCCATGTGTATCGGGTATCTTCACACTCTAGGTCCCAATGGAGATGGCAGCCTCACCGTATGTGTTTATGCATGTATGCACTTCATTGTTCCACTCCCCCATCTCACTCCAATAGCTGCTTGTGTTAGTGGTCTGGGCACCTGTGTGGTGTCAGATGTTGTTTTTGCAGATTTTGCCATTGAATGAATGACAAATTATAATGCATTCCATAAAAGAAGTCTGTTATAGCCCCAACATGGCATTGCCAGTATTTGTACATTAGAAATGTGTAAGTACTCATAAAAAAAGACTCCTCTTACAGGGAAAAATAAAAAGGTAACTGTGAGAAAGTTTACAGTACTGTAGAAAAATAGTCTGTTTGTTAGATATTAAGTTAATGAAATATAAAATATTTAAAGATAAATAAAGTCACAGTTACCTATCTAGCAGAATGTCCAGCCTGCTCTTTTTGATTGTTACAAAGGTTGGTATATGCACTCATTAGGTCTTTTATTAGAATCAAAGCAAGAGATAAAATAGACAAACATTTTGGCTATCTGCCTTCGTCAGTATGAAAATTCTTTGTTTCAGTGATTGTATAACAGACGACATCAGGCGATTAGAATTAATCAATTAATCAGACTCCACTTTTAATAGAACAAAAGTGGATGGTGACCAACGTTAGAATAATGCTGAATAATCCTTCTGAATATCTTTGTGCGAGGAACAAGCCAATATTTAACTCCTCATTCACTGACATATGACGTATATTCAAATCTGGCGTGTTCACAATACATGAGAGCTTTTTTGTTCGTATACAGCCACAAATGCAATTCACTCAACACCAGAAGAGGAGGAGGTGAAGATACTTAAGTGGTTCTCGTTTGTATTGTCAATAGAGCAGCTTTGAAATAAGACAAGTTTACCTTTCATGTACATTACCCTTCAGCTACCGATGACACTGAAGACTTGAATTCAGGCTGCTGAATATTCCGTTTGCCATCACAGGAATAAATTACATTTTAAAATATATTAAAATAGATATCAGTTCTTTAAAATTATAGTTATAATTCACAATATTACTGTATTTTTGATCAAATAAATGCAGCCTTGGTTTCAACTGTGTATATTCATATATGGCATGTCAAGATGTGTCACACTAGGTTTTTCTTGAATGCATTTTCTTGGTTTTCATTTCTGTTGTGACCAAATCTGAGTATGCACATATTCATATCGCACAGCTGAGATTTAAATCCGTAAATAATTAATTACATTTTAGTCTGTTTCTCACACAAATCGAATGGCTTCAGCAAACTAGGATATATGGCACAATTTTGCACTTTATTTACGTTTTGCTACTTTTATCTACTTTGGTAATTGTTTTTTGTTTTTTTGGATCTCCACAACGCAACTACCCTACAGGTTTGAAATGAGGGTGAGTTAATGATGATGATTTTTTATTTTTTTGGATGAACTGTATCTTTAAAACACCACTTTTTAATATAGAAGGAACGCATTTGAAATCTTTATCCTACAATATAACAGTTCCACAAGTTCTAAGAGTTCCTTCATAAACAACAAAAAAACTAAATCTGTAATTGGTGACAGAAACAGTTTAATATAAAGAGAAGACAAGAGCTGGGGTGGAGTTGAACTCTCTCTTCAGCTCCTGGTTTTGGTCTCACAGGAGTCAGTGTTTTCTGCCAGGTGGGGGCAGATGTGTAAGAGGGTAAATCAGGTAGAGAGAAAGAGAGAGAGATAATGGGGGAGCTGTTCAGTCGTCATGTCGCTGGAATCCAGCAGCTCCCAACAGAGCCAGAACTCGACCTCTGCCAGCACTAGCTTTAAGTGTGTGTGTATATGGACATGCAAGCATGCACACAAGGGGCTCTATCAGGGGCAGCACTGCAGCCAAGAAGGGGTTCACTTTCAGCCGCTACTAAAGTGCTGACTTGCCCTTTCTCTCTCTCTCTCTATCTCTCTCTCTCTCTCTCTCTCTTACTGCCCTGCCTTCGACTTCTTCCTCCCTGGTGCAGTATCAAGTCAGTTTAGGGCATCAATCAAGCTTTGTAACTTTGCTCTTCCCATGCAGTAACTTTACTATGCTTCAGAATCCTCGTCTCCCGACTTTGATTTAAAAATAATTGCGGAGAACATGCTTTCGTTTCTTAAAGCTCTCAGCCGAGCAGAGGCATCCATCATTCCCTGCTGGAGCCCTGCGTTTATACTTGTTTTTCGGGGAGAATTTGTCAGAGATTGACTTTGACTGTACCTCCCTGAGATAACTTGATAAACAACACTGAATGTCTCTCTTTCTCTCTCTCTGTACTTCCAGCAATAACTTTCACAGAAGAAGAAAAAGAGCAGATGAGGAAATTCACAAACCATTCATACTTGCTGGATAAGAAAGCACGCTTCCACGCCTGGCTCGGTTTGGTGGACATCGTTCTCGCGTATGTCTATGATGTGCGCACTACAGAGGGAGAGCACAGTGTAAGTGTTCATTTGTTCGCCACAGACATTTCTCTGCTAGTAAGTGGGTTTGGCGTACGAGTCCTGGCATTTTCACGTGCGCCAAAGCTCCAGGAAGTTGATACATTCCTGTAATGTTTTCCAGACAGTCCCGAGAATCTCTTTGGAGGCCACTGCACATGGTAGTAATTGTAAAAATAAGTTTGAAAATTATGGTTATGTTTTAAAACGCGGCTTCTGATGCTGAAGTACTAGAATGGGGCTTCAGTTGTGAAGAGCTCTGCTGGATTGACTCCAAAGCTTTCAACATATGTTAAATGTACAGTCAAAATCTGGGCTTTGGTTCAATCATAATAGCTAGAGAACATATCAAACCTTCTTAAAACATTCTCTTGTCTAAAGTGATCAATTTAGCCTTGGAGCTGTGGCTTGGTGGTTAGCGCTTGTGCACTGAGCCATGTTGCTCATGTGACTGACATGAGTTTGAATCCAGAATTTTCCCATTTTCCCCTCTTTTCATCATCATTTCTTGTTCTTTCACCCCTTTTGATTTAATTAAAATTGACCAAATAGGGATACACAATATTATGTTTATAACAGATACCACAAAATATAGTTCAGAATGTGTAAATATATGTAATTAGTGTCAGTACTATTAAAATTTAAAAAATGAATTTTAGTTTGTTTGTGACGTTATTGAGCAATGGTCACTATACTGAATTGTATACAACATGAAGTATAAATGTGTCATAGTTATGCTAACATTTGACCAGTTTTGTATAGTCTGTGTTGTGTAGCATCTGACATCAGTAGAGTTGAGTTTTTTTTAGTGTACAACGTCATTGATTACAGTATTGACTGACGTTGTTGTGATTTGCAGGTAGAGTCAGCCTGGACCATCAGGAAGCTCAGCGGTACTCTCAGCTGGCTGGAGGTATGTGGTACATTTAGCAGCTTAACAAAATGTGACAAGGCCTTGAATGCACAAACAAATGAATGAATGAGCGAGTGATTTTAACTTACGGAGACTCAAGCTTTTTTCGCATGAGCTGTTTTTTAAATCCGATCTTGAGGACTGACTGTCTGCATTGCTGTTCTGCGTGTGATTAACTCTGATCTGTTTGTTCAAACAGTGTAGTCCATATCCGGTGTATCTACTTCAGTTGCTATAGCAATAATGTAAGCATCTCACAATGCCAAAAGATTTTGAGAGTAGCTGTCACTGTGGAAAGAAAGGTTGAAAAACATGGAAATTGTGCCTCTGCTCATGTCTATCATGCTGAACTCAAGGCATTTTTGCACATTCAGATTTTACACATGCATGGAGATACCGCCGACTTGTTCATTCGTTCATGATTGGCTACATAATGAATGCCACAGTTTATGTCACAGTGTTGTTAAAAATAATTTTTGGTAATTTAAATATGGCTGAAGTAAAATAAGTTATAGAAATTAGATGGAAAATTTAAAGTTTAAGTACTAAAATTTATAAAACAAACTGAAATAAAAATAAATTAAAGCTAAATAGAAATATAAAAAAAATGACAAAAGCACATAAAATTACTAAAACTAAAAAATAAAAGAACTTATGAATAAACTAGATTAAAAGTCATATCATGTAAATTAAGACCTAAACAACACTGTTTGTTTATGTAAGGAAACAAGAAAGGAGGTGTTTTTTCAGACGCAGCTCCAAAAAGTATTGTAGACTTTAATGATGTTACTTGTGCTTAACATCCTAAATTCTGCTGCCTGCCTGAACAAAGCCTAAAATAAAGATATGGAGTGTTCTGATTACATTACATAAGACATTGTCTTAGTTAGGGTGACCATACGTGCCATTTCTACAGGACACGTCCTGGCCAGGATTTATTGGCCTAAAAATCAGGTTTTGGCTTTGTTTGTGGTGCGACGATCGGTGTATGAGCAACTCAAAATCCTCGAGCAGCATTTTGGGAAAAAGCATACTGAACCGTCTGTATGGTATTTTTGTGTCAACTATTCGAATGTCAAAAATCGTCTGCACACGCAAACAAGCCAACCCTAAGATATTTTTAGCACTATAGAAATCTGCCAGTACGCGTCTGTTAAATGCACTATGGTCACCCTAGTCTTAGTGCTGGTGTCTGACCAAAAATTAATATCACGGATATTTTTTAAAAATTTATACCGTTTTCAAAGTATATGACGGTTTTTTTTTTGTCATGCGTTGCCGGTTTTTTAACCTATGTTCTACTGATTGAGAGAGGAAATACTGCAGTATATTGACTTAGAATACCCTATTTTGTACGTCATGATGAGTGAATATTGTAAAGAAAACTAGTTACTCAACCTACCACTTTTACATGTTAACCAGGAGTAACTCTCATTTATAATCGCGGCATTGTCTGATAAAATCTACATGCATCTACACTAAAGAGTGGCTTTGTGGTTGTTTTGGCTATATTACTTTTTGTCTCATGCAGCGCACTGCCTGCGTCTGAGTAACAAACAAAAAAGTGCATGTGATATTAACAGACGAACTACACTCATATTTATAATTCCAAACAATCAGTAAGCGACAGGTCCTAGGAAACGCTGTTTTGTACTCATTTATTGACGAGTCTGCTGCGGTGCGGCCAACTGAATGCGCTGCTTCTCTGCCGCTCACTGCACAGAACAGATGCCGAGAGAGGTGACACTTCTCCGGGAAAGTCAGACCTCGCGTTCGCAGAACAGCACTGGCGAAATCTTCCAACTGAACCATAAGCTAAGGTTTATCCAAAAGTCACTGGGTTTGTCAGTATGAATATTCTATGGAAAAAAGCAGCTAAAGGGTCTGAAAGTTGCTAAATCCAGTGCTAAAGTCGCACTCGTGTGTGTGAGAGGTGGGAGCTGATGGCAGGGGGCAGTGGATATTTGTGGCGGTCAATGTGGATATTGTGGATGAGTTCTTCTGTGTCATCACGTTCTATTAGTTCTACAGCTTCAGTTTCATAACTTTCACGCTTAGTAACTCATACAGCTGTTCCCTCGCCACAGTGCAACAGTGAAAAGAGACCCGTTTCAAACAGTGTCGCTTTCCGAACGTTGTTTAAGTGACATATTTTATTGCGGTATTTTAAAAATTCATATTGTAAGAAAAATAAACATGGTATTTTTTATGAACCGGTATACCGCCCAGCACTACATTGTCTTCCTCTGACGGAATCTCCCTTTTGAAGCCACTGCTGACATTGCAATACATGCAGATTACTAGATTATGCCACTGTCCATCTGAGATCTTAGCAACTTTAAAGTTATTCTATTCTTAACATGCATCCTATTCCTAACCAGAAGCAACAAAAATGTGACCCTGGACCACAAAACCTTAGTCTTAAGTCGCTTGGGTATATTTTTAGCAATAGCCAAAAAAACATTGTATGCGTCAAAATTATCGATTTTTCTTTTATTCAAAAATCATTAGGATATTAAGTAAAGATCGTGTTCCATGAAGATATGTTGTACATTTCCTACCGTAAATATATCAAAACTTAATTTTTGATTAGCAATATGCATTGCTAAGAACTTCATTTGGACAATTTTAGAGGCGATTTTCTCAGTATTTGCACCCTCAGATTCCAGATTTTCAAATATTTGTATCTCGGCCAAATATTGTCCGATCCTAACAAACCATACATCAATGGAAAGCGTATTTATGGAGCTTTTAGATGATATATAATTCTCAATTTCAAAAAATTTACCCTTATGACTGGTTTTGTGGTCCAGGGTCACAAATAGTTTCCAGCACCCAGTAATTTGTCTAAATATAAACATGCTGTGCAACAGAACCAAAAAACAAGCAATCACAAGACATCTGATGTGTAATATGCAACTAGGTGGAGTTTTAATGTTTTGGAACAAACATATCCTGTAAATCGGGTCACAAGGTACCACCCAGAATGCAACCGTAATCAATCACAATATTAAAAAAGGACTCTTTTAAAGTTCACAAACGATCCAGTAACATGTTTTCATGAACGATCATTGTCTCTCCTGATTTCTCGATTACTCCTGCTTATCAGTAGTTTGCATAAACTTGCATGTGTGTATAGTGAAATGTAGCAGACAGACATTTACATTTCACCATCAGCATAAAGCATCCTGTGCCAAAGTTGGTGCCATAGCGAGAGACAAATTCAGCCTTAAACCACTTGTGTGTGGTTTGAGTGAGAGCTCCAAACCTTGTGTGCGTGTGTGTACGTGTATCCTGACTCCTGGGGCGGCAGCAGTCCCTAATCCCCCATATTTCCACCGCGAGTGTGACAGTGAGGACGAGTAACCCGACACCTCTCCCAGCTCAGAGTGCTGAGAGCCAGCGCTCCACTGCAATACTGATAATGGAAGGGTGGTAATGACATCCTCCAACTGCCTGCTCTCTCTCACACTCACACACACAGCACAAACTCTCTGCCCCCTCATTGTCTCGTTCACTGTTTCCTTTTTAGTGCTTGCAAAGCAGCACTACATTGATATTCCTCAAACATTCATGTTAGGAGTTTGTTCTTAACCTTTGACCCTCAGTATTAAACTTCTGCAACTAATTCAGCCTGAATGGCTTAAAGTACTCTATTCAAAATGTGATTTGTAGATAATTTCAGCCTTATGTGTTCCGTGTTTTTAGTTTGACTTTTTTTTCTTTTTTTCTGTGAATCGGTTGATCCAGTCCATAAAGTCAGGCTGAATGATTCATTCAAGACTGATCCGGTTCTCTCACTGAGATCTGACAAAATGTGACGAGTAAATGATTTTTGGATAACAAATTAGAATTGGTTATTATTCTTGCAATTATTTGCATACTAACTTGTTATTGGTCTTTTCATTCTTGCATTTTTTTAACCATCTAAAGCCACCTTCATTCTGCAAAGATGCTGTTGCGTTGTATGACGATTCTTGTGAGCAGCCAATAGAACGCAAGACACAGCTTTCATTTATGCAGAACAAAGACTTGAAACCGAAGAGTCCTAAAACCTCAACTCCATTCTTTAGCAATCTTGCAAGCACTGGTATTTCCTTCAGGAAATGCTAATGCAGTTTCTCCTCAACACCCTATCATTGTCTCCTACTCTCTTTCTCTCTCAATCTCCTTCATTTCTCTTCCTCTCCCACCCTCTGTTTTGCCTAACCACTGTAAACCCCCGGCCGGCAGTGCTCGGTGAGCCACCCCCCTCAGCAGGCTTATTTACACCAGTGTTTAATAGCCTGGGGGAGTGCATGAGCTATGATGACATGCTCGAATGACTCCGGGTGCATTCTTAACAAGCTGCTGAGAGAATGGCAGAGGGGAGGGAGAGTGGGAGGCTGGAAAACGCAAAGAGAAAAGGGAGAGAGAGAAAAAATACGTGTTTTTTTTTTCCTCCCCAAAGCGCTTGTCTGTAGATGCTTAGACTATGAAGAACTCTGAGGCAAGCGATTAAGCACTGTCTACAATTAAGCTCGCCGTTTGCCAAGGTGTTTAAAAGTTGACCTACTATTTACCCTGCTAATAAAACGAGAAGTCGTTGGGAATAATTAGAGCAAATTGCTGTAATTACCAGTGGAGTTAAAAAATGATTGATGTAATATGCATGGACAGATCTGGAGCAATTTACAGACCATGCTTGTATGTGTGTGTGTGTGTGTGTGTGTGTGTGTTACAGACGTATCACTCTGTAGAAGATGTGCTGGTGTCTTTCGGCAGGAGGACATTGTGCTACCCGCTCTATCGGCACTTCTCCCTGATCACAAGAGCTGTGAAAGACGTTGCTTGCATTTTTCAGTCTGGTGAGTGCTGTCTCTCTTTTTTTTACTTCCCGGTTAAACCCAGACATTTTAGCCATTTCCAAGCCACCAAGGGATCAGGTTGAGGGTCAAGACTAAACGTGTGACCTGTTCCTTACCCTATAAACCCTGCAGTGCTTCCACATCATTACCAGAATTCCTACTGCCACCACAATGAAAGCAAGCATATCTCTTTCAACTTCAATGTTGAAAGGTTTCTTAAAATGATCCGATTAACATTTATTTGTCACTTATGGAAATATTCCGAAAAAAAAAAACTATTAAATTTGACAAGAAATCAAAATGGACCTGTTTACTTTAATACATGTTTCTGATCTTTTAATAAGCAGTAACCAAAAAGCTAGTGAAGACTGTTTTAGACTACTGTTAAAGATGTTATTTTTGTTACTGATATTTTTTGTAATGTTTAAGATAAAAAAAAGAGGTTTTAACATTGACATACATTGAGATATTCTTGAGAATGAACCTGACCGTCAATCTTCATGTACTGGTCAAACATCTCTCTCCCAAAAAAAAGCGTAAAATGGCCAGAGAGTGTATCTCGAATATTGAATGCTCAAATGTTATTTTAATTTATTTTTATTAATCTATTTCATTTATTTAATTATGTATTTAATAAAAACTAAATTCAAAATAGGAAATATAATATTAAAATATAAAACTATTCAAAACAAGTCTTACATCTTATTCAATTTTGCTGAATTTATATGATGTTTAGGGATGTTTCGATATTTTTACAGTTTTTTTTCTTAGTTAATCTCGGAAATACGTCACATTATTGAAGTGTGAGCTGCGAATGCTATTTAATGTTGACTTTAAGGGACTAATGAGAATAAGAGCTTGACAGGCAACCTATATTTACCCACAGCAGACAGAGCTGCTCACTCGGGACCAAATTTAACACGATGCTCACCAACCCTCCCTAAACAGCGGGGTGCTTTGGTAAAAGACGTTTTCCATGACAGGAAAGTCAACAGATCGGTCATGTCTTGGTGTGCTTAGTCTTGCTGTTCTGTCAGCATAAGTGGGAGGGAGGTTACGAACGAGGGAATCCGAGAGGGATGTCTCCTCACTTCTGAAGAAAGCAGCAATTCTGCAGAGTAGACACTGTTGGCTTTGATATCTCTGAGAGAGGAGCAACCTTTAAATCAAAGAAGCCATCTGTGGGAGAGACAGAAGTGCTGTATAAACACGTTTTCGGGCGTGTGTGGTGAGATTATCCAACACATGTTGATTTTAGCGCTCATAAATAACTGCAATTACAGGCCTTGTTAGATTTAGGATTAGCAGGGTATGGTTGATTGCAAAGTTAAGTCAGAAGAGAGACTAGATGACAGAACAAGAATAGATAAGCAAAATCACACCTCACCGATCATAGGTTCATGTCAGGTACTGACAGCTTCCTCCGCTGACAAACAAAAAAATTTACTCGTAAGATTCCATAAAGGCAATGTGAAACAGTGTTTCAATCCATTTTAGGCCCATAAAAGGTTATTCAGTAAATAAATTCAATGTTCCTCCAACAGGAACTGATTGAATCGTGACAAGTGGTTGAAAAAGGAGGGGACTTGGTGAAGTCAGCTGGGAATTCTTTTCAGAGGTGGGCAAAAAAAACTATTCTTTAATGAAAAATTACAAATATGATTGTTTTTTTCTTAGGAAAATGGTCCACCACTGTATCTTTCACAGTGAGACCAGGAATGTATTAAGAAAGGAGCATCCGTTTAGATTTAATGTTGACTCTAAAGACCAGATAAAAAGCAAAATCAACACTATTTATTTTCATGATAAATGTTGCTGGTCTTAATAATACTAATAGAAGGATTTCATAATCCTTCATCAATATGTGAAATTTTCTTTCCTCAGAAACGAAATTTAACTAAACCTTACAACAAAGTAACCTAATTCACATTTCATGTTAGATGTCTTGCATAAGTTGGACGGAATGCAACAATACTCTATCAGGCCATAAGACTAACCAGTAGCCCAATGAAGCAAATGATCCAATCAAATAAAGGTGGATAAACTCAAGTCCCACTCTATTATTTCATACTGAATATTCTGTTACACTTGCAAAAACTGTCACATTAGATTGAATGCTTAGAAATGTCATTTCACGCTATCTTTATAAGGCTATATTTATGAGGCGTTTGAAAACTAGATGTTGATGATAATAAAAGACATAGATACATTTAGATATATACTTTAAGGGCACCTATTATGCGCCTTATTACAAGATGTAATATTGGTCTTGGGTGTCCCCAGAATGTGTCTGTGAAGTTTCAGCCCCAAATACCCCACAGATAATTTATTATAACATCTGGAAAATTGCATGTTTGCGGCGTGTCTAAAAAAAAAAGAGCTGTTTTGGTGTGTATCCCTTTAAATGCAAATGAGCCGCATTTTCCCACCCCTTCTCCAGAAGAGGGCATAGCATATACATCTCTCTGCTTTGCATATGTACAGCAATAAACAGTGGGTAGAAGCAATGTGACAGAGTGAGAGATCCGGTGTTAAGCCATACACTCTTAAAAATAAAGGTGCTTCAAAAGGTTCTTCAAGCGATGCCATAGAAGAACCATTTTTGGTTCCACAAAGAACCATTCAGTCAAAGGTTCTTTAAAGAACCATCTCTTTCTTACCTTTTTATAATCTGAAGAACCTTCTTTCGACACGAATAACCTGTTGTGAAACAGAAAGGTTCTTCAGATGTTAAAGGTTCTTTATGGAACCATTTAGACCAAAAAGGTTCTTCTATGGCATCGTGAAGACCTTTATTTTTAAGAGTGTACATATGGGAAGCCAAATGCACTGAACGTGGGACGAAACAGAGCTTGAGCCACACTGACCTGTCGTCTACCGAACGGACAGCAGAGGAATTCCGAGCCGAGCACAGGAAAAGTTTTAACAAATCAGATAGATATCTGATCAGCGAAAACGCATGAAATGACCAGGTGTAAACAGGCCCTATATTGGGTCCGTGGATAAACTCTTAAAGGGACCGCAGTCCAATATTCCTGCTGCTGTCTGTCATGTTAATCAAAGAACAAAAGACAAAGAAAAGAACTTTCTGCTCTTGACTGAATACGTTCTATAACTTTAATGGTAAGCATTAATCTGTTTTTAATTTTTACTATGAAGACTACAGACATTAAATTAATCAAATGTAAAATAACACATACAGTGTTATTTTACATTTGATTACTTTAATTTCTGTAGTATTTCTTACCTGAATAAAAGCTTACTTAACCTGAAAAACTTCGTTTCATTGCTCTCTTTATTCTATTGCGTTTATTTGTGCTGTTGTTTGCAATTTTTTTGTGTTCTTTTTTTATTACTGACTTTTTACTTGTTTTTTATGAAAATAAAACTTTGCGTTGAAGAAAAGTAGATTTTTGTTTGTATAGGCTGTCAATTATAGTTCTTAGAAAGAAAATCGTAATTGGCAAAAATCGGTATCGGCAGATCACACTAACAAAACTATCGGAATCGGCCAAGAAAATTGCAATCGGTGCATCTCTAGTAGAAACACCTGCTAGCGACCAGCAGTGCAGTGACTTGATCAGTCAATGCAGAACACCCCATAATTGGGTTGAAATTGTATTTCAGAATAATTGTCTGTCCTTATAGGTTTTTAAATGTGACTTGATAGGATCATATCCATTGCTCTCTGAGGTTTACACTGGTGCTCTTACTCTTCTCCTCAAGGTACAGATTTGTAAACACACTGCTGAGTTGTAATCTACTCGCTGGTGTATATTTTCACGCAGAGTCTGTGACATTTCACTCCAGTCTACAATTTATATATTTACAACCGTCAAAGTCCCGCGTGCAATGAGGATCCCCTTTAATGAACGGTAACAGCGGTGTGACTCCCCTCGGAAAGCAGACTGCCCTGTCACACTGTGACTCCTGGGTAATTAATTTGTCAGCGGAACATGAATGGAGGTGTGTATCTGATGTGTGTATACTCTAATTTGAGGCACTTCGTTTAAGCAGCAGTGAAAGCAAATAGTTGTAGTTAGTAGGAAAACAAACCCATTAATGATGCTGCATGAGTAAAGTCGTGACGGAAATGCTATCCAGGGGTAAATATTTGAACAGCCCTCTGGCAGCTTGTCTGGTTGTTCTCCGAGAGATCCTGCTAAAGCCAGCGGGCCCTCAAGGAGATCGGGGAGGGAGACTGTGGATAACGGCCTATAAGATGCACTGTGGGCAAACTTAAACGCTCGGTTATAATCTGAACATTCAGAGGCTTGCCTGTATTTCATTTAACTGCATAGCTTGGATTCGGTTTTCGCTTGTTTTGCTCTGCACTGGTATCGGCTTGCCAGTTAGAGCAGTGTTTCCCAACTTTTTATTGTAGCTACCTCTATAGCCCTGTGTTAAATACCCCATATATACTAGGCTTAATTGCTGGTGTAAATACCCCTTCATAAACATGTACAGTGGGGAAAAAAAGTATTTAGTCAGCCACCAATTGTGCAAGTTCTCCCACTTAAAAAGATGAGAGAGGCCTGTAATTTTCATCATAGATATACCTAAACTATGAGAGACAAAATAAGAAAAAAAAAAATCCAGAAAATCACACTGTAGTATTTTTAAAGAATTTATTTGCAAATTATGGTGGAAAATAAGTATTTGGTCAATAACAAAATTTCATCTCAATACTTTGTTATATACCCTTTGTTGGCAATGACAGAGGTCAAACGTTTTCTGTAAGTCTTCACAAGTTTTCACACACTGTTGCTGGTATTTAGGCCCATTCCTCCATGCAGATCTCCTCTAGAGCAGTAATGTTTTGGGGCTGTCGCTGGGCAACACGGTTTTTCAACTCCCTCCAAAGATTTTCTATGGGGTGAGATCTGGAGAATGGCTAGGCCACTCCAGGACCTTGAAATGCTACTTACGAAGCCACTCCTTCGTTGCCCAAGCGTTGTGTTTGGGATCATTGTCATGCTGAAAGACCCAGCCACGTTCATCTTCAATGCCCTTGCTGATGGAAGGAGGTTTCACTCAAAATCTCACGATACATTCATTCTTTCGTTTACACGGATCAATCGTCCTGGTCCCTTTACAGAAAAACAGCCCCAAAGCATGATGTTCCACCCCCATGCTTCACAGTAGGTATGGTGTTCTTTGGAGCAACTCAGCATTCTTTCTCCTCCAAAAACAACAAGTTGAGTTTTTACCAAAAAGTCATATTTTGGTTTCATCTGACCATATGAAATTCTCCCAATCCTCTTCTGGATCATACAAATGCTCTCTAGCAAACTTCAGACGGGCCTGACATGTACTGGCTTAAGCAGGGGGACATGTCTGGCACGGCAGGATTTGAGTCCCTGGCGGCGCAGTGTGTACTGATGGTAGCCTTTGTTACTTTGATCCCAGCTCTCTGCAGGTCATTCACTAGGTTCCCCTGTGTTGTCTGGGATTTTTGATCACAGTTCTTGTGATCATTTTGACCCACGGGGTGAGATTTTGCGTGGAGCCCCAGATCGAGGGAGATTTTCAGTGGTCTTGTATGTCTTCCATTTTTCTAATAATTGCTCCCACAGTTGATTCTTCACACCAAGCTGCTTACCTATTGCAGATTCAGTCTTCCCAGCCTGGAGCAGGTCTACAATTTTGTTTCCTTTGACAGCTCTTTGGTCTTGGCAATGGTGGAGTTTGGAGTGTGACTCTTTGAGGTTGTGGACAGATGTCTTTTATACCGATAACGAGTTCAAACAGATGCCATTAATACAGGTAACGAGTGGAGAACAGAGGAGCCTCTTAAAGAAGAAGTAACAGGTCTGTGAGAGCCAGAAATCTGCTGTTGTAGGTGACCCAAATTACTATTTTACAGAGAGAATTTACCAATTAATCTTTAAAATCCTACAATGTGGATTTTTGGGATTTTTTTCTCTTTTGTCCTCTCATAGGTGAGGTAGACATATGATGAAAATTACAGGCATTCTATCATCTTTTTAAATGGGAGAACGTGCACAGTGGTGGCTGATAACTACTTTTTGCCCCACTGTATGTACAATGGAATTTAATATAAATGTATATTTTAAAATGTAATTTATTTCTGATGTAAAATTAAATTTTCAGCAGTCAAAACTCTAGTCTTCAGTGTCACCTGATCCGTCAGACATCATTTAGACTGATTTGGTGCTTAAGAAAGATTTATTATTATCGATGTTCAAACCATGATAGATCTTGTTTTAAACATTATTTGACGATACAGTTCTAAAGTACAGCATTTATTTAAAACCGAAATAGTTTGTAACATTATACATGTTTGATTGTCATTTTTGATCAAATTAATCAATCAATTTGATCAATTATACATTATAATTGTGTTTCATTGTGTTTTATTTTGTGGAAGTTATTTTGCCTTTTTATTTGGAAGCAGGTTCATTTTCATGTCATTTTAAAAACCCTTTCACATCAGTCAGAGCTTGACTTTTTTTCCATCGTAGCTTATTGAGATTCATTGTTTTGCTCTGCAGGAATTGTCATCTCTAACCCAAAGTGATCAATCTTAAGAAGTACATTGCAGAATTCACGATGATAGATGTAGGCCATTTGATGCAGCATAATTTGATGTCAATGTTCTTTAATGTAATTTTTGCAGCCGTTTCTCGAGGTTAGCTGCTTTGTTCAGTCATGTAAGGGTTTTCCACTCAGCTAGCAGTCAGTGTCACAGTTTTATATGATTAATAAATTTGTGGTTTTAGGCTGAATCTCACCAAGCTTGTCAACAACATATTCAGGTCATATTTCACGCTAAAATCAAAGAAAAAAATATCTGTTTGATGGACCTGTTATTTGTTTTGCATTTTTACATGATTTTCATGACAAATAAGCACAATTATACTGTCATGGTATTTTATGTTATTAAAATAACTAAAAAAACTTTCTCCACTCAAAATGTAGCTGTGTATTCTAATGAAATAAAATGCTGTGCAAGCAACATGATAATCACATATACAATTTTAAAAATAAAGGTGCTTCACGATGCCATAGAAGAACCTTTTTGTCTAAATGGTTCCATAAAGAACCTTTAACATCTGAAGAACCTTACTGTTTCACAAAAGGTTTTTTGTGGCGAAAAAAGGTTCTTCAGATTATAAAAAGGTAAGAAAGAGATGGTTCTTTAAAGAACCTTTGACTGAATGGTTCTTTGTGGAACCAAAAATGGTTCTTCTATGGCATCGCTTGAAGAACCTTTTGAAGCACCTTTATTTTTAAGAGTGTATATCATTGTTATATTAGAAGTTTTACCAGTGGCTGAATCTCTTTGTTGTGCTCTTAAAAGTCTGAAATGGAAGTAGAGCCACATTTCAGGCTCAGATGATTGCTGATTCATGCACTTGATGATTTATTTTTGAAATAAAAAGCACACCTTTGATGTCCATAAAAATGGGTTTCATTTTCTTTCTTTTGACTTTTTTGGTGACATATGACCTAGGCATGTTTTTAGACAGGCTTCGTGAGATTGTCCTTTTAAATATTGGCACCCCATGGACCTTTACCATCTGTACTTCCAGGGCATGAATCTAACCTTGTCACCCCATTCCTCTTCTCTCTGTTCTTTGCTCTCCTCTCTTCAACTTCTTCCCCTGAGACGCCTGATTGCAGCACATGATTAACTGGCTCAACATGCAGTCTAAACCCAGCACCGCACAGTCCCACAGCTGGTCTTCGGAAGAATCCAAAGCTTACTTTTCCTCCACTCTCCCCGGGAGCAGTGAAGAAAAGTAGAAAACCCTTCAATTATAGATGGATGGAGGTCAGAGAAAGAGAGAGAGAGAGAGGAAGAACAGGGAAAGACAAGTACGGTTCAAGTTCCTGGAGTTTTTCTCGTATGTCCTGAAGCTGGAAGCCACGACGGCTTCTCCGGGTAAGAGCTCCAGCTTAAATGGGAACCAAATGTTTGTGTAAGGCTTTCCTCGGTGCGAGTGCACTGTTTGTTTTCTGAGGCGGCTGGAATGTCTCCACCGGCTGCCAGGTTATTCTGTGGGCGGCTCGAGAATCCTCGCGGCCCTTCTTTCGCTTCGTGACTGAGCTCGTTGCGTTGCGCTGAGGGGGTATTTTTGCACCTTATTTGGGAGACGGGTGTTATGACAACAAATATCATCGCTGTGGCACGGTGCCCTTAAGGTGTTTGTGGGTGTGTTTTGTGTGTTCTGCCAGAATAGAAAATACAATCATCTTCCCGAGTGCTCAAAAAGCATTGGCTCAGCACAGATTTCCGCTTTACACCAACAAAAGTTGCACAGTTGATCACTAAATAAGCTCTCTTCGCTGCTAAAAAATAGCTTTTATCTGTATTTTTGTCTTGTTTTCTGCTATTTCCATCTATATCAAACTGTTTTCAGAGAATTTTGTTATCCCATTGGTTTAAGAATAAGCCTCACTAACTTTTCTTAGATTTATGCTTAAAACAAGAAAAAGACTGATTTACTGCTTGTTTTCTTTGTCACAGGGAAGGCCTGTGTCCTGAAGTGTCTGCTGGCCATCCATAAGATCTTCCGGGAGAACGATCCAGCCTATATCCTCAATGACCTCTACATCACAGACTACTGCATCTGGATCCAGAGGGTCAAGTATGTTCAGTCCAGTACAATGTCGCCTAAATCAGCCAACCTTAAATTAAGTGGTTCTAAGATCTGATTGTCTGCTTATCATACCAGTTTCATGAATCCCTTCTGAAAGCTAAATCATCGGTTCATTAAAGCAGTAAGCCACACGAGAGGGGTGTTGCAGTGATTTTACCAGGGGTAAGGGGTCTAAATCTTATAAAATCATGTCCCGCTCACATATCACACCATGTGTGAAAGAGATATGAGAGGTGCTCCAGACTTCTTAGCCACAATGCAAAATCAATAATCTATAGTATGACAATATGACAAAAATGATGAAGTTAAAAGTCCAAGCTATCCATTTGATCATCTTTTTTTTGCTGTTTTTGTTTTAGTTCAGTCTCTGGTGGTTAAACAGAGCCACAGTGCATGAACTTGATTCATGATGAATGGTATTGCAATCATGATTTCTGCTCGCCATTTTTTGTAATCACTTCCACGTTTAAAATGCAAACTACAGCCGGTGCATAATTCAGTAATGAGATATACTCTGCTTCCTGGCTGGTGTTCAGCTAAAGTCGTATGCTTGTCTATAAAGAGTCCAGTTGAAAAATGTGCATCTGAAGTTGTAGGCCCGGTGCCCAGACGCGATAAATGTCCCTGCGGGGAATATGCCGAAATTTTTCAGTCCTATGTTTTGCCAGAGTGTAGATTTTCTGGCAAGAACGGGCCTTGACAGCTAATTAATAATGGATGTGTAAAATGGCAGAGTTTAAATGTGCCTGTTTTCTCAATGAGACAAAGAGAGAAAATGAAGGAGAGAGACAGAGGTAGGTACAGAGACTCTTTGTCCGTGGTCCTCAGAGAACTGCACAGTTCCACCATCAATGTGCTGGAAAGCTTAATCACGTTTGCTGGGCCTCCGAGTTAAAAAGGCAAATTAGGCAAAGCACTATCCTGTCTTTATTCCCTCCTCCTCCTCTTTCAATAAAAGAAACATAAAATATTAAAAAGTGTCCTTAGGGTGACTGTGCACCTTGTTCTCCATCGATCACTAAATGCATCATCTGAGGCATCAGTAGCATTGACCTGTGAATGAATGCTTGTGTTCCTCTGTTCCTCTCCTTCTTCCATGCTTTATTAAACAGAACAAAAGAAAAACAGACCGGAGAGCTGGAGGATCTGTGACAGCACTCTTGTGCGGCTTATGTATCTTAGTCATACTTGCCTTGAGGCATTTGACATCTCTCAACATCACGCTGAAAATTGATTTCCAGTTTGCATCCTTTTAGAGTATCTTTAGTTGTCTTGAAACACTGCTGCAAACTTTTCCTTTGAGTTCAGACAAAGCCCCTCTTGTCATGGGAAGTGACTGCAAGAGACTTGCTCCTCCTTTTAAGTGCTGGAGCATTTGATCAAATCCCCACTGCTCTGGTTTGTGTAGACAACTCCCTGTTATCATAGCAGGTTTGTTGTGACAGCGTTTTCAACATCTGACATATCCTCTGTCAGATTATTTAAACAATTCTCTCTTCCCAAAAAATCCTCCCAGAAGGACGCCCCAGTCCAGTTATCTGAGCAAGTTATCTTTGGCTGCGTTCACACAGCGGCAGAATGCGCTTGTCAGTCTTTTTTTAGAACACTAAACTGTTGTTAAGTTCTCAGCAGGGCTGGGCAAAATCTATCTATATATCTATCTATTGCATCATTCCATCCATCGTATGTTGTTTTTATTTTTCTATCATTCCATCCATCCATCTGTATATTGTTCTATCGTTCCATCATCTATTTAGCCATCCATTCATCCATCCATACAGTATGTTTCTCTATCGTTCCATCCGTTCATCCATCCATCATCCATATATTGTACTATCGTTTCATTCATCCATCCGTATATTTTTCTATCTTTCCATCTATCCGTATCAACTGTATCCATATCTATCTATCTATCTATCTATCTATCTATCGCATATTGTTATATCATTTCCTCAATCCATCTGTATATTTTTCTATTATTCCATCCATCCATCTGTATATTGTTTTTATTTTTCTATCATTCCATGCATCCATCCATCTGTATATTGTTCTATCATTCCATCCATCTATTAAGCTATCCATCCACCCATACAGTATATTTTTCTATCGTTCCATCCATTCATCCATCCATCATCCATATATTGTTCTATCTTTCCATCCATCCATCTATATATTGTTCTATCTTTCCATCCATTTAACCATCCATCCGTACAGTCTATTTTTCTATCGTTCCATCTGTTCATCCTTCCATTTATATATTGTTCTATCATTCCATCCATTCATCCATCCATCCATCATTCTGTCTATCATCCATCCATCCATTCATCCATCTGTATATTGTTCTATTGTTCCATCCATCCATCCGTAGATTGTTCTATCATTCTATCCATCTAATTAGCCATTTATCCATCTGTACAGTATATTTTTCTATCGTTCTATCCATCCATCTGTCCATCTGTTTATTGTTTTATCATACATCTATTAATCCATCTGTATATTGTTATATCATTTCACCCATCCGTTCCTGTTCTATTGTTCCATTCATTCCTCTGTGCATTGTTCTATCATTGTTCTAACCTGTTCCTGCGGGTTTTTGGTGTGAAATGTGACACAACTGTTTAGTGAATTAACCTCTGACTGTGTGAAAGTAGCCTTTGTGAGATCTCTAGATTATAGATGTTATCCAGGCTCGTCTGTGGCAGCAGTTCCTCCTCAAATCTCTTATCTGCAGTCAGACGCGATCAGCTGCTCATGATGAATGCTGGGATTAATAAAACCTGCCCCTGTGGGCATGATTCATACTGTCTCTCTGCAATCCAACCGGCGTTCTCACTCTTGAAGTCCTCCCGTCTTGCTCAAATTTATGATGTCTTAAAGACTTCAAGTGTGATTTAAATCTCTGTACGGGCCCCCCGATCAACAGTGAAACAAAGTGGATTGAGTTGGACACTCATCTTTCTGGCTGTTTGACTGACATGGCATCATGCCTGACAAGTAGCCACCATTACGTTTATGAATGGTCGGAATAGTGTCAGGGAACTTGTTCCATATCCATCTGCTATTGGAAAACATCCCAGCTTTCTTTTTGCTGAACCCATATCACCTAAATTATTTATTAAAATAATATTCTGTAATGATTTGCTCATCCTCATGGTGTTCCAAAATTGATTTTTTTTTAAAGAATCTTCACATGCATTTTTCTATTCAGTGTCAATTATATAGTCATCACAGACTGTCAAGCTTCAAAATGGAGAAACACACCATAAAAATAGTCAAATATACTCTACACAAAGCTATGATATATCTTCAGAAGACTTATAGGAAGTCATATGGACTTTCTTGTTGGAGTTTGACCATCCTTGTTGATATAAAATGATTTTGAATTTGTTGTGTTGTGAACTTCCATGAGGATGAGTAAATGATACACACTAAGGTTCTATCTTTTTGGTATTAATTAAATAAAATGTTATTTTTATAAAAATACATTTTTATTTTATCTAGTTTAGCATTTTGGTTTGTTTACAAACTTCTAGTAAACTTCTAGTGAACTTCTGATAATTAACAGGAATATTAATAACATTTGGAAATGAAACCAGACCAATAAAGTAGCTTCCTTTTGTTTGTATCCGGAGGTTTCAATTTGTTTAAAACAACAGACTTGGGGGAGAAAAAGAAAAGCAGATTTGTGTTAACAAATATCTGGTATGGATTATGGAATGATCTCATAGCTCTAGAGAGACTAAAATCATACAAAATTTTGCCTACAGACATTAGCTAAGTTGCAAAACTTCCATACAATATATACTTTTGTCAACTGTTACAAGTCACCTTATAGCAACTCTGCAGTCAATTACGGTCAGTGCAGATGAACTTCAGTTACACATTTCAGTATGGCTTAAATGTGTGCCGTTGATGCCGAGCTCTGCGATTCGGTGCCAGACTACTGAGACCACTGGCATTTTCTTATCATTTGTTCCCCTCCCATCCAGCATTCAGAATCACTCCAGTGAGTCGACTCTTCACCCAATTCAGAAAACAGAAAAGATAAGGTGTAACTTACTGTGTTTCACTAAGTGCAGTGGCACTGTTATCTGACAGAACCTTGCTTTCCATTTCCCCTTTGTGTTCAAACTCCTTAATTGGGTCAGTCGGATTCCGGACGGCAACCATGGCAACATGTTAAAGGTGAGCTTAAGGTTTTATCTTTTGACAGGATAAGAAAGTTGCTTTCTCTGACATTGAGAAACGACACATTGTCAGTGTATTGATGCTCAGCCAAGTGTTTTTCTCCAGGGACTCGAGCCCCTGGCTTGAGGGTAAGGAGGCCTCCAGGGGCCACATGGGTCAGGGGTTTCGTAAAGCTTTGTGGTCAGTTGCCCCAGAGTGGACGTTACTGTTGTCAATTAGTGTTAATTCACGAAAGAGTAAAGAGGTGTGGGAAACTGTTTTAACTTCTTGCTTCAGTAGCTAAGTGAATTGTGAACCCCCCCTCTAGCATCGAGGGAAATATGGCTTCAGATATCTGTGTTTGGTGTGTGTGCATGTTAATAGCGCTGTTTAGAGTATTAAGGATTGCTGTCACTTCAGTTTGGATGACTTTGAATTTGATCGTGACCTTTTTGATTTTGTTCTCTGGCATTTCACTAGCTCGCCATCCGATTCGAGAGGTTTACTTCTGATCATACTGATCAGCTTTGGTGTTGTTTGGGAAAAGACTGCATGCTGATTATGAAAAGGAATTAATAGGACTGGACTGACAATTTTGGGACTTGGCATCACACAAGTATTTAGCTACCCATGCCAATGTAGAAATACCTGCAGGTGAATTTTCCACCCAGGACTGATTTATTGCTGAAATTGATTACAACTTAATTTCAATATAGTTAATGATAAGAATGATAGTCTAATAATGAATTAAATTCATGTTTAAGTATTCCATAACCATATGCAAAAACTTTTTATCATTTGATTTCAGTAGTTTTATTATGATGACAAGTAGGTAATTATTAGTCTTCATCACAAACCACAATTTGCATTATGAAATAATGCATATAATAATTAATATTATTTTGTTTTATTTTATTTAAGCTTAAAATATGTAAAACATTTCTGTTGCATCATAAGCATACATCAATATTACATAAAATTGAATAATTAATTACAGCACATAAAAATATTAATTTATAATTACCAAATGGGTATTGTTTTGGTGGTCATGTGATCACAACATTATTTGTTAGACCAGTGGTTCCCAACCCTGGTCCTGGAAGGCACCCCAACACTTCAGATTTTGCATATCTCCTTTCTATGTTGCACCAATTTCAGATCTTGGAGTCTCTACTAATGAGCTGATAATCTGAATCAGGTGTGTTTGGTTAAGGAGACATGCAAAACATGCAGTGTTGGGGTGCCTCCAGGACCAGGGTTGGGAACCACTGTGTTAGACAACTGATATCAACAAAACAAAAATGTTAATTTCTTTAGTTGTACATTTTTTTGTGAGCAGAAGTACAGATTTAATTTGTTATGATTTATTTATTTTACTGAAACACTTAAACAAGAGTCTTACATTGTTTATTATTTGAGTTCTATGACAGAAAAGTGCTGAACATTTATACCAGGGTTCCTCAAATCTTGCCCTGGAGGGCCAATGCGCTGCAGAGTTTAGCTCCAACCCTGACCAAACTCACCTACCTGTGATTTTTTTAATGATCCTGAAGGACATTGATTTAGCATGCTCAGGTGTGTTTGATTAGGGTTAGAGCTAAACTCTGCAGGAAAGTGGATCTCGTGGGCCAGATTTGAGGATCCCTGATTTATACTATCCTTTCTCTGTAGGACATAGTCTCATAGTCTTTTTGAATGCGTGAGATACAGAGAGAGAGAGACGAGAGACGAGAGAGGGAGGGAGGGAGGGAGGATTGAAGTGTCCCGCTGGTGTGAGGAAAGTGATCCTGGTCTTAGAGCTCACACAGATAAGTGGATCATATTCCCTCTCAGTGTGTGGTTTAGCGGCATTTGAACACTTCGGCTTGTACAGTCAGTGTGAGCAGTGACTGTGCTGTCTTTCCTTCCAGTGTCCCAGAATCCTCTATTCTTGTAATATGAAAAGGGCTGATTGAAGCAATGGCACAATTTTGTAAAATGTATACCTAGAATACACCGCAAGTCATTTTGAATGAAAAACCAATGAATGTTAATGTAGTAAGGGCTTGACTGAAATGTGTCCAACTCATAGTTAAGCCTTAAAATGAATAATTTACTTAGTTTCCATGACACTGTGAATCTATGACAATACCATTTTAAATGTTCTTGAAGACTAATTATCTAATTGAAAAGTCAGAGGTATATTTCATCCTTCATTGATTTGGATATCTTTAGAGCTTAATGTAAACACAGCCCGAGAGCTTTGTTTGAAGTAGACGAGTAATTCACCGCAGGTTCACCTCATCTCTCTACACATAAAGGTCTCTACTATTTTCTCAAGCTGCCTCCAGTGTGTCTTTGTTGCAGAAAGCTTTTTTTTATTTCCCCCTTCTCCCAACCTTGAAAGCCGCCCCTTCTCGGTTAATTAAGGCGAACCACAACAGTGCCATCGTAATGACTGAATTGTGTACAACATTATCCTTTGCCCCAAAAGGGGCCTTTGTTTCCACCGCAAGCGCGCATTCTCTCACCGCAGACGTGAAGGAGGAGAGGGAGAGATAGAGATGGAGAAAACAAGTGAGCCTCTACAATGCTAACTCAATAATGACTTCCCACGGGGAGAAAACGAATATGGCAAATGTTTGAAGCGCCGCCGCCACTGCTACGGGACTTCCACCAATCGCATTACTCCAGGAAGTGCCTAATAGTTTTATGGACTTTCTTTCTTCTTCTGAGAACTTTATTTGTCTGGGGTCAGAAATGAACCAGGGGGCAGGCCAAAATAACACTAAAAATGTTTGCTTCTTGTTTGTTATCTGATATTTGATAATATTATGGACTTCTATAGACACTGCAGTGACATGTAGCTGTCAGATCTGTATTTGTAGGTGTTGTTGCATGTGTTGCAAATATGAATACATGAATTAAACACACAAAAGTTATTTAAATGTATTCTAGCAGAGCATTTATTGTGTTTTGGTCTAGCCAGTTTATAAATGTTAGTTTAAATATTTGATGCTGATTTGATTTATGTAAAGAACAGTCATAAGTGCTGTGATTGAGAAGTCATTTCTCTTAAGTGGTTTGGGGGGAAATGCCCGCATAAAAATAATATAAAATTAAGCTGCTAAAATTCTAAGTGACTAATAATGTTAGTTTCAGACACTGGACCTCTCCTCTTAATTTTTTTTCTATCTTTTCAAGCTAGTCATGTGATTTTCTTTGATGGAAAATTCTTTAAAGCTGAAAATAGAACAAATTGTAAATGGATTTTGTTAGTAAACATAATCACATTGACCCCTTATGCTGTTTGAAGACTTGCTTTTTGTTACTTTTTTACTTTCGTTTCATTTTATTAGCATGGAATGTTGGGTCAGATGTATGCGTGAGAGTGCTGTGAATATTGAGAAAATCATCAGTCATTACTCCATTCTTTAGTGAGACATGATCCAGATGCTGATTTGCTGTTCAAGAATCTTCTATTCCTATCAATATTGAACACAGTTGTGCAGCTTAATATTTTTGTGGAAACTGTGACACAGGATTGTATGGGATTCTTTGAATAAAATAATTTTCAAAAGATCATTGGTTTAATTTAATGCATAATTGCTGAAAAATAGTATAAATTTCTTTAAAAAAAAATAATAATAAAACAGTGTAAGTCAAGGAAACAACAGATATTTGCTGATCATTCACTGATGATTTACTGAAATGATTCACAAGCACTTTCTGTTTAGCTAAGCTTTCTAAAGAAAAAAAAAGTGCAAGCCGCTCCCGTTAACAAAACTTACATTGTATTTCTTATTTACATTTCTCAAGACATATTTAGCAGTGACGTCTCTGGTATTGTAAGGACATTTCATGTGTGGTATTCTCAAAAAATGCCTGTATGAGTCATTTATCTTGTAAAGTCTCTGAAATGTGTCCAACCGGTTTTGCTTCTTCATCTAACCATGACTTTTCCTCGACATATCACAGACCGCCTCTTTATCTCAGATAAGCACTTTCTGAAGGCGCCAAGCATACTTGTGACTAAAGCGTTGTGTACACAGTATCCTCCTGAGACCGCAGCGCTGCTCTCCTGCTAGGAATCCCTGTCCGCCGGCGGTGCGGGACGTCATTAGGCCTGCGCTGTGATAACGAGGCATCTTGGTTCTCAGCGGTGGGTTAATTGAAGCACAGAGTACGGCGACGCACGTCAATAGAGACGGGGCAGCTCAGACTTGCATGCTTTATCCTTTTTGTGAAGGACCATGACCTCGAAACCGTCAGGGAGCATGACCCCCCCCCCGTTCGCTTGTTAATCACCATGGTGATGAAGGATTTGAGCAGCTCGCAACTCTGAATAGTGGCCACTTGAGTTTTGGCAGCACCCGGTCGCATTTGCTACATGAATAATGTATGCCTCGAGGCTCCTTGTAGTACTGGGATCTTTGCATTGAGTGTATTGTAGCAATTTTTTTTTTCCCTGGTGAATGCTTTGTCAGTTTGCTTTGCATATTACTTATCCCCAGGGGAACTTTGTGTTGGCATGCGATACTAGTATAACTCCGATTGATGTATTTATTTTAGTGTCCAGACGTTTAATATTGCTTGTATTACATATTTTGTGCATGATTTGCATAAGATCAGTCCGTCTTAAAAGAAAAAAGGTTGTGTGGGCAGTACTATAATAAATATAGGATATATTTCTTTTTACCACAGGGTGTTAAAGAGAGAAGAATATAAAAAAACATATTTAAAACAAACTATAAGAAATCAGTGCTGCCATTATTCACGCAAAGATCAGGTCAACTGGGCTATAATCATAAAATATATATATATATATATATAATTATGTATATATATCTATGTATGTATGTATGTTTACTAGTTAAAAATAATGGATATGGCTGAATGTTACGTCACCTAATTAATAATCTAATTAATATAAATGACCTACTATTCAGATCATTTCTATGCTTGTTAAAACTTTGTATGTTGATACTTTTCAGTTGATTTATTGGCTAGTAAGTACATATGTGTTTAGTCTCTCTGGTTAATGTTTATATCACTAAATACATGCTTGGGAAGTGTGTGTTGTAAAGTGAGTTCTCCACTAGCTGATAAGCATGCGCTGAAGTCCTCGAGTTATCTACAGTAGCCATGGAGACCATCTGTTTGTTGAACTGAATTTAAAAATATACTCTCTGCCACGTTTCGCTCAATGTCAAACCCAATTTTTTGGATCAAAAAAAAACCAGGTTGGCTGTTATGAATTATTTAAGGAGTTGTCAGCCAGTAGTAAAGTAACAGTCATTTTTACTCACCTTCATGTGTTTTAAAAACCTGATATGCTTTTCCTTCTTCAATAGAACGTAAAGGTACACTACCAATCAAAAGTGTGGGGTCAGTACTGATTTTTATTATTAATAGTGCTGTCAAATGATTAATCGCGATTAATCGCATCCAAAATAAAAGTTTTTATTTGTGTGTAAAATACCACCATACGGTATATTATTTTGAAAAGATTTACACACATTTCGACATCCATATTATATTCATATATATGTGTATGTACTATATAATATATTATATATATATATATATAGGATAATATATTTAATATATAAAAAATAAACATAACACAATATATACATGCCAAGTGTTTGTATTATATATACATAATAAATATACACAACTTAACCTTATGTAACCAAAAAACCTTTTATTTTGGATGTGATAATCGCGAATTAATGTTTTTGACAAGCACTACTATAAACGTATACTTTATTTAACAGGATTCATAAGTGACAATTTTATTTCAAAATTAGTCTATTTCTTTTAATCAAATAAATATTTTTTAAACACAAAATTATCACGGTTTAAATGAAAATATTAATCAGCACCACTGTTTTCAACATTGATATTTATAATATTAAATGTTGCTTGAGCACCAAATCAGCATATTAGAGTGCAGGCTGCTGAAAATGTAGCTTTACCAGCTTTACCATCACTGGAACAAATTACGTTTTAAAATAGATTTCAATAGATTTCAATTTCTAAATATTGCTGTTTTATGTATTTTTCATCAAAAATAAATGCAGCCTTGGAGGAGAATTAGACACTTCTTTCTGAAAACATTTAAATTAAAAATCTTACGACAGGCAAACTTTTGATGGCCAATGTAGATATTTAACAGAATGTTCATGCTGCTCCTTTAATATGCAAAGTAAGTGGTGAGCTATTGAGCTCTTAAAATTACAAAAAGCATCATAAATGTGTCCTGTGCATCTTTCAAAGTTTCAGAGTTATTTGTATAGAATTAGGTACAAATAAGATTTGAAGGGCAGGATTGTGAGCAGAAAATGACTTTAGTACCTTAGTACATTAATTATGTAATATGTAATAGTAATATGTACCCTTAAGTACTACTTTGAAATTTTTATGGGTAAATAAGATACACAGTTGTCCTTTTGAGGGTACTGCCCCAGGGACAAGTTGTACTCCTAAAGGTACAATTTTTGCACATTTTTTTCTGAAAATGTGGGTTAATCTGCTAGTTATCTCAGTTTGTGAAGAAAAACAAATCATACAAGTATGAGTATGTGTTATGAACCTTTCGATCTTTAAATTATGGACAATGAGCCACTTAAATGCAGAAGTCCAGTCATAAATATATTTTTATTTAATATCAATTAAAGGTTTTTTTTTTTCAACCAGATCCAAACATGTGCTTGCACTGGCTGAATCCCTACATAATGCCAAACTGCAGAAGAACCATCTAGACCTGGAGCTGGAGATACTTGAACAAGCTGCTGAACTTGCGATGAAAGAGGAAGAAGAAGAGGAGGAGGAAGGAGACTCTAGCAGTGGTAGTGACTCTGAGGATGAGGAAGAGAGTGAGGAAAAGCAGCCTGAAGAAACACAACCTGAAGAAAGGACAGAAAATAACCAAACGGGACTCAGACCTTTTGAACCACAGGTTAGCTGTGAGGTTCTGAAGGTAGATGCTGTGACCGAAGCTTCCCTCCTCCGTGTTGAGCTCCAGCCTGGCGGTGGAGAGCCGCGACAGCCCAGACGGTTGATTGAGGAGCTGGGAGAGAGGCTGGAGGCGGGGCTGACGATTCAGGAGGATGTGCCTCGGGAAAGACACTCTATTAGCGGCAGTAACACAGAGGGAGAGGGAGAGAGAAAGAGTGAGGGAGACTATTACCATCAGTGTGCAGCTGAGACGGAAAGAGACGCCACGAAAGCAGCAACCAGTAGAGAGCTACTTGATCCGTGCCTTCAGAGGAATCCACTGCGTATCATAAGCAATGATGAACTGGACAGTGATGATGATGGAGACCTACTTCTTACGGTGGGAAAAGAAGGACCTTAGTGGGCACATTATTGACTAACGGATGTATCCTTAAATCAGTCAAAGAACTTGTGCTTTTTCATGAATTTATGTTGTGAAAAATGACTTTTAGTTGTGGTATTGTCGTAATTGCTTGTTTCACAGTGTTAAATAAATAAGACTTTTTCCATTGTACATTAATGTCATTCTGGGTAGTTTTATATTAAAAATTGTTTTGCATATCACATTTTATTTGTGTTTAATGGAGTTGCAATTAATATCAATAATAAAAGATACAAATTTTATTATATACATAATTATTTTAAAGGTATATACTTTTATTTTTAGCTCAAAAATGAATTAGATTATTAAATAACATAGTATATATATTTAAAAATGCTCTTTGTATTTTAAAAAAAATTAGGTGCAACAAAAATAGTGCATCCCTTTTCATTCTAGTTAAAGGCTTCCTCTGCAAAACAGCTCGTCAGAAAGTCTTGTATATACAGTGTTGTCTTCAAAATAATACCCATTCAAGGCAAATGTCTCCATTCCTGTGGCACTTCACCTATTATTTTGGGGGTTTCTTTATCTGTATGAAACTGATCTTGCTGTGTGGATTGTGTTATTTTACACGCATCTGTTGGGTGAAGCGCGATCCCTCGCGTGTCAGCTCCACTGATGCGTGTGAGATTGAGTTTGGGTTTGCAGTGTCATTTCCTTGGAAGCAAGGAGTAGGAGGTAGAGTTTGATGGATAGCAGAAAAAAGGCGGTGGGGGTTAGCAACAGGAAATGTTAGTAACAGCCCTCTCTTCCGAAAAATTTTCTCTTACCATCCTGCTAGAATGATAACTAAAGACATGTATTGTTAGGCATCCGTTTTGTTTTTTCGTTGTCATTTTTAGTTCTGCTAAAGGTTTTGGGCTTCTAAACTTTTAGATTTTAGGATATTGCATATTAAGTTCTTAAAAGTGATTTTATAATGTTTTCTATTTTATATTATATTTATATATATATATAAATTTTTTTTTTTAATTTTTTTTCTACTAAGGATTATTATGTTATCCAAGTCGAAATTTGCATGGCAGAACAGCCTCACTTGCTCCAGTTTTGAGTGCAATTGATTGATTTGATTGATCGGCGCTGAATAGAGAAGTCTGGTGAAAACAGTTCAATATTGCGGAGAGTCAAGATAACAAACAGGGAAACACTTGTCAAGCAGATAGATGGGGAACTGTGTAATGTGCAAGTGGAAATTGAGGAGATAAGGTGGTAAGATTCCACCTCCATCCTTTCAGAAAACAGACAGCGTTTAACTGACTGCAGTCAGCAAACATGCCTCACTTTAACAGAAGCTTTAAAATAAAGCAACAACCAATACAATCTATGTTTAGGGGTGAAATGTCATACTTAAAAAAAACTTTTTTTTTTTTACATTTGAGATTGGGTTGCAACAACATTGAAGGAGGTAATGATTTCACATTAAACATGCAAAGTTATTAAGAAAAGAGCCTTTCTAAAATTGTGCAAATTGTTAATTTCAAGTAGTGTCAATTTTAGAAAATAATGCTATATTTGACACTGGGAAAACGAGTTTGAAATGGACCTTTTTGACCTTTTTGTCCTGCTCTTGTCAAAGTGGGGCCACTGGTGTTACAGGAAAGATGCAAATCCACACCATCTCATTAACATCTGGCTTTATTCTGATATGTAACTCTCATTTGTCTCTATATAAGTAATTCAGTGGATAAAATTAAGCCCTGTTCTATGTTTTTGTCCCGGTCTATAGATATTCTGCTCAGAAGTATGTCTAAGTACGGAAGTAGAATAGGTGGTGAATGCCATTTAACGTTAACTTTGTCATTGACAGTCTGGTAGCTGTTAAAGTGAGAAGCAGCTTGGACGAAATGCTGTTTTAGGCCATGTGTTCCTGTTGGCTGTCTCCCCTGTTCACTCTCTGCCTGAGTCTGTCTGATACCTTGGAGACAGACACTATCTCGGTCTGTAACTAGAGCTCTTTATTTCTGTCCGTCTCCCCATCGCTCAGTCTCTCTTGCTCTTCACAGTTCTCCTTTTTGTATTTTCTCTCTTTTCCTGTCGCAGTGTGTTGAGGATGGATGATGTCGTTAAAGTAGTTCCCTCCGAGTGGGACTGACCGGGCTCTCCAGCAGCACCTTGGGAGCCTAATCATTTGCCGACCTCTATCAAACCCTCCTCCTTCATCCCTCCATCTTTTATTCTCACTTCATTGCTCAGTAGCTTGTGGGAGCCCACAGGCTGTAGCCGCCTCTCCCCTGTGGGGTCCAACATTGATTAAGTGACACTCTGTTGAATCTCAGTTTTTCATGGTAAAGAGGTGCCTATATTTCCCATTATGATCCCCACCCCTGGGAGCAAGACTGGTGCTTCACACCGTATGCTGGCTTGAGCGTTTTCCAGCCAAGTTTTTAATAGGTTTCACCTGCAGCTAAAGGGACATTTGTGCCTTTTAAATGTATTCAACTGACAAAACTGGATGAATGCGGTCGTGTTTCAAGAGGCTTTTCTTCCCTCCGTCCTCTGCAGTGTGCAGTAATTACGTGCAGCTCTGACTCTCTGCTGTGAGCTGCTCATTAAAGTCCAGCTACATCCCATCTTTTAACTGTTGTTTGTGTGTATTCCCAGTGGGAAGCTCATAACAGTGAGTGACCAAATTAGCTTTGCTGGTATCTTGCTGCTCAAATCAAACTTTAACCGCTTGTAAATGTACGAACAAGGTACTGATATTTCAAGTTGTCAACGTTCTCGAAGGTGTCATTTTGACACAAACTGCAATTGCAAAAATGACTAGATCTGAAAATATGAGGCATGATTTCCCATACCAGTGCAAGACCACCATGCAGCTAATTTGTAAGATTTCACTGGTTATGAATACATGAAGTGTGAACTTTTGAACACACTTGACAGGTGACTGCATGATTGAGCTAACCAATGAAATTGGTTGTGGAGCGGGTTTTACGCTGAACTGGCTTGGGAGGAAAATCACATAAATGCGAGTGGTTTCTCTCTGCAATGGTGCTATCACAAAGCTAGCCTTCTGGGAGGTTGCTAGGTGTTTCAAGGTCAAAAGAGTCCACAACTAAAGGTTAGTTTTAAGCTGTATGTTTCATTTAAAAAAAAGTCATTCATTTGTAAATCAGACTAAACTGCTCACGCTCTGTTTTTGATTACCTAAAAATATCTCACTTATAAGACTGGTTTGGGAATCAAACTGGGAATCAAACTGTTCCGCAAAATTTTGCAGAAAACAAGTTCCATTGTGTATTGTCAGTAGTGTAGCGATCTATAGGGTTGCAAAGATGTGGAAAATTTACAGTAAATAAAAACAATCTGAGTTTCTAAACGCTTCCAAAAACTCCTGTTAAATTTACAAAATTCAGTTTAATTTCAGCTAAATTTCACAGGCAACAAGGTCCATTCTTTATTGTTGTGTATAGGGTTACAAAGGGGTGGAACATTTCTGGTAAAAATTCAGAAAGTTTCCAAACACTTCCAAAAGTGGAAGGTTCCTGAAATTTACCAGACATTTTCCACCTTCTTTGCAGCACTGGCGATGTATGAAGCACCGCCAACAAAGAAGTCACTTTCATGCCAAGCAACTTTCTGTTGGTCAACATGGCAAAATCACGAGACCAACTTGAACTCGTTGTGAAATCTGCGTGAGGAAACCTCTTGTGGATTCTTATTGAAATGCCTGGATTTGCCTTTGAAACTTCACCAAACAATGGCAAATGTAACCGTATAAAGTATTTTGGTGCAATGTTCCAGAATGTGCACGTGAGAACCGTTGACAGAACCCAATGCCGTGCGCCTCCAGAATTGTGAAATAAATAGAAATTATTGTGAATAAGAACCATTTCTTGGGTCTCAACCCTACTTTTTGGTAACGTAACTTACTTATATGGTTGTAAGTTAAATCTGGACAGGAGAACATATTGTAATCCTTCATAGTTTACCATTAAAGGAGAGATTCTGTGCTCTGCTGTCAGATGTCATTACATTAGGCTGGTGAAATCTGTGAGTCACATTGCCTCAAACTCTCCTGACCTGCACTTGGTTTACTACTGACAGAACAAGGACAATGTGTTCACCCCCACGCACAGGATCCCCCTGTGTGCCATACTAATAGAAAACTCAATCTCTTTTCCTTTTAAGTGGTGCGATTCCGGTACTTGAGCACATGAATAACCCTAAAGGAGAAATGAATCTCTTCCTCTCTGGGGCCTGGCTTCTCCAGTGACCGTGCAAGGAAGGTTTCTTTTGTGCCATGTCTCCCTTTCTGTCTCTCTCTGATAGTCTGTTTAATCTTTGTCTCCTCATTTGTCAATCTCAGGGATGCAATGGACCTTCATTTGTTACTTCAGTAGAGAAAGAGCAAATCCTCTTCTCTGGACTTAGTTGCAAGTATGACAAGTCCTTGTGATATCTCACGTTATGGATGCTTTTGCTCTCATTCACATGACAACTAGAATGAAAAGCGTAAAGCAGCCGAGCTATAGAGAGCTGCAGAGGCCCACAGAGAGTGCTTGCATCAACAGTTCCCAGATGCCGAGCTTCCGGATGCACTCTAATTGGCATAAGCAGCATCCGTTAAATCGCTCCTGTTAAAATGAGAAATGAAAGTACTACGTGCCTGAGAGTGTGTGTTAAATCACTCCTCGCTCACAGCAGACGTTTGCTATCAGCCTACCTGATGGAAACTATTACCCCTGCCTATCTAAAAAGGTCGATGCTTGGTAAACTAGTGCATGTTAGAGAGAGAGTGAGTGTCTATAAGCCATTGTCCCATCGTTAGCTCTCGGATTGCGAAGGCACTTTACACTGCGCTGAATCTCGTGCTGTATAGCTTTACTCCCAAGGCTATGGTAACAATTAGCCGAGGTGTCAAGTTCAAGTAGCTTGAGTGTAATGTGAATATGCTCCCTTTGTTTGCTCCATTGAAGGTATTTCCAGGCTAAAAGAAGATGGCTTTTTTGTCTTTTCATGCCAGAGGCTTCTTTCTTAGATTCATTCAACTTTTTAAGAGCACCATGTTTGTGTAAAAGCTTCATAAGTCAGCGTAGCAAAGCGTAGTTTTCGAAATTCAGTCTGAAAGTTCTCACCACAGATCTTTCTAAGCCACACCTTAAATCTTGACTTTGAAGAAGTGCTGCTTTGAGAAAAGCCGCAGTGCCTTATTTGTTTTCCATTTGAAACAAAAGTCAGAGATTATTAATATTTTAGCGCAAGTTGCTGTTGGAAGGGAGAATATCTGCTGGAAGAGACTGGGGGAATTGGAAGCTACAAAGGCAGCGAGCCAACCTGTCGAAGCACTTCTCTCCATTCCTCCTTTCCTCTTTCCATTAGTTGAGGTAACAGAGGTGGAGTGCATCGTTTCAGTTTTATATATGTTTACTTCTGAAGCACATTTGTCTTTAGTCCAGGTGCACGAGGATATGTTTGTATGGTGATAATACCCAAAGTAGGGCTGTCAGTCATTTTAAAAATAATCATATTACATGTGTACATACACTGCCGTTCAAAAGTTTAGGGTCAGTAAGATTTTTTTTAAATACTTTTCTTTGTTTTCACCAAGGCTGCATTTATTTGGTCAAAAAGACAGTAAAATTATGAAATTGTATTACGATCTACAAACTGTTTTCTTTCTAATATATTTTTAAAAATGAAAAAAGATTTTTACCAGTTATTACCCCAATCTTCAGAGTTAAAAGTTCCTTCAGAAATCCTCCTAATACACTCATTTGGTGCTCAAGAAGCATTTCTTATTATTCTCACAGTTGCGTTATTATTCTTGCAGAAACCCAGATACTTTTTTTCAGGGGGGAAAAAACACAATAGAAACTTATAATAAAATTTTTATAACAATGTAGAACTGTCAGTTTTGAGCAATTTAATTGGATCTTTGCTGATTAAAGAATTAATTTCTCTCAGAAAAAAAAGAATAATCTTACTGACCCCAGTCAGTGCATTAAATTGATCAAAACTGACGATGTACACTTTATTTATTCTGTAGCTTAAAATACTCAGATGGTAGGAAGGACACTTGTGAAATAAAATTTATTTAAGAGTTTGTTTGATCATGTTATTTTTTAAATATAACTAATCACAATAAATCAATTTGTTAAACTAAACACTCTTGTTCAGTGTTCGGCACATGAACTTTTGTCTGACCACTTCACAGTTCCATACTTCTGAACATTTGTCTAAACTTTTCCACACAGCAGAGTTTTGCACTAACAATGCCTCATGGTGAGACAGGTCCAGCTAAGAAAAAAAGTAAAAGCAACACTTGCTCTCCCCTTTTGTCCTAAACAAATCATACAGTGGAAAAACAGCTAAAGGCTACCTCAACCACCTTCACACTTCATACTCTGAGCTCTTAGCTTTTCAGTGAATGTTGTTCACCTTGTTTTGTTTATTTGTACTCTAGCTGTTCATTTTATAAGCTCTTGTTACCTTGCACAGCGCTTGGCAATGATAGAGCCTGGCATCCTTTCACTCTAACCACTGTCATTGTGTTCATAGTTTGCAAGGTTGTGAGTCTGTCACATGCTTGGCTTAGTGTCTTTTCTCTCATTCCACACACACACACACACACATAGAGTGGCCCAGTGCCCCTAGGGATATGGTGTAGAAGACCGATCTCCATAATGTGCATGGCTGAATGTGTTAGCTTGTCACCCCCTAGACTGCCCTCTGTGACTCCTGTAGCACAGCTCTCACTGCCTGAGTGGTGTGTGTTACAACTGCACACTGCACACACACCCACACACACCAGAATGATGGGTAGTATATGCCTATACAAGAACAGGTAATGTGATGGCCCGCCCAAACTCCTCACAAACACCTGCCTGTTACAAAACTCAGTGAACTGCCTTGTTGGCTATATAGCATCCTAACGTTAAAGGGGTCATATGATGCTGCTAAAAAGAACATTATATGGTGTATTTGGTGTAATGAAATGTGTTTATGCGGTTTAAGGTTAAAAACCCATTATTTTCCACATACTGTACAATTATTATTTCTCCTCTATGCCCCGCCTCCTGAAACGTGTCGATTTTTACAAAGCTCATCGTCTGAAAGCGAGGTGTGCTCTGATTGGCCATCTATCCAGTGTGTTGTGATTGGCTGAATACCTCAAGCGTGTGATGGAAATGTTACGCCCCTTACCATTTTGTGATGCCCTCTCCGGCTGGAGCGACGAGATAAAAACATTAAACCCCTGTACGAGGCATTTGTTGCATCCAGTGGATTACGGATTAAAATGACTTATACTGTCTTTTTACACGCTGCGTTGCATCGTGCCGCTTCACATAAAACCATGTCTGCTTTTGTGATCGGAGAAATGACAAAACAACAAGTGCTACTCTACACTGCCCAAAAACTCGCGTTTGAATCGTCAGTGGCAATTTCTTTAAATATGAAAACGTACTTACAGTCTCTTAGTCAGAACAGCCAGCATTGTAGTCTGATCTACCAGGATCAGGAAACAGTCCTCCCATAAAATGTGCTCGTGATCTACACCTCTGAATATATGGGTTAACTGTCTGGACAGGTTACAACAGACTTTACACTGACTTTCTAGGTCTGTCCTCTTTTTGGAATCGCTCCAAACAAAGTATTTCGCTTTCACAAACGAAACCGCGGCACACCCAGCTTCCTTGAGGGGAGCTAGGCTGGATGCCTAGAGTGACCGCGGCCTAGTGAGCGGAGGCGGGCGGGCTTGAAACGGCGCGGCCGGCGGATTCGACGAAGAAGGAAAAATTTGAAATGCATCATATGACCTCTTTAATGCAACTAATAATGTTTTACTAACAACTTAACTAATAAGTGACTAATATGGAAGGCTGTCCTTATGTTATTCTCTCTGCTATATATGTTTTTTTAGTGCTGTGAAATGATTAATCGCATCCAAAATAAAATTTTTTGTTTACATAATATATGAGTGTACACTGTGTATATTTATTATGTAGTTATATATACACTCATACAGGAGCCTATATAGTGTGAAGTAGGTCAGATTACATTTATATAGTTTATATTCATATATTAGATTATTTAAATGTATTTAATATATAACATATTTTCTGAAATGTAATACATGCCTGGTTTGTATTTATATATACCTAATAATATAACCCAGTACACACACATATATTGTGCACGCAAAAGACTGTTTATTTTGGATGGCATTATCTTGACCGCACTAGTTTTTTTTTTATACTGTCCCAATTAAATAAACAAGTGTAGAATTTGTTTTTATATATATTGCTAAATCTACATTACCATCAAGGTTTGGAGGTCAGTATGTTATTATTATTATTTTATTATTTAATTAAATACATTTATTTAGCAAGAGCCATAAACATTGATCATTTGTGACTGTAAAGACCATTACAACAGATTTCTATTTCAAATAAATTCAGGTTATATACTTTCAAATAAACATTATATTCACAATAGAACTGTTTTCAATATTATTAATAATGACAATTTTCTTGAGCACCAAATCAGCATATTGTGAATGATTTCTGAAGGATCATGTGACACTGAAAACTGGAGTAATGACTGCAAATATTCCATTTTGCTAAAATTCATCATTTTAAAGTACATTTTAAAATATAATAAAGTTGAAAACAGCTATTTTCAAATAGTAATAATATTTCACAATATTAAGTTTTTACTGTATTTTTGATCAAATAAATGCAGCCTTTGTGAGTATAAGAGACTTCTTTCTTACAAAAACATTAATAAATCTTGCCAATGCCAAATTTCGAATGGTAGTATACATTTTAATCCAGTACATTTTAAATTAGATTGACGGTCTTTATAGTCTGATTAATATTTGTTAAAATATAGAAGCATCATTAATTTTTTTTGTTCCCTACTGAACTTGTTGCATTGCATTCTGGGATTGCTTTTTTAGTGAAGGATATATGCATTGCTGCATGAATTTATTCATCTCAGAAGGAAGCAAAACGTTGCTACCTACCTTTTGAGACAGACTTCACATCAGAAGCTTGCTTACTAGACCTTAAAATGCTGTTTTGGAGCCTGCACGGTGCCCTGCAAATGTAGATGACACTCATTCAGTCCAATTTACAGTACATTGTGAAAGTCAAATCCATCAATCATATCACACTTTCATGTGCGGCTAACGTGCTAACAAACAGATTGTAAATTTCTAGGTTCAAACATATTCTGTCAATGTCACACTCTCATGCACACAATGAGGGGAATGTGTGAAGGGCGGTCTCATCGACCCGGCATGTCGTTAGAATGGGTCACCCTGCTGCTGTCTGGGTCTCTCCTTCCTCTCTCAAGGATTCTTGGGATTGTCAAGGACTTCCCTCGCCTTGTCAGTGCCACCAGAATTCTGTTGTTTGATACTAGACACTGTGGACTTGATAGAAACCAGAGTTAGAATCAAGACCCAGACCTGGTCCATACCAGTCTCCATAAAAACCAGACTGAGACCCAATGGTATTGAGGTACACTACCGTTCAAAAGTATGTGGTCATTAAGATGGTATTTTTTTAAAGAAATCAATACTTTTATTCAGCAAGGATACATTAAATTGATTGAAAGTGACACTAAAGACATTTTTAATTTCACAAAAGAATTCTATTTTATATAAGTGCTGTTCTATAAAAAAAATATAAAATCTATAAATCATATAATATATCATATATTATATTTTTATATTATTTATAATAAGTAATATTCAATAATATTTTTCAAAGTGTTATTGTTTCCACAAAAAATATTAGCGCACAATGGGTTTTCTAACGCTGATAATACTAAAATGTTCTTCTTGAACAACTAAATCAGCATGACACTTCATGTGACACTAAAGACTGCAGTAATGGTTGCTCATGTAATCACAGGAATACATTACATTTAAATATATATTCAAATACTACAATAATTAAAAATTGTAAATATTTCATAAATATTTAATTTTTTTACCTGTCCAGCCCTTGAGTGAAAATATTTTTGGCAGTGTAACATTCTTGTGAATGAGTACTCAGTACTTAGAAGTCAAGGTAGTCCCGGGAAAGTGTGTCAGTGAGATAATATGCTAATATAACTTCAGTGTAATGTTGCTATTTGCTGCCCTGTCCTTCTTATGTAATCTCCTGAATAGACTATCATACAGAGTCCATTGTCGCTCTCAAGTGATTTCTGACTTTTTGAAACCTTTGGCGATTGCTTCACCCTGCTGACCTGGATATGGGCTGGAACCCCAGGGTTTGTTCATTATTCATGGGGTTTCTCTCATACGCACCAGGAGGATGAACTGTGTTATGTAAAATAAACTAGCTGCACCCTCCCATTTCCAGATAAGAAAATGTGCTGAGAATTGGAATTGGTTTTAACAACCTGGTTAAAAGGATAGTTCACTAATATACAGAATCAGTCATCATTTACTCGCCCTCAGTTGTTCAAAACCTATATGCGTTTATTTCTTCTGGGGTGCACAAATTTTTTTATATTTGAGAATGTGGGTAACCAAACAGTTCACTGTAGCCATTGACATCCATAATATGGGGGGGGGGTGATACTAATGGAATCTGGATACCCCCATTCTTCAAAATATCTTCTTTTGTTTTGTTGTAAATGATGACTTTTTTTTTTTTGTTACCTGTATGTCTTTCATATATTGTTACTTGATATAAACAATGTTGTATGGCAACATAATGCTTTATTGTACTCTGGCTTGACAGGACCTACAGCTGAGGCAAAAGGGTGTCTATTTCTTTCTAATCTATAGCATCCATGAGTGAGTGTAACCTTAACATAATCTAATCTGCTTCTGACACCAGATCAATAAACCGCCCACCCAAGTGCAATTCATCTGCTGTGGTTGGCCATGGACTTGTTCTTAGCTTCAGCATAAGCCTCACCCACCGCACATCTGTATGGCATTAGCAACGCTGAGAGATTTACAAGCGCTTTGTGAATCCTGCGAATGCATAGGCGTCCTCCACTTACCCCAGCTGAGCAAGAAACGCAGCAAAGCTGAGTATACCTATAAATATGAAAAAACGCATTTGGGATTCTATCATATTGGATTTAAGTGTGCTTCACATGGCATTGATCCTAGATGGATTCTTCCTCAGCTTGCAGCAAGCCTTTAAATCCATGAAACTGTAGAGATGTCTTAAGCTTTGACTAAAATATAATAAAAAAGTTCAAGTACCCCAGCCTATTTTTCTGTTGACCACATATTTATCTTCAGTCTTAAAGATCAGTCAGATGTGAATTATGTTTTTGCAGACCAGATGCTGTTTTTTTATCAAGATTGTGCTGTTATATTGAAGTATTACTCTCATACTGTATGCCAGTATGGTTTTCTGAATGTCTTTATTGGATTTCATCACTGGTCACTCTCAATGTGTAGTTTTTATTTTTTTTAAATGGTCTGTTAAAAAGCTGTAGCTGTCCAAATTTACTTTATAGCAACTTCTGTCTATTGCTGCCAGTCAGTGCCTCTGACAAGCTGCAGAGTGATGGCATTGGCATGAATTAATGATAATGCATGGTAAAGATTGTTTACAGATTAGAGAGTGTTTGCTCATGTTAAAGGAATAGTTCATTATTCTGAAAATTGTATTAACCTCGGGCCATCCGAGATGTAGTTGAGTTTGTTTCTTCATCAGAACAGATTTGGAATTAATTTAGCTTTACATCCACCAATGGATCCACTGCAGTGAATGGGTGCCGTCAGAATGAGAGTCCAAACAGCTGATAAAACATCACAATAATCTCTAATCCACACGGCTCCAGTCCATCAATCAACGTTCTGTGAAGTGAAAAGCTGTGTTGTAAGAAATAAATTTGTTAAGGTATTTTAACTTTACTTATATATAAATAATACTGCTTCCTAAAGTGAAAAAGCCAATTCCCTGTTGTCCTCTCACATAAAAATCCACTGATATATTTGTTTAGAACGGTTTTCAACTTTTTGCTTAATTTGATCATTTTGGTCTCCTGCTTCAGGTGAGATGACTTGCACTGTAGAAAGCAAAATTATGGATAGAGGACTGGTTTGAATGGTTTTTAAAAACATTTTAATGATGGATTCTTTTAATTACAAACGAGCAGCTTTTTGCATGGCAAGACATTAATTGATGGACTTGAGTCATGTGATGTTTTTATCAGCTGTTTGAATTCTCATTTCTCTAAATCCATTGAAAATGTGCATTTCGTCAACAAATTTCTTTGCCATTTTTAAGAATATATCCTATTAACGTAAGAGAGTCAGATTTTACTGCTTCTGGACCGTGCCATGCTGGCCACTTTTCCACTCTGAAAAGAACGGATTTGGCAGCAGCGGGGAATTGCCATGTGGTGTTTTCCTGCCACAGTTACATGGATCAATGCATAACGCATGACCTGCCCTGGGCGCATATTTTATAGTTTAAGTGACTCGCTCCAGCGATCCTGCCACGACGCAGCTTGCTCTCTTTCATCTCCATCTCCATCTCAGAGCCAGCAGGGGAAGCTGCAGGCACTGTCATTTTAACAATTTTCCTCAACTGTATAATCACTTTTTACCCAGATCTGAATTGGAGCATAAAAAGGAATTTGAAGGCAATTGTTTGTACAATATATGTAGGCCTATATATACACTACTGGTCAAAAGTTTGGAATAATTGAGATGTTTTCGAAAGAAGTCTCTTATCATTACCCTGGTTACATTTATTTAATAAATACAGTGAAAACAGTTATATTGTGAAATATTATTGCAATTTAAAACTATTTTCTATTTTAGTACATGACAAAGCAGCAGTTATGTTTCATAGTAATAACATTTGTTTTTACTTGTATCTCTAAATTCACTTAAAATGCAACAGCCCTAACTGTTGCATTACCTTGCTATTTACTTATTTTTCCAATTCATTCTGATTTGATTTCTCTCATTGCATAATATCATGCAATAAATCAGAGTAGCCAAACATCAGTCTTAATGACAGTGTTGGCTGTAATTCCAGAGGTGGATGTTGTTGTTGCACTTTCTAGTAAGCTGTTGCATTCCATTGCAGCATGAGTGAGCGCATCATTCATTTGATGGAAATGCTGAACAGCTATAACAGGTTTAAAGCTGGAGTCCAATAGCAGACCCAGAGCAGAACTGTTTAATGCATGAAGCATGCACACACACTGTGCCAAGAATCCCCTTATTGACGGGAAAGGGCAAACTCCTACCCCCGGCGAAGCTCGGCCAGGTGGATTAGCAAGTCAATGCTAACATCATGTGTGGGTAATCTTACTGCAGACACATGTGACCTTTGTTAATGATTTCACTCAAAGCTGCAGGTGGTGTTTCAATTACAGCCAAATGAACTCTCCTGAGGGATGAGTGCCTGGCAAAGTAGTCACTCGCAAATGTGTACTCTAATAGAAGTACTGCACTAATTTGCAATACAAATAATACCACCCTTCACTGGGATCATGTACTGCTCTGGGCTGTGTAATTGAGCTCTGGCTCTTTTTGTCAATTTATATAGACAAATTGATCTATTTCCTTCCTCAGTGGGAATAACTCTAACATGTGTCTTATGATGTATGTTTATGCAAGGAATTTATGTTATGCCCTTGTTCATGTAAGACCACACCATGATGGATCCAAATTAGAGTAATTTGTGAGAGTGATGATGATCATTGATCACAGAATTTGGAAAGTAACTATAGTGCAAAGGGCTTGAAAGAACTTGGGAAAGGTTCACACTATATCGTTCTCAGAATGCAATTCTAGTTGCAATTCCTATAAAAGTTACATGGAACAAATTATTTTCTCATTTGATGCATATTAAAAGTACATTTTTAAGCCAGCTTGAGAACAAATAATTATCATTAATAAAATAATCATTCATGTTTTGTTTGCTCTTTTAAAGCTAAAAACTTAACTGATGACTATGTATGCTTGTTTCTGGCAGAGGACAAAATGAATAAATAAATTGGTCATTGCAAAAAATTTTATCTCACAATTTGGACTTTTTTTCAGAATTGCTAGATATATCTCACAATTCTTAGAAGAAAAGTCAAAATGTTGAGATATAAGCTCAATTGCAAGAAAAAGGTTAGAATTGTGTAGTAAAAAAAAAGTCACCAAATTCAATTGCAAGATAAAACTCTAAATTGTGAGAAAGAAAGTCAGAATTTTCAGACATGAGACTAAAATGATCAGGTAGGATGTATGTGCAGAGTTGCAGGTGCTACACACAGCCAGAAACAGGCTGGTAACAGTTTGACAATATTTCCTCATTGTATTGTATTATTTGATATATTGTTGCATAACCCTTATATTGTTCTTCTAGTCTGTATACTGTCCTCAGCTGTTTCAATAAACTCTTATTTTAAATTTCCAGTTCTGGAAGTTGCAGTATGTTTTTTTTTATTACCTCGAGCTCTTTAATCTCAAAAAGAAAGAAGATTTTGATTCCTCATGATATGACTCTTTTAAGTATTCTTCTTTGAAGGATTCCTTTGATTGCATCATTCTTCCTGACACTTAGGCAATGATTTCGTCATAAGGTGTGGAGAACTTGTTTCTGCTATAATCAGAAAACAGTATAGACATTGTGTCTTCTGTGTACATTTTATGTGTTCATCCACAATATTTAGTATGCATGTATTAGGTTCATTAAAACAGGACCACTTCAGGTCATTAGGTTTCTTTGAAAGTGCTTTTCTTGGGAAGCCTATATATGTTCCATGTGACATTAGCGACTTGCCTGAGGTTGCCTGCTTGATCAGTCTTTCAAACACAATAACTTTAATACCATCACGAAAGGTTTCTGCTTGTGATAAAATGTCACCCTGCTTGTTATTGAAGCCAAAAAAAGCCTTGGTCTTCTCTCACCTCAGCAACAACCCCCTGCCATCTTTCCCGATTCTCTCTCTCGCCTCATGTTCTGATGAAACACTCTCCATTATCCAATCCCACTTAACCTATTGTCCCCCATTCTCTGCCTTTCTCAGCCTCTGTCTCTGGCTTTAATGCATTTTCCCACCCACACCTCTCTGCTCCCCTCTCTCTCCCTCCTCTGCTTTTCTGAGTCTCACACTTATCACATGTAATAATATGAGTCTAATGTGAAGGTTTCTTGCCCTCTCAAACTGTTGCAGACACATCATAATGGAGCTTAGGGGTGTGGAGGAAAGTGATAAACACATAAAGCATCTTGTTCCTTTATATCCCATGAGTGCCAGATGGATATTTTCTGATTACTTTGATCATCTGGGAAAAGAACAGGTAATAGGCATGTAGAAAAAAATCTCCAGAACTTCAGCATTGTCCATTTTTGTGCAGTTCAGGTAGGGTTGTGTGCTTCACAACCAGCTGAGTCACCAGAAAGAAAAGGGGAGCAAATAGATAAAGTGTCTTCTGAAGGTCCTCGGTTAAATGAATCAAGCACACGGGGGATTGATTGGCCAGTTGATTGCATTGCGCTTGTCAATGTGCTAATCAGTCAAATTGAACTGGAACCCACTGTTACCTGGTGAGATTCTACCGCTTGGTTCAGTCTAAACATCATCCATACTAAACTGTAGCCTTCTTTGCCATAGATGGCAAGCAAACGGAGCACCTGCAGTCCGTTCACTGACCATCTAATGCAAACTGCACACAAAAACATGGTTTTGTGAACCATTTAGAAATGAATTAATGTCTTTCAAATAGAGTGCTGCAGCGTCAAACCCTGAAGACTTAATTCTCATGGGCTCCCTTGAGACTTTCATATGGGTTTTTATAATGGGGTTTCAATTCATGAGTAAAATAAGGTCTGTGGTAAACATAACTTGACAAGACTTGGATATTTTGTTGTTGTATGCATAAACTGCACACACCCACACCGTAATCACTTGATGCAGTTACTTACTACATATATTTAAAAAAATAAATCTAACAGAATTTGCATTTTCAGAATGGGTGTGTGTAATTTACGCTGTTGAGCACAACAACCAACCACAGACCTTGTTTTACTCATAAATTGAAAAACTCCATTATAAAAACCCATAGGAAAATCTCGAAGGAACCCACTGCGAATTAGTCTTCCAGGTTTTGACATCACAGCTACAGCACTTTATTCCAGTACAGTTCCTGAAACCAAAGTGAGACAGTAAATTTGAGTTTGAATGTAAGAATATAGAATTAAAATGGAGTTCATAAAACTCTCATTTTTGACTAGAAAAAATATAATATGTGGATATATGAATATTTAAAACACTCAGTTTTCCAGAATGTAATATCTGTCCTTTTCCTTTTCCAGTCCAAATTAAATTTAATTTCAGCTTCCTGTGGCTTATTGCTAATTCAATTAAAATTCCACATCTTGAAATGAAAGAGAGCTAATTCTAAATTTTGTTCCAGTCTGATGGCTTTTACACAACTTCCAGGAGTTAGGATGAGATTTTTATCGGTGTCTGCTAGAAGAATAATTTGCAGGATTCACAGCATCTAAAGTATTTTGTTTAAGGCAATTTTTAGTCTGAGGTTAACTACCTATTTACATTGATAACTTAATATTCAATGTTTGCTTTCCAAGTTTACCTGTGAAGTAAAATTAAATCATGACAACTCTCTGAAGATTTTAGCATGGTGATGGATATGACAATGTTAATGTATTTGGTCTTGGTGGAACAGATCTGCTCCGCTGCTGCTGAATTGCTGCTGCTGTTGGTTATTGCTGTAGTTGTAGATTATTGCTGCTGCTGCAAGCAAGTACAGGAACTTGCTACTGCCAATGCATATGGCGATACGGTGCCGTGAGTATTTAAGACATACTGCTGCTGCTGCACAAATAGCGTATAAATTAACCCGCAGCAGATCTATACAGGTGGAGCTGGGGAAGGTGGAGGATTTCAGAGAAACTCTGAAAGCACGCTGCAGGAGTCTCAAGTGAATGCTAGCCAGCCATATAAATGCAAGGCAGTAAGCTCATTGGCTGCATATGCAGCATGAACCAATCAGGTTATGCCAAGTCGTTTAACTCTTTGAATATCATCAGTTACGTTAACAACCCGTCAGCTTGCACCATCTAGAGTTTCATGAATTAACTATATTTCTCTTATTACTTGTGTATGGACTGAAATTCTTTTCACAGTAGTGTATTATTGTGGTATCATCAATTTCAAATGTACCCACCCTTAAATGGTATGTAAAACAAACTGTGGTTGACCAAAATGTCAGTCAGACAGTTTAATGTCTAGCTCTGCGAGACTCAGGTCTCCTTGACCACATCGGGTGATTTATAGTCTTCTGGGTAAACCGCTCTTGTCAGAAGTACCACATAAAAGCATTACAAAGTCTCTAAATCTCTCATTCCTATCTAAAGGTGACCTATGCTCAAAGAGCTTGATTTTAGTTTTTTCCTGATCGAAAATGTGCCACAATTCTTGGTCTGTCATGCCTGATTGTTTTCAAGTGACTTTGGTTTTGATAAACCTTTAGGAAGGCCTTTAACTGTGAAGAGTGACAATTTGAAAGATAAGCAAGCGCTCTACTTTTCGAAAAGCGAAACGACATCTGAAAGTGAGAGCGGCAGAGCTGGCAGCTGACGCAAAGCGTCTCGTTTTCTTGTTTAAAGTTACAGGGCGCCTCTGAGTTAACAAACCATGGGATTGAGCCTTCCCACCATGCTGCCTGCGTGCATATGCATACTCCCCTGCACACACACTTAGCTTACAGGCCTTTGTTCTGCAACCTTTTGTGAAGCTTGCCCTGGATTCAGCAAAGCTCTATGCTGTAGAGTGAGACTAAAGGAGTCTCTCTCTCACTCTCGTTCTCTCCCCCTTCGCCCCCCAACGCACAGTCTGGCTCTCTTTGTTGTCATTTTTTCAGTCTCTTCACCTGACTTTAGCAGTCTGCCTCTTTCCTTCTTTCTCTAACAAATAAAACACTCACGCTCTGAGCGTTTGCCAGCATTTGGTGGAATAATCTACCTTCCTCAAGATTTGTCTGTGCTTCTCCTTATCACTATGGGCTCATCAGAGCATAAGCAGCTCTTGGCTCTCTACCAGAGTGAGAGAACCACTTTCCAAACAGGAACTCTTACGGAGACATTCCTTGTGTGGAAAAGGAAATCATGTCCTCCACCCCCCACCCCACCCCCCATTCTCCCAGAGCACATATGCACACACACATGAAAAATGCCTCGCTATTTAAGTTGACATCACTAAGAATTACATTGAGTGTGTATATAAAAACATGTGTGCACTGTAAGAACAGTCCATAAAAATGTTTTATCTGCATTTTGACTTATGCATTGCATTGTGTTGTGTTTTAGGATTAAAGAAAATTAAACTTTTTTTTTTCCATACAGTATGTATTACAGGCAGCACTAAACAGGTTAGGTCAAAAGTAATCAAAAAGTAGTCTGATTATAATATCTAAAATATGTAATGCAATGGATTACATTAAAGTTTGGCATGTAATTTGAACTAAGTAATGGACAACAATTTGTAAGTAAAAACTTTTTTTTTTCAAAGTTGTTAACAAAAAAAATATTGTAGTATGTCATACAAGAAAATACTGTTTCATCACGTTTAATTCAAATTGTTACTTTACTTGTTACTTACTACCTACTATTAGTGAAATTTACTAGCAATTTCGGAGTAAAAATTCCTACTATATATAAAAACTGAAAAAAAGGTTTTGCTTCTCTAAACTCTTGCCACAAATGTAAGTCATGGGTGATAGTGTGGGATCCTAAAAGAATGTGCATTTCAAGTACGCCTATTGATGGAGTCCTTCATTTGGTAGCGTGCCAGCTGAGAGCTCAGGCCAGATTTTGTTTTGAATCAATCAGTGCTCTGGAAAAAAAAACATAAAATTCCCAGTGTCAGTGCCAGATATGCATATATGGTCAACCACATCTGTCTCAAGAGAAAACAGAAATTGTAAGTAGCTCAAATGTGTCATTTAAACTGGGTTTACTGGTCAGTGAAAACGCGTTTGAAGTCCAACACAAGCGTATGCACACACAATGAGTTTAGCCAACAAGAAGCAGCCCTAGGGGTGACAGCCAGATGTGTTTTATCTGTAAGGTTAAAGGTCAAGTAGAACAAATTGCATAAACTCATTCCCAGTAGCAAGAAAACTATCCAAAGGGCTGCAGATATGCATCCGATTCTTTCTTCTGGCTTCAACAACATAAAATACTGAATTAACAGGCCTCTCTTTTCTTCTTTATCATGTCTCCTTAGCTTATACCAATAGAAAGGAAAAGTACTGCAGAGTGTTAAGTGAGACGAGCCTGAAAATGGCAGCAAAGGTCAGAGTTGTGCATAAGAGGTAATTGTCGAATTACTGGTTCGAAACCAATCAGGAAACATGAACCAAACACAAACAAAATGATAGAAATCTAGAGGTCACCCCGATTTTGTCCTTGAGCCAGGCATATACTGCTCTTTTTTATTTTTAGGATACATTGGCCCCCTCTGATTAAATTGATTCATAATGTTTTATTTACCCTGGAAACAAACATTTTAAATGAATTAAAATGTCCTAGTAAAAGCAAGCAGGTCAAATAAAAGTGGCTTTTATGCCGTTGCAGCACTTTTCAAAGCCCTGTTTTTATAGTAAACTTTGTTTTTTGTGATTATGGCTTCAATATTTTTTTTTTTTCCTTGAAAGAATCATGAATACTTGAAAATTCACTAATAAGCATTTATTTATTATATGCAAATGCTGGGTCTACAGCTATTTATGTGAAACAAATAAGATTAGAAAGTTTAATAATCTTTAGTTCTCACTTTTCTTTCTTTGTTAAAACTTCCTCTTTGTTAAAACTCGTGTATCCAAACACTGTGGGCTTTTAAAATGCATCATCAAATAAAGGTCGACCAGCCACACTGAGAACAGAAAGAAACCATGTTCTCAGTTTCTGTGGATTTCATCTGTTTGCTAGATTCTCGGTTCTGATTGGTGTGTTCATCTGAGTCATCTTTACTCCCACATCACATCTCATCATTCGTGAGACAGCACGTATAAGAGCTCAAATCTGTGACACCAATCTGGTACCACAAAGGTTATAGCCAAATGTACTGTTCTAATTTTAAGACATCATAGGCTTGCTCGTCTAAATTAAGGATCTGACAGGTTCTTACAACTTTTCTCCAAGTTCTTTGCATTCAGTTATGAATCAGTGTTTGAAGACAGAGCCTTAACTTGGTTTGTAAGCTCAGGTAATCAGTGCTGTGTAATATTTCATATTCGTCTGATGTGACTAAAAACACTTTGACAGCATCTGTGTTGTATTTTGTATTTACAATTGTGTGATTCTTGTATCATTTTCATGTTCGTACTTCACTGGCCTTTGAAGTTCTTGGCTTTTCCGAACCTTAGATGTTTGTATTCTTAGCAGTCCTGGATTTTGTAAGGAACCATCTGCAGAGAGTTCCAGATCAAACATCCAATCAACATCAGCCGGTAATAAACTTACGAGTCTGTCATGAAGTTGCAACAGAGACCCAGCAGCGCATGGAGAGAAAAGGGGGCACAGAGGGGCTGGAACCCCGGAGAGCAGCTAATGATTCACATTTCATATCCCCCCACACAGGGGCCCTTGTGTCTGCCATGAGGGGCCTCTTCGAGGGTTTGTTTTCACTGTGCAATCCAAAATAAATGGAAGCCGCAGATGAGGACTGGACACTTGAGAAATTGAAATCATGAAGTCCATAAGAAAAACACTAAAAACACTCATATCATCGTCTGTTGCTCGTTATGTGTGTGTGTTCCCTTCATGATCTCTTTGGCTGTGTGGCGATGGTGGTGTGTGTGTTTCACACCAAGAGAAACAGGTGAGGTAAATTGTGTTTATACTCAGGACGTCTTGTATCCTCCATAAGGCCACCGTTTATTTTAGCACAATTTAGTTTCTTGTCATGCTTGTCAAAGCAGATAAAAAGCCATAACTTACAAAATGTCAATATGCTGATGTCAGTGACAACAAAACTCCATTGGCTCTCATTCATTAACAAGTGCAGCATTTTAAGCTCAAAGTCGCACTAAACGAAAAAAATTCTAAATCGAAATGTTCTAAATGAATGACTGATCCGTTTAATTTTTTTGAGGTCATCATTTTTAATCAAAATGTCAAATTGGTGACGACCAATTTTTTCGATAATTAGTCTCGATTACAGGGGGAGGGGACTGTTGTCATTTCCATTAACTCGTGACTTTACCAATGAGCCAAATATGAAAATATTATTTTGTGATCATTTAGATAGCCTACCAAAAACAACTTTTCATAATAATATATTAAATATTAATTTCATTCTAATAATTTTGTTATTTTATAAAGAAAAAGCAGAAATAAAATAATTAAAAAGTTTCCTCATACCAGTTGTAAGACACTTAAAACCTGAAAAATAAAACTCAAATCTGTGCTACCAAACTTGTTGCACTGAGATGCTTCAAGACGGACTTAAAACTGTAGTTAGGTGATCATTTGATCCCTGCATTACCATTTTGGGGGCTTTTGATATGGTTAAAAGATTATATGGGTTGAGATGGTAAACCATAAGACAAAGTAAATGCCTTCGGTCATTTCAGTACTGAGGTGTCCCATGTTGAACTTGACTTTTCTCCCCACACAGCCCAATCCAACGCACACTCCCCGGTGCTGCTGTTGATATATAGCAGAGTCATTCAGTCATCGAGTCAGTCTTTCACTACTGCGTTCTCTCACCTTGACAGGCACACAGTCTAATTACTTTTGGCAATCGGAGAGTAGTGTAGTAGCAGCCTACTATTACTCCATCCGTGCCGATTATTTCTGGCGAGACTTTTAAACCGACGACAGCGGTGATTGGGCGGCGCAGTCACGGGGTCCGCAGTCTCTTCGCCCTGCCTAGAGTCAGTCAGTCAGTCAGGGGAAGGCGAGTCTGCCTGCAAGCGCTTCTCTGTGTAGATCCACCAGACGCACACTTACACGCTCACACGGACCTTCGAACACAATTATTGTTCATTACTGAACCCTTTTCGCTCTTTTGAGAGTCTGTTTTTCCACAATGAGCGACAAAAAGAGCCCGACCAGGTAAGAAAGCGTCAACAGTCGGTAGTTTCCGAAGCGATTTTGGTGTCCGCGCGGCTGTGTTTTTCGCTCGGTGGATATCCCGATGCTTTTCTCGAGGAGTGTTTCTCCTTTCTCTCGGAAATAAGCGCAGCTATGGCGGCTTTCTCTTCTTCACAGAGGACTCTAAACATGACTCGGTACCTCTCAGACAAAGAGATTTTTTTCCTACGGGTTACGCCTGGCCTCTTCGGACGCGGTTTTTAATCGAAGTTTGCCGTTAAATGGACGGTTTTTGACATTCAATTTCACGTCGTTCACCGACGCGATATCTTTAGCTCGCCAGCTAACGCTAGCAGCCGTGCCAGCAGACACCAATCTAGACCCTTTAAGTGTATACTATCTGTTAAGCCCGGTGACTAGGAGCTACGGAGAATAACCGTGGCTAGTTAGCTGGTTAGCGTGTATTTCCAGTTCTAATAAACCGTCCTCGCACGTCATGACTCAGATTTTCTGTCACTTTTCTGTGCCACTTCGGTTACGTTAAACGCATTCGAGACAGTGTAAGTCAAGGTGTAGGATGTTAGGGGGCAAACGTGGAAGTTGACCATAATAATTTGGGCTTCTTTTTGTTATTTAAGGCCAAAAAGACAAGCCAAACCGACAGCGGACGACGGATTTTGGGACTGTAGCGTGTGCACTTTCAGAAACAGTGCCGAAGCCTTCAAATGCAGCATCTGTGATGTACGGAAGGGCACGTCTACCAGGTATGGGCATTTACGCTGGATTCTGCAGCATTGCGATCCTGATCTCATCACTAATGCAGCTGAATTCGATGCTTTACTTGTTGATTTGCTCTTTAAGATTCATAGAAACGCCAGTCCTCTCATGCAAGTTAAATGTAATTTATTCAGTCTGATGACTGGCACTAGATTGAGTTTGGCAGCCAGCCTGTGCAGTCATTGCAGTGGCAGGCAAACTTTCTTTGTCTTGCATTAGCTCGAACACAATTTATTGCTTTGCATTTGCGTGCAAATGCTTTGAATGCAGCTCCGTGATCATGCAAGCTTGCTGCAGTGTTTGCATGTGTGGCTCCAGTCAGATTTGCCATTGAACGTTGTGGCTGGCATCTGTTGGGTTTGATTAAAGGTGTTTAATGTCTGGGTGTGTTTATATGCTGTCAAGCTATTATAGAGACGTTTGCTGTTCAGATCCAGAACAGTAAACAAAATTTATTGGGTTTTTCTTGTCTTTTTAATGTGGTTGAAACGGTTTAAAGGTCAATCAGGTGTCAGAAATTCTTGTTCTGTCTTCAGGATGTTATGTTGTAACAGGTCTGTAAGTGAAACAGTTTCTGCTTGATTTAAGAATTGGAGTAACATGCTACCCATTTGTAATAGCAGTATAGCTAAGAGCAAAGAATCGGACCTTAATTTTGTCTAATTAGATGATTGCTGTGTCTGTGTAGTTCTGTTGGAAGCTGTCACTAACAGGTCTAAGTGTGCTCACGAAGGTCATTTAATCAAGTGGTTCTCATTCTTTGTCCTGGAAGACTGTGTTTTGGAGGTCACCCTTATTTGACCCCTAGTTCAGGATGTCTGGTTGGTTTTTGAAAGCTGCATAGATGCATCCTTGTGCTACCTATGATATCCCACAAAAAAATTACTACTGTTAAACAATTTAACCATGTGGAACAACTTTATTGATATCTACAGCACTTTAACGCTACCTGGCTTACAGTTCTCTGCCATTTATTTATTTATTTTTTTTGCTCTTCATCAAAGTGCCTTCTGGCTGGACATTTCAGTATTTCATGAAGAAACTTTTAACATCCATAGAAGCTTTCCATTGCAAGTTCTTTTGATTTTTACAATGTTCTTCACATTCTTCACATCACTGTTCACTGAAAGGTTTTTGGGAACCCTAAATCGATTCTTTAATGGCATTGCTGTGAAACCCCCCTTTTTTATGAGTGACTGCGTTTTGCGTGCTGTATCGCAGGGGAAGTATGTTGATAATATTTTAAGTACGGTAAATAGGGGAGACATCCAAAATGTGCAGTGCTGGGGTACTCCAAAACCAGGATTGAGAACTGTTGATTAAATCAACAAATGAATGTGTTCGGATTGCCTGAAATGCCATCACGGTCATATTCCTGTAAGCGAATGTAGCTGTCTACCCTCAGTTACGTATGTTCTACGTCTGTCTGTGCTGCGCTGTGTTTATGATGTGTGAATCCGCCAACACTTCTCATCAGCTGACTGATGTGGTGTCTACAGCTATGAGTAATATGCGGCCGCACGCAGTAATCCCCGTGCTCTAACCTTTTCATCTGCTCTTTTACACCCAGTGCTTTCCTGACATTTGGGGGAAAGAAGAGGTGTTGGGAGAACTCAGACACTCCAAAACGGCGTATTTGTCAATAACGATTAGTTCGTTAATTCCCTTTCGAAACCGAGCACAGCTCATGGATCTGTTTGCCGAAAGCAGGCGCGTTACTTTCGTAGTAATGACAGGAAATGATGCCATGCATTTCGGAAACCCCTCGTCTCACTCTAGCTGGCAGAAGCCCAGCTCCTATCAGTCTGCTAAATAGAAATCGCATGGTATTGCTTATGAGAGCCGCTCTGTCTCTGTTTGATCTGTGCTGTCAAGCTTTGATGGATGCGATTGTTTGCTGATGTAAGAAGCCTGGCTCCCTTTGTAATGAGGACTAATTAGCCATCTTGTCCACATTTGATGTATTCCAGTGGTGCACGGGAGGGAGCGCGGGGCGCTCGCAGAGAAACGATGCGCTCTCTTACAAGTGTGTAGCAGTTTATGCTCCCATCTCAGCACCTTTTATCTCTGTTTTCCCTCAATGAATGGGTCTTTGTGGTGTGATAACGCATTCCACTCACCAATTATTTTATCTTTGTTGGTCTTTGGAGTTCAAAGAATGCAGAGACCCCCTGTGAAGATGCTTGTAAATTTTAGCGGTGCATTTGTTGTGTTTTTGTGTCATTGTAAAGATAGGTCTGTTTAAAGCAGACAGGTATTGTTGCGGGGCTTGATCTATTCCTGAGCACTTTGGATTCGGGAATGATCGATTTTTTTTATTTATTTTTTAATGCCAGCCGTGAAATTGGCTCCAGTGGCTTTTGAAATGTAATTAAAGGCAAATTTTTGGGGGGAGAAAATGGGAATTGAGCATAACGGAGGTCTCTTTGCCCAACTGATCACTATGGACATCAATAAAGGTTTGCGGATGGCCACGTATGTACTGGGCAATTGACAACTCGACAGTGTGTAAATGAAGTGTTGAATGAATGATATGTATGGCGTATGTAGGGCTGAAACGATTTTGAGAAAAAATATAATTTTCCTTACAATACTGCGATTGTGATTTAATATGCAATTATTTTTAAAGCTCTTTATGTTCAACAAAGACAAGCTATAAATCAATGTATAGTATGACCAACACAATATTAAATAGATTAAACATAAATGTTCTTTTCTGTAGGCCAGGCCTATATGTTGCGATGCAATTAGGTGATGCATGAATTGATATGAATGACATTTTTTTTTAACAACTACAATCACAGTAGTATGTTGACTGATTTGTTGAACTTCCAACATTGTAAGCATGTAATAATTATGTTTAAATAAACCTGGTGTAAACATTAATATGAAAGTAACAAATCACACAAACTAAAGTACATTGCAGAAATATAAAACCAAATCTGTTGCTTTACCACACTACTTAAGGTAATCAAAGTCACTGTAATAAACATATGTAAACATGTGCACCGCACTTTTTAAACACTGTCTGTTAACTTTAGACTAGTGGTTCTCAAACTTTTTTGGTCGCGAACCCCTTTAAACCTATAAAAAATCTGGCGGCCCCCCTCCCTCCTTTCCCGAATCCCCATCCCACTTCAGACTACCAAATAATTTCACTAAACGTTATGAAAAATGTATACTTTTTTAATTTTAAAAAAAACATGCATCACGTTGAAACATGAAAAATAGCATAGAGAGAATAACTTTATTATTATTATTATTCTCTCGCTGTTATTTATTTATTTGTTGTGGGTTTCATGCTGTCCGCTAAGGCATAGGACACACAGGCTTTCCTCCTCACCAACGACATAAACACCGTGTCTACACCGGACGCGAGTGGCAAAATACAGTAGAACCATTATAATCAGTGACACGGTGTACACTGGATGCGACGCGACAAGACAAAACCCGACATTAAACAGATGTCCGTTCTATTTATGATGTATTGACACAAATTTCTAATGATTTTCAATGGTCGCTTTGTCGCGTACAGTGTAGAGCTGTTGCGGCGCGACGCGTCAACTGTAGCGTCCGGTATAGACACATTGAGTGAAGCCGAGAGCAAGATATGCCTCATCGTATTTTTTTTTTTGCATTTAGCTTTTGAATGACCAGCACTTGCCTGGGTCTGTGCGACTTCATCTATGGCCTTTTCTTTCCCTTTAACAACTGATCATCGCCCATTCTAAGTTACGGCCTTGGCGTTTACCGTTTAGTCTCTTTTCTTTTTCTGCTGATGGCCCGCGCTCGACTTGAATCAGTGCTGCTTAGAATGATCGTGTGCGTGATCAAAGTACTGCGAGAGCTATAATAGAGCGCGGACGTCTCCTTATGCTTTCTCTCGCCGTACTTTGATGTCATACACCGATCGCTCTTCAAGTCGAACACATCTCCTTTACTCTCGCGTGTCACGTGACCGAGCGTAATCGCAGCCTCTGTGATTGAAAAATCGCGTTATTTCATATCGCGATATTATCGCAAATGCAATTAATCGTTCAACCCTACTTTCATGCTTGTGTATTCGCAACTTGCAGGATTGTATGAGTTGGAAGACATCTTTGCTGGAGGGCATGTCTCTCACAGTTTTTCCCACACAGCAGCTGCACACTTCATAGACTCATTCACTTTGTGTTTCCATGGCAGTAGAGGTTATCTATGGTCATGCTACTGTCAACCCGGCAGAAATTTGTACTGCATCACTGTGGGCTTGTTGCATGATATGTAAGTAGTTGTTTGGTCTGTATGTTATTTGTGATGTTGCACTTTTTGGATTTGAGCTAATTTGAACTAAAAAAACACTCTCAAGCCTAAAGGAAAGCCTAAAACAATCTTCTTTCCTCTGAGCCCATCAAAATCAAATGTCCTCACGCAGCATTCCTTGCAGATCATGTTTTAATATTACATTGGAATCCTGAGAACAGAAGTGAAGAATGTGACACCTTGTTTCAGCATCAGATTCTGTGGTTTCTGTGTTCTAAGATGCATATCAGTCACCCACAAGTTAGAGGGAAGAATCCATTAGGGGATTCTTAAGTTGATTGATGTGCCGGATCAGGGGGGAGTGCCATTTGGCCTTTGCGTTACCTTGATCTTCAACGCTGGTGTACTTTTACTTCCCCCTGAAGCTCCTTGCCAGGTCCCAGCCAAAGTTTTTCCTCCTTTACACAAGTGTCCAAGTATTTTTTTCCCTTCTTTATTCAAAATAGGTAGGTTAGTCAAATGCAAAACCACAAGAAACATGTTACCACATTCTATGAAGTGAATCTGATTTCGAATGTCAATCTGAGTCCTTTTAAAGCTCACACATGACAAGAATGTTTAGTCTGTTAACATTAGCAAATTTGAATAATTTATTTTTTACAACATTTATTAAGGTGAGTGGTAATTTTGTAGGTATTTTCTACTTTTGGGTCGTATCGGATTAATTCATGTTAGTTTATAACACATTAATGTTAATTTATACAACTTGAAATGTTAATGGCATGTGTGTTCCCTAACCAGGGTGGTGGCGGTACGGCTTTGAGTAGCAGTGAGTGCCGTTGTAAAAAAAAGCATCTAGTATATAATCCATTTCTGATATCGCCAATAATTAGTGATGCACCGAAATTCCGGCTGCCGAGAATGAGTTCACCGCTCAGGTTTCACTTTCACGTTGTGTGACGCTCTGCATATTATCCGCATCGATCGCTTGTGACACGCTCCGCTCATTCGCTCCACTCGTATACCGTTCATGTTCATCGGAATAGCAAAGTCCACTCAAATATTGAGCCGACAGGAAACATTGATGTAGTTCAGTATTGTTTCTGTCTGCAATAGCCATACTGTGTTGTATCAAGGTGTGGTAAATGGGCAACTCTGTCCTCTCATTCATTGATCTGCTAACCGATATGTTGTGCTCGCGTGTTCTGATAATAATAGCCTTCTAGGACTAAACATTATTTGGATAATTGATAAAAAAAACGTTAATATCTACCCCTACTGCTAACCTCCGAAAAACTAAAAAGCAGAAATTGTAGTGTAATACGAGTGCCTGTCTTGTGGTTAGTTTTTTTATTTGTGCGTGTTATCATTATTATTATTTCGTGATTTGTTTTATTTATTAATGACGGCTTTGTTGTAGCTTTAATTTTTTTTATCAATTCAAAGTTTTGAAATTCTCGTGCTCTTTTACCCACCAATAAGTACTCCCACTGTAAATTAAAAAAAGCCGCTGAGTGGTGAGCAAAAAATTTGTGAGATGGGCTAGTTATAATGATAATTATAATAAGTGACATCTTGTTTTAATTATGGAAAGATAATTAAATTCTGTCATATATAATTTGGTTTCAGTAGAAATATTGCCAGATCTGTTGTGCACCATTGCTGGATCAATTTTTTAGGATAATAATATTAAAAATATCTGTTTGACATTATATTCTGCAGTTCTTCACTGCTGTACCGAATATCTATACTTTTCAAATTATATCAAAGTTAGAAATTCAAATATTGTGACAAAATTATTTTTGTAGGGTGCCACAAGTTTGTTAAAAATTTCCAAAGGGTGCCGCGACTAAATAAAGGTTGGGAAACACTGGTATGTATTAGCATGATGTGTAGATATATTAACATGTTAAGTCTTGAGGTTACTATTACTGTTGTGCAAGTTTTGGTCACTGTTAGTTCATTGAAACTAATGCATTAAGCTAAATGGATAGTTCACCAAAAAATGAAAATTTGATGTTTATCTGCTTACCCTCAGGTCATCCAAGATGTAGGTGATTTTTTCTAGTTAGAAGAACACATGATTTGTAACACAAAATCGTTGCAGGTCTATTCAGCAGTCGTCTAAGCATGTGCACGATGGTATACAAAATCTATGAGAGTATTTTATAAAAAGAAGCATTGCCAATAACAACACAAAAATAAACCCTGTTGGCTGCGTGGTAGCACATTGATGTACAAGACACGAAGAAGAGCTGGTTTGTGCCAGAGTCGACAGATTGATTAGAATTTTTTCCATCGATGTACACCATTATGGGGTTTCAACTGTCTTTGGGCGTTGCGCACGGCATCTGGTAACGTGAGGGGGGTACGCGCTCTTGGCTGTACGACATCATGTTGTCGTAATGAACAGTTGATTTGAATTACACTTTTCGGAGTGATAGAATATTGAGTGGAGTGAGATAGTACGCTAAACTGCAAGCGGTGTTTTAGAAAGCTAGAGCCGACGTTTATTCCTCAGGTGTGATTGAGCGAGCGTGTGCAAGGGGTCCAGTTCACAAAGATAAGTAGTCAGTGGTCCATTTAGCAGATATTCCGATTATGACGCAAAGTGTGAAGCTCGTTTGGGGATTAAGTCTCTTATATTAAGGCAATCCAAGTGGGTGTTCATCTGCGGCCAGATTAAACCTGCTGTTGTGACTTGATATATTGCTTATATTATTTTGTTTAGAAACCTGGCACACTGTGGCTTACTTACACTTAAACGTTGTTTTTTGTTTTGTTTGGTAGGAAATAACATTAATAAGCACGGTCCACTGCTGCACACGTTCCACAATATTGATACAGGGCCAGCGGTGATCACGATACTGTATCATCTATACTCTGTGCTCGATACATAGTCGTATACGATTATTTTTGAACACAAGCACTAGAAACGAAGTTACGCGTGGTCTTTTGACAACAACTATTGTGAACCTCTGTGAAGCAGGGTCTAAAATATATATGGTCTTTTTATAAAATGCATTTTATACATATTATACATTTAAATAAAGGATCCTTTCATTTTTCACCCTTTACTCGTACTGCACAAAAAGTGGTTCAGTAACGTTGAATGTTACAGGGACTGATTATTGCAAATGCAGATCCCACTGTGTTCTGGTTAAATCATTTTTATTTATTTATTGCTAAGGTTTGCATATGGTGGTGTGTTCTTATTGACAGCTTTCCTAAAAAATATATCCTATTCCTAAAATAAGAACTATCCCAATATATTGCCTTGCTTACAGTATCGCAACATATCGTATCGCCAGATCCTTGCCAATACACAGCCCTATTATTGATAAAAGCATACACAGGACAAAACATTACAGATTTAGATGGTATGCAGTGTGGAACTTTTGTGCAGAATTTGCTCTCCCAGTGCTTCTACAGCAGCATACATAGTTTTTTATTTAAAGGGAATGTGTTTACTTTTGTGCATCACATGCTCATAGTTGATCAGTCGCATGCATATTTACAGAAAACAAGATCTACTGATTGGCATAGGTTGTTCTGATGTGTTATTTCATTTGCACTGAATGAGAGTTGCAGAGCTGCCACTTATTGTATTTCTGTTGATTGGCCAGACCAGATCTTTTACTATGACATTTTACAGAATCCTTTCATTGAATTTGCAGAGAGATACTTTGCTGAAACGTTTTAGAGTCACTGAATCAAAACTGAGTTGTTTTCAACATTCCATGTTCAACGAGTTTCAGTGTTGACAGTCTCTCTCTGATGTGAAGGTAGGCACATAGAGCAAGCAGATGGAATATTAAGTATGTCATGGTGCACAAATTCATAGATCTGTTCATCTGATGTGGTTCTTTCCTGATTTGATGGGAAATTGAGGTTTTAAGTGCCTTTTTCCACTTGGGATAACATAAAATTGTCTTGACACTATTGATTCGTGAAATCAACAAGGATGGCTTAGATTCGGTGTGTGTAATTGATGAAGCAGAGATTTACAATCCAGTAATTTTCTTCGCCATTGCTTGAGTGCAGATTGTTGAGGATAATGAAATTACATAATCAGGCGGTGCTAACACTGTCAAATTCTCCCATGCATCTACAAACACACTGTGACACACTTTTGCTTATTCACAGTTATGAGCATTTAGACCTGCTTTAAACCACATGCATAAGCTTTTAATCTATACCAGTGTGTTAATTTAGGGTTTAAAACTTCATAATGAGATTGTAGACACATAAGCGAATCAGCACAATAGTCATCTTTCACTGAAAATGAGAAAGATTGGAATACACAGGTGGGATTTTAGTCTTGTAGAGTTCAAATAGAGGTGTTGAGTAGTGATAGGTTAATATATCAGCCAGGCTGATTTATCACAAAATATCGGGCAATTTTGTCATTTGGGATTGGCAGAATCTACCAACAGATGAACATGTTGTTTTAAAATGTTGCAGTCAGCAATTAACTTGGATACAAAATTTATGCAGTTATATGTACATTTCTTTTGTTGTCATTAAATTGTGTTGTATGAAATGAGATCCAAAGGTTTGAGACTACCAGTTAAAATGCATCTATTTTTAATAGGGCTGGGTAAAAAAATATCTATCTCGATTTTAATCGATTCTCATTTTTCCGAAACAAAATCGATTCTTAAATCCCAAGAATCGATTAGTCTAGCCTGTTTCATATATACGCAATCAGCATTGGCTTGTACTTTAATATAAAACAAAGTCTCAGATTTCAAATTCTGTCCATTGTATTCAAACAGTATTCAAACAATAAATGCTGTTTTGGCGCTGTTTAATGTGACAGATCGCTGTAGCGTCTCAGATCATCTCCTCCACATTAATACCAGTTTCATAAACATGACTAAACATCAGAAGTTAAGTTAAAAGAAAGAGTACAACTTTACAATCCGTATCCTGTCTCATGTAATCACTCAATCAGTGTTTCAACCGTCAAGACGTCAAATAACTGGCTTGTAAACAGGTCAGAACGTCACATTTAATCAGTTAAAAAACATTCGGGACCAGAAAATCAGAGTCGCTAGAAACAAGCTGTAGAGAGCGGCAATTTTGCTAAAATATATGCACCATATAATATATTCATTATAACTTTTACTGTTCTTCAATGTTTTTTTTAATGACAGCCACCATTTAAATATTTATATTATAAAAACTAATTGAAGTAGAAATATTATGTAATTGTAACTTTTTATTATAAAAACTTCATTAAGTGTATTTTAAGCAGTTGTTTAGCCTAAAACAGTCAGTTTTAACCTTCATTATTATAGTAATGTAGTAACTGACTCTTGTGTATATTTTACAGCATTAGTTAAGATAATTTTCCTTGAGAAAATTTGGCATGTATAGCCCTACCTGATATATATCCAAAATAATCGATATAGAATCGAATCGAATCGCAAGCTTGTGAATGAGAATCGAATCGAAACATGAAATTTGTCAAAACCCAGCCCTAATTTTTAATGTAATTTTACATTTATTGTACTTTTTAATTTTTATCACCATAATCTTCTGCTTCTAGTAAAAATGTAATTATATTGTTTACAGTGGGATCCAAAAGTCTGAGACGCTAGTGAAAATGTTTTGTTGTATCTAATATATATATTTTTTAATAATTTGTTTTCTGCATAATAATTTGAATGGAAAGTTGATTTTAAACAAGTGCATTCATTTTTAGAAATCAATTTTTTAGTGGCAGCAGCACTTCACAAACTTGTACAGAACCTGATAATCAAATTCTCATTTGTTTTACATAATATTTGATTTATACTTTTTAAATGGGTTTGAAGAATCCCAGCTTTTCAGTGTATTTTTACGTATTTTTTGTGTTCTTTTTTTCAACCCCACTGAACACCATCCTCCCTGCCCTGGTGATAGGTTGACACTTAGTATTGAGTTTGAACCAAATGTGTGTGTGTTTGGGTGGGCTGAAATTGGCCTGAAAGTGATTTAGCAACAGAAATTGCTGGCCGTGTGATTCTGAAGGGAGGCAGATGACAAGGCACCAGGGAGGAGATAAAAAAAGGGACCAAAAGAATAGAGAGAGTGAATGAATGCAAGTGTGCGTGTTGTACGTGTGTGCGCTGTGAGGAGGGGGTTGTGGGCCACTGTATGCTGAGTTTGATGGACGGCTCTGTTGGGATGTGCTCTCTCAGCCAAGAGCCTCTCAGAGGGAAGGCAGAATGGAGCACATCATTACCCAGCGCAGGGAAGCACTGGGCTCACCCTCCTTAAACTCTCGCTGTCCTCCTCCTCCTCGCCCGTCACATGTCATTCAGTCAGTGGAGCAGAGGAGGCTGCCGTTCGCCTGACTCATGCATATATCACGTAACCACAGTCAGTGACGTTCGGTGACCACACTTAATCAGCTAACTGAGTAGAAACTGAAGCCGTTTCGATTGAGGGACTCTGCCTCACTGTAGTCTGTGGCGCTGATGAAGATGGTAAGGCAGACAATGGAAGCCGATGTGACTGACAGCTAGTCTCGATATGAGCTGGAATCTGTTTTTGCCGGAGGAAATATAAAGCCATTACTATCTGCAGCTCTGCTTGTATATAGATGTTAGCGCTAAGAGGATTAGTCAGCTTACTTTATTGCTTGCTGATGTGTTTTTCTATGACATATTGAAATTCTTCAGAGCAGTAAGGGCATGGATTCGCAGATAACATATGAAGGTGATGGGCGAGGGTAACATCTTTTCAGTGAACTCTTCATGTGAAGGTTTTATTTTACAACAGCAGGCCTATTGGAAAACGCATGCAATATACCAAATCAAGCAACATCAACAAATGCTGCTAGAACCATTTTTTTTAATTAATTGTAAACACTTTTTGACAACCAGCCTCCAAATAGTTGTTCCTGTTGTTTTAATATTTTATTAAAATTCATTCAGGAATGTCTTTAAATTACACTATTATATTCTCTCTAATGCAGTCACTTATTTTAAGTGTGACTTTAGTGTTCAAATACTTTGTTGGCCCACAGCCTCCAGATAGTTAAGTGTGGGAGTACATCGGTATTGAAACTTTTCTCTAGTGGTTGACCGATATATCGGCCGATATTTGGCATTTTTTAAATATCGCATCGGCCGATAAGTTTTCCTGTTTGGCCGATGCGTTCGAGGCTTTTATTTTAACGGTGTGACAGACTTCAATTTTGACGGCGCTGAAAACGGCAGTGCCTGAGCACACAGTGCTTACATTCTCCCTCTTGTTTGCTGTTGTCGTTCAGTTCTGTCTAATATGGATTATCTAATACGTATGTCTAATAATCAGATAGAACGGTTTAACAAAGGAATTAAAATGTATACAAAAAGTATTATAACGATTGCTTTTATATTCTTAGTAATAGAAAGGCAAACATTATACTACTTTCTCGTTTGCCGATAGCATTCAGCAAATACGGATTTATATAATTTAAACAAATATTTGAAAGTCTAATAAACATCCAATTTAAAAAGTCTTGCAAACTTAGTCGGATCCAGTTGAGAGATCTTGTGAAGTGTGCATGTGTATCCTGCATGATCGCGTGTTCTCTGCGTGACGGTGACGATCCGTGAGAATTTAATGTGGACAGGAGGAGATTTCAGCTTCACTGAGGCACATGATCGGCAAACTTTAAGCTCATGATTTTAAATTATGATTTTTTTATGCATTTGCCCACTGTCATATTCACTGTGTGCTGTATGTAAAATGAGTGTTACCTTGGCTTTATTTGAAAAAATATGATTAATGCACACAAACTTCCCAGATTACTTAGTTTTTGGTTACAGTGTTTACTTCCTTTTTTTTATTATATTTTTTTATAAAATATTTATTTATTTGTGAAAAAAAAAAAAAAAAATACTTATTAAAGTATAAGTGTGTTTATGTAACACCATTTATTTTTTTAATCGATTTTCTAATTATTCTTAAATATAATTTAAAATAAATAAAATTATATCGGCTTTATATCAGCCACCCTGCTTTCCAAGATATCGGAATCGGCAGTCAAAAAACCGAATGATTCACTTTGTGAAAAAGTGAATCACAAAGGAGCAGTTCAGCGACAAGATATGGTTTTGAGCGCTTAACAAAAAGTGCTTCATTGTTGCATTTCTCCTTATTAGTTTAGTAGAGCAGGCCAGTCTAGACATAAATATTCAATAAATTGTTGTGTTGAATAGGGTGCATATTGCACAGCCTTTAGCTTATTCATACTGTTTCGAAAAGTGACCTGTAATTATACAGGTCAGAGGCAAAGGCAGCACTCAAGGTTGTGTGAATCAGATAGAAAAGGGATCACTCTTTCAGGTCGTCATATGAAAAGAAACATGGCAAGCCTCTGCTGATAGATGGATCCTTGTGTGCTAAACACAAACACTACACCTGGTTTGCTGTCTGAGTGATGAGGGGAATAGAGTGGTTTCCTTTGGTGAAAGGTCAGACAACACAGGAAGCCTTCTCTTGGATGGATCAAAAAGAGAAAGAGATGTTTAGAGAAAAAGAAACATTCTTTTTATCGCTTCCTTTTTGCTAGTTATAAACAGGCCCACACAGAGTCTGTGCTTGATTTCCAAATACAAAATGCCAGTCATATTTATTTTTTTTAATGACACTCGAGGATATTTTTCTTGTATTTTTTTAATGAATTTGAATCTTTTTGTCCAATTTAATTTATTTTGATGTTCATTTAATGTCTATTAAACAGTCTGTGACATTTGTGTTTTTAAACATTAAGAAATGTTGTTCATGTATAAAATGAATAGAAAACTAAATAATTCATGTATTCTTTGGTTTGACCTCCTGAGGGTGATACTCAATCATTTTCTGTTTTCTGCTACTTAAAAAAGTGCAAAATGCAGAACAAAAAGAAAGGAAAGAAAGAAAAAAAAAAAGCCAGCAGATTGCATTTAGGCCACTAGTTGGTGTTTTTATTTTATTTATTTTTCTACACTATCAGCTAAATGCGTTTTCACATTGCATTTCACATCCATGTCTAGAGAGCAGTTAGATTTTTCACCACAGCTGAGATCTTCTCCCCAGAGAGCAATTTCCTCAGGGAAGAGAGGGCAGAGTCCCTCCAGAAGGTGGATATGAATGTTTAATGTCCTCCACCCAGTTCTCTAGGTGCTCTCTTCACTATCTAAGTTCTGTACAGCAGGCACAAAGCCACTAATCGCTTAGTAGAATGGCTTATGGGAGCCCGGTCCCAGAGCTTGTTCAACACACGCACACATGGCAGCTTCATCATCCCCCACCAGCCAAACGCTTAATGCTGCTACGCCAGAGGATCAAGGCGCTCCGCAAACTGTCACTGCACATAACTGTCGCGTTTGCCGTGATGTTAAATCTAGTGGAGAATCTCACGAATGCTGTCAGGAAATGTCTAAAAAAAAATCTAGCGTATTTTTAGGACAAATATGAGTGCTTTGCATTGTTTTTTTTACGTTCAGAGTCCTCCATCTGAGCTTAATTAAATCCGTAGGCTCTGTAGAGAGTCTGGAATCAGGTTAACTAGCCTTGTCCTTTAAATGACAACAGATTGCTTTTTAGATTGCAGTCTGCCTATAAAGGTGCAGCCTTGTAGTCCAGTACCATGCATAAGTAGCAGATATGTATCCCATTGACCTATTTGTCCTCTCTCCAGGCCACTTTGTGCCCCCACAGCATGCAAGAGTCAATGACCATGATTGCCTGGTTATCCTGCACTTGAAATGGTGAGCTGTTAATTGAGCGCTTTTTTGTAGCCTCTCTTCACTGGAGCGTTCTCTCATTCTGTCTTGCCTCTACAAGCAATCTGTTTCATTTAACGCTGCCATAATTTACTGCACCGCTAACATTTGTGTAACTGATGCCTAGACCGGAGTCTCGCGGAAATGCCAACCGCTCCAGGAATCAAAGAGCCTCCATGTGCGGTGTTATTAATTACAGCGCATCAGTTTAAAGTGACACATGCCACTGTGGGGGTCTTTTCAGACCAAGGCTTGTTTTCACACAAACTTACGTTTAGAAAATGACCAGTTGTATATTTGAATTTGTTTAATTTGTATAATGTAATGGAAAAAGTGCATAACCTTCGTGATAACCTTTAGTTTTAAATAAAACTAATTTTCCTAGCCTAAGGTGTTGGTTGCAGCTGGGCCCAGATCTTTACAATGTGACTGTTGGATCTTGAAGTTTGTGAAGGGTTTCTTATTTTTAATGATCCATGCCTTTTCAATTGGTTTAATCTGAGGTTTTCCTTTTGCTCATGTTGGTTTCTGTCCAACAAGGGCTTGTTGAGCACTAGGACTATGTTTGGAATGGAATACTAGCGTCATACTTGCTGTTTGCCGCAAAGGAAAAGTTAGTATGCTGGAACACATTGCATATTTAATTCATCAAGTGGCATTCATTTAGCTTCTGGAAGTAAATATGAATATTTCACATTTTTAATCCATTTTTGCATAACTTCTTGGGTTTAGAGCCAGATTTAATGAGATGTTGTAGAGTAAATCATAATTTATGTTTCTTCCAGTTCATTGGTCAAACTTTAAATGGAAGGACAAGTCAAGTGCTTTACTTTGCACTGCATTGTGGGATACAGTGTTCTATATTGTACAGATTTTCTCAAATGTAGGTCAACCGGATGTTCGATGCATAAAGGAAATGTACTATGCACAGTAATCGTACTACGTACTGCAGAAGCATCATTTAATTTGATGCAAATGAAAATAAGCCTGTGAGGAAGAGAGATACAGTCCATTGAGTAGTTTGGAATATTTGTCTTAATGTGTAATTTTTCCAGCACGCGTTTTCTGTTTTCTAAATGATGGACACCGAAGCATACAAGAGTGCATTGTCCCTTACGGCCTCATTTTCATTTAAGCCAAATTAAATGTGGCATATGCCCTGACTTATCCATAGTAAGAGTAGTATGGTTTTCCAAAACAACCACAATGACCTCTCTCATCCAGCTTCATTCAGGTTTCCCTCGACTTGGCAACGTCTGTTCGCTAATGTGAGTTTGGTCAGTGTCCATCTCAAACTGTGTGCCATTCCACTTTTCCCACTGGAGTGATGCCACCTGTGTTCATACACGAGTCCCAGTCAACAGGGCAAGGTTGTGATGAGGCGGTCATGTGTCGATCAGTAAATAATGCATTGTGTGGTTTTTGTCGTGCTCGGGGAGTGTTGACAGCAGTCCTGACATGCCAGTGAGCTCTCGTGGCTGAGTTACAGCTGGCACTGATTCATAGCTCAAACGCTTGGCCTGTTTCTGTCTTGCTGAGCTGCCCCTGATACAAATCTCCCCGCGTGGCAGGAAATCCACTGAGGGGAGGTGAATCAAATCAGTCACAGGCCTGTCCGGCACTAGACTCCTGGGCTAACCTCAAGTTGGAAGGGATTTCTAGATCCCCCCTCAGGAGGTGAACTAAGCCATGTACCTGTTAAGTGGAGGATTGTGCACTTTTGACAAATCCCTGGTCTGGATTAGAGCAAATTCCCCAGTGCTCAAGGTACTACAGGTGATGGACTTAACGATGCAACTGTCCTTGGCTTGTGGTAGTACTGGTGTGTGATGAACTGATTGTTCTCATAAACCTTAGTCTGGGTAACGCCATATTTATTTTTGACAGGAATGAAAATGAGACCGTGAAGGATAGAAGTACAAAGTACGTTCAGTGGATTGTACTGTTGTTTAACAACATACCGACAGTTCAGCTGACGAAACGTATTTCTAAAAAAACTTTCAAGAGACAAAAACTCCATAAAACAGTTTTAAAAGTTGGGAGCTGTGAAAATTACACGATTTAGGACCTTTTATACAGTAAATGCTATTGTAAAGATTTTAGGTCACAAACTCCTTTTCATCCGCATTAAATTTAATTATGGTATCTAACCTGATAAGGAGATACATTTGTTGTTAACTAGCTAATAAATAGGCTGCTTAAAACCTGTAACAATGTTGCCAAAATACGTTGTCATTATAATTCATAGATACCGGCAGTTGTCAGTGACATCCATCAGATTTAAATATTAAGACTAGAAGATTACTTTGGGAGTTGTGCAAAATAACAACAACTATTATAAATATAATAAAACGTATATAATTACTTTATTATATTGACTAAATATTTATTGATTAGTGTTGCCAAAAGTACCAACCGCGAGACCATTCGGTACTGAAATTTTAAAAATGTCCATTTAAAAAAATCTGCTGAACAGTGTTCAAATGTTAGCGGGAAATGGACGGTTTTAAAATTTCAGTACCGAATGGTATTGCGGTCGGTACTTTTGACAACACTATTATATATCACTGTTTTTACCATTGATGAAGGCAATAAGGCATAAAGAAGCGATGCATTACAGTCATTTTTTTATCATGGTAAAGAGTATTTTAGACACTAAAGCCATGGAAAAATCACTTTAATGCATGACCTCTCATGACTTAAACCTCTATTACATCTCATGGCATGATGTTTTTTCATCTTCTGGACTTGGAATGTTGCCTGTATAACATTAATTTAACTTTGTATATTTTCACTTCTTCAATTGTTTACTTTTCTTCCATTATTCTGCAGTGTGTTAGTTCCTGATCTTTGTTTTTCTTGCCTTGACCAGCGCAGACCCAATGCACACTATTCCCACATGCTCTAAAAGATGCTCTCCAGTATCCTTTGCCAGCGGGCCCTGAAGCTCATCTAGATTCCTCGCAGAGGTTGTATTGATTGGAGTTGTGCTGGCCTCTTGAACATGATTCCCCATTATGAGGGATTGATTGGCTTCTCATTGGCTGGTCTCCGTGAGAAAGGCGACTGTCATAGAACCTTCATAGAACCATCACAGTCATAGAACCATCTCTAAGTGCCACAGGTTTTCTTAAAATCTCCGATAGACAGCTGTTTGTTTTATCTATTGGTTTTGAGATGAAGGGCATCAACAGGACCAGCGGGTCACTAGATTGCTAGAGCTGCTTCTGTCAGTACTTCAATATTGTATTCTGACTTATTTATTATTCTATGACTGCTTACACTCCTAATCAGGCACAGCATGATTCTAGCGATAACCTGTTGTGACAAAGGCTGTGCAGACTCATTTTCCTATGTCATTGCTTTCCGAAATTTGCCTTAAGACTTATTTTCAGTGGTTAAGTCCATACAATGGCACAGCACAATGCATTGGCTGAGCATGTTTGTGCACTTACGTAGAGTATGTATCTGGCCTTAATTTTTCATTCATAATTTTTGGAAATCTAACCACAATGTAAACAGCTAAACATTCGCAACTGTGACTGATCTAAAATATTGAGGTGAAGAGGACTCCCAAGTCTAAATGTTTAGACAAAGCAAAAAACACTCGTGGGCTTCGGCTCTTCCCCCATGATCAGTCGAAATCCTCTGTTACCCCCAGCTGCTGCCAGATGTTGGCCATTATGCTTGAGGAACGTGAGCTGGCTCAGGCTGCATGGCGCTCTGCCTCAGATCTCAGACACAGCCCCTCGGCTTTTAATTAACTCAACACCACGCAGAGGAGAGAGAGCCTCCAGTGCACAGCCGCTGCCTGTCTTTCCACCGTTGCAGAATGTGTGTGTGTGTGAGCATAGAAGCGCACAAAAGGTTTCCTCAGCTACATAGATACTATGCATTAGTAAAGAATAGTGGTTACCACGGATCACAAAACTCACTGTTCGGATCATTTTATAGGTCTTGATAATTTTTCGGATCAGCAAGTAAAAAAATTATATCAATGTAACTTTCTAGTGTAACTGCTTTCCATTTATTACTTAAAGCACACTTTAAGTACTTCAATGCACGATGCATGAAAACTAGTAGCCTAACTAAGAAAGTTCAAACAAGATTAAAGGCAAGTGAACAGTCAGTGTAAAAAAAAAACAACGTACACAAATTACAAGTATAGATAAACACAAATTTACAAATAAAATAAGGTCTCAGACACAGACAGCAGCAAGTATTTATAGGCTGCTGTCCCTTTAAGACCTGATGCACAAATCCAATATAATGATACACATCCAAATTCTTTCTGAGCTGCTATTGTTCACTTAATACATAACCGTCTGCGTTTATGAGAATGATTGCTGAGATGGGTATTTTGGCATAAATTTATGTGTGTAAACACACAAACATGTCTGTCTGAAATGCGCCTCTGTGTGTGCACAGGAAAAAAAAAAGTGTAATGTGTAAATTGGCAAGACGAAAGGCATACAAATAGTTAACTATAACTATGATGTTATATTTTGCAATTAATCCGCGAATCACATGCATGCCGAACCATGGGTTCTGGTTCGTACAGATCAACTGTGATCCATTCAGCCCCTAGTAAAGAAATTCTATTCATCGTACCTGGTAACATTTTATCCTGGTGTATTTATGATGCATGTGAGAATAGGTGAATATTGTGCATTTTTTGTGATCACTGTTCTCACACTGAAAAAAAAAATAGTGAAACAATTTACACTCAGAAATGGCTAGTAAAATAATTATAAAGAAAGGGCAAGTAAAACATTCAATTAAACATGATATTTTGAAGTAGAAAACCTGAAATAGTATTTTCTTATAAAACTCTGCTATAAACATTGTTTTTCTGCACGCGCTGAATTAAAGTGACAGCGCATTATTGGCGGTAAAAATGAACATGGATTGACATGGAAATTTAGTAATTACACCATAAATGCATATAATTAAAGTCTACTGTGTTCACAGGAAACACATGGCTTTTGGCTAGATTTAAAACAAGGAAAAGTGCACTTTTAGATAAACAAGGCAATAATAGATGGCACTCGTGGTGGTTGTTAAACAAAGTTATATTTATTGAGTTTAAACATGAATGTCTATGAAAGATTGTATTACTGTACTGTGATAAAAGAGAATCACAATGCTGAAAAAGCATTTTCAGAAACATTGTTTGGATTTGAAATCAAAATAATGGATAAATGTTGTGTTTGTGGTAAACAGCCGCGGATCAGGAGCAGACTGCAACGCTCCTGCCAGATTGATCCTGTGCGAAAGCAAAGATGAGACGTGATGATGAGGCCATGCTGCTGCGCAACGCATATACACATACTGAGGCAATGCCACAAAGAGCTCTATGACCAATGCATGGCAAAAAAAAAAACCCTGGACATGGGATTTTTTTTTTCTGCCATATGTCTATTCTAGAGACATTTTGTTACACCTTTACTTAGTGATTATTTTGCCTTATGTCTGTTCTAGAGACGTGATACAGCTTTTTGATAAAGCTCTAATTGGTTTTCTTTTGGAAATATGTTTCAAATTCACACTGAATGCATTAATGACTGTAAAGCATGTCTGTGTGTGTCAAAATCGTGATTAAAATCGAAATCGCAAAATTGATCAAAGAAATTGCGATATATGTAAAAAATAATGTTTTTAATCTTTTTGATTAAACGTTTGCCTTTCTGTGCAAGTTTTGATGCAGGGTCCGGTTTATTTCAGAGGACTACCAGATTGAAAACCGCTTTCTATCCGGTTTGTGGCAAATGAGGGCGAACCTTCTAGCTAATCTGATTAGTCCGTATGACAATGACATGCTGCAAATGTCCCACCCTATGATCCTCACAGTCATTTATTAAAGGAGGAGAGTAATGAGATTACACATTCAGCAGACCCACACAGCTGGCGATGGGCCGTCATCACATTCGGGAGACCAGTGAAAGGGTTTTAGTCACTGAAATGCCTGCGGAGGGCTTTATCTGGCTAGGTATGTCTTAATGTCTTCACCACAATCCACAGAATCTGTGTTTGATGATGGTTTTGTGTAAACACTGGCTGAGGTGGATTACGTGCGGACGTGTGATGGGAAGCAGATGTGTTTTGGTAGTGTACATTATTGTCCAGTGAGTGGTGCTTGATATCACAGTTATGCATACTTGAAATTAGATTTTTGAATGATTCTTTTACCAAATAAGTTGGTCTGATATATTCATGTTGGGCTACATGAATGGTACCTTAAGTGAAACGGATGGTAGTTTTTCAAAAACAAAAATACTTGTTTTCCAGTTTTTTAGTGATTATTCATCTCTTCTAGATGAATGAGTTTCTGGTTAAATGTTGCTAACCTAATTTAAGTTTGCTCCAAATAAAACGGTCTTTTTCAGTCTGTTTAATGGTTTTAAAAAATAAAATACTTTTGTTCACTCTAGTCTTCTGTTGTCATGCATAATTTGAAGTGAAGTAGCTATACTTTCAGAAAAGTGTGTATTTTAACTTGTATATCCTGGTTGAGTGCATTTCACCATAGATTTCTGCTGAAGCTGTATTTTACTGTAAATGCAATGGTTTGTTAAACCCAAAACATTCATTGAAAAGGATACATTACATTACTTCAGGCTTTAGATATTGAACTTGTGCTTGTCTATAACCTCCAGGCTCAGCAGTTAAGTGAAGAGTTTTCAGCAGAGTTAATGCCACTCTGATACTCACTATCAACTCTGTTCGGCCCCACAGGAAACCCAGGATAAACTCCCAGCTGGTGGCACAGCAGGTGGCCCAGCAGTACGCCATTCCTCCTCCCCCAAAGAAAGAGAAGAAGGAAAAGCCTGAGAGGCCTGAGAAAGATCGAGCCGAGGGGGAGCGTCCCGACAGAAATCCCCATGACACCGAACACACGGACAAGGACAAGAGCGAGAAGGAGCAGCCTGACAAAGAGAAGAAGGACAGAGAGAAGGAAATCACCCCAGCCATCATAAAGAAACCCAACAGCAAAAAGAGCAAGTACGTTAGTCACCAATAAGAATGTGAGAAACTTCTGACTTTCTGCTTTATGGAACGAGTAACCAAAAAAGTGTCTCTTCACAGACCCAAGTCAGACAGCCATCAAAGCCCACCCAGTGAACGAAACAGCATTCAATCTGGCAAATCCACAACCAAGACCAAGAACTCCCACATCTCCAGGTATCTCACCTTCATCTTTGCATTTCATCTTTTTTATTTATTTTTTTATTTTTTTGAAGTGATGACAGGATCATATAGCAACGAAGCATGAGTGGAGAGGAGCAACAGCAGCTCACTGCATTCTGTAATGACAAATCCACTGTTTCCTTCTCACTGTTGAGAGAAACCCTGATCAAAATTTGTGATCAGTTACCTCTCCACTGTAAAGTTCTTTTAATGTGTGCTGCTAAACACAAATATGTATAAAATGAAATCATGTTTGTGAAATTCCCATCAAGTTGAATTGAGGCTGTTCTTGGCTAATGCTGTAAAAAGGCTGGTATGGTCAATTAATTTTCTTTCCTTTTTTTACTCCTTCATTCACTTTTTCTTTTGCTCACTTGTTCTTTTTTTATATATATTGAAAGCAGCGTAACTGTTTTCATTATTGATAATAATAATAAATGTTTCTTGAGCACCAAATCAACATATTAGAATGATTTCTGAAGGATCATGTGACGACATTTACCAATCCCAAACTTTTGAATGGTGGTGTGTTAATATTGTCCTGTTAACAAGTAATCCTTGTAGAGTTTTGGACTTTTCATTGTTCATTTCGGCTCCCCTGCTCCACAGGGCTCCAGACTGCAATTGAATGATCGCATTTTGCGCAAGTTTGCCAGTATGAATTTTGTTAGAGAAAATCAGTGGGAGTGTTGGTTTAGTTTGTCATTTTGAGGGTTCTGATCAGATGCTGGTACCCAAAGCGCTGCTCCTCAGCACTGCTCTCATACTCTGGAAAGGTGAAGACACTTCTTTTAGCACTAGTCACTTTCATACAGTCTCATAAAGATGCTTAATGCTGTCATTTAAAAGCCAAAATAATGGTAGTGTGATGATAATAACTGCAGCTGAAGGTCTGGCTTGCGAATGTGTTGTAACAGTGACAGTGAACAAAGCTGGCAGACAGCAGTGACGAACGTCACTGTAGAAAGTGCTCTGATTCACAAATGCCTCCTCTCTCTCTCTCTCTGTCTGTGTCTGTCTCTTTCTCTCTGAATGTCGTGGGCTGATCTCAATTGAGCAGCACAGTTTTACTCCCCCACACGCCCTGTTGGCTGCCGTCCCACCATTCTGTTTCTGTCTGCTTCTGCCAGCAGAGCTCATTGTGTCACATTGTCTTGGAGGCATACTAACAACTGAGGCTAATGCCAATCAATGAGATTTAGCTTTGTGCTTTTGTCATGCACACAACCCTGGAAACATGTCTCAGTTTTTTGAAAGATTTAGTAGTGGTCTTTTTGTGTAAATGTCAGTTTTGGTGATGTTTAACTTTTGAAATGTATGCTGTTGAGTGTTAATCTGGCTGATCTCTGTTAGTCTTTGCATGCTTGCTTGGTTTCTGATGTTTGGGAAATGTGAACCTAACCTTATTTTCTCAAAATCATCTTTTCATCTCAAATTTCTGAATACCAAGCAGTGTTTAGGGAATGTTACTCCTAAGTGTTAGCACTAATAAAGTTACTTGATTTTGTTGTTACTTACTGTAGGTTAGGTACTTTTGTCTTTTGCGTTAAAGGCTGTGTGGGTGGACTGTTTTTACTGTAGACAAGTGTTTGTCCCCTAAACATGGTTTGCATGCAACGACCATATCCCTGTCCTTTTCTGCATTTAAATCAAAATCATGCAAATACTGTGAAAGGTGAAACAGGACTTGCACCCCATTGTCTAACCATTGAAACCTCGTTGTTTGTAATGTGGGCCCAGAGAGAATCTGTAGTGGGGGGTTTTTCCCCACCATTTTTTTCACTGGTTTATGTAATCTTATAAAACTATTTATTTGATATTTAAGACTTTTTTTTTATTAACTTTATTTTTTTTATTTAAAAATATCAATACCAGTCACAAAGTCTGCATTTATTTGGTCACAAATACATGTGTAATTTTTGCTAATAAAATATTGAAATATTTATGCTGCTAAAAATGTATTTAAAATATTTTCAAATGTAATTTATTCTTGTGATTGCAGTACTGACATTCGTTAGTTATTAAGGTCTGTTAGTCATATGACATCATTTAATATGCTATTTGGTGCCCCAGAAAATATACCATTTTTTATTGGGGCTTGTTTGTTAATTAGGCGTGTCGCAATAATCAATATATCGACTTATTGTGCAATATATGTACATTACCTCAATAATTTTTGGTGACGCAATTTATCGCCCATTATATTTACTTAAAAAAATAATTTCACCATGTTTTGTGCATTCCACTTGCACCAGTGTCTTTTGCAGCTTCTCGTACATAACGTGGTGTAGTCATGAGGTGCTAGTTCACATTTAAAAAATGCTTCTACAAAAAAAGTTTCATCTGCAGATATGGCCTTGTTTAGGGATCTGTGCCTTATCTGACTGCTGAGTAGTGATTGTGTTTTTCAGCAATAGTGTGCACCCTTAATTTACAGAGAGAAGAAGGTCAGGGGAAAATTCTTTGTGCATTTTTCTTTTTTTCTACTTGTTACTTTGCACTTTTTGTTAGAAAATGTTTATTTACTATTTATTAAAATTTTTTAAGGTATTTAATATTTTGATACTTAATTTCCATGATCTAAATATTCTTAAGAATTAAAAGTTTGTTGTCATTTGGAAGTGTGTTGGCCTTCTTACATTATTATGCTGTTACATTATGAATATATATTCAGTGGCATAAAATGGTCTTTAAAATGACAATAATATCGCTTATCGCAATTATTTCTGGGGAAATATATCGCACAACAAAAAGTTGTTATCGTGACAGGCCTAATTGTAAAAAGTTGTGCTGCTTAATACTTTTATGGAAACAGTGATAAATGGAATTTTGCATGCATGGATACTTTCATGAATAGAACAGTCAAAACAATAGCATTTATTTGAAATAAAAATCTTCATTATAATCTTCAGTATCATTATAAATGCCTTTACTGTCACTTTTGATTACTTTAATGCATCCTTGCTGAATAAAGGTGGTAATTTCTTTCAAAAAATTTAAATCTCACTGAAGCCAAACTGTGAATGGCTGTGTATAGCCCACATCATTTTTAATATATAAATAAATCCATTTGTCATAATTCTCCTGCCTTACCTGCTTTAATACATTTGATAATAAAATTGCAAAGAATAAACATGAAACATGAATTGTATCTTCATTTGAAAAATTTAAGTCATGAATATACAGAAATATGTTGCTTCACTCTCTTTACATCCAAAAAGTGATCTAAATTGCGTTCTTTGTCGCACTACCCTCCTGAATATTTCTCTCTGCCTCCAATCTGCAGGCCCAAGCTGAAGAACATTGACAGGAGCACAGCCCAGCAGCTGGCCATCACAGTGGGGAACGTCACAGTGATCATAACAGACTTTAAGGAGAAGACCCGCACCTCCTCCACCTCGTCCTCCACAGTGACCTCGAGCACCGGCTCTGAAAAGCAGCACCAGAGCTCTGGCTCCGAGAGCATGGACAAGGGCTCATCCCGTGCATCGACACCAAAGGGAGAACTCTCGGTCGGGCACGATGAGTCATTCTGAGCACCACAGCCGCTGTCGAGACAGCAGGGATGTACTTTGCCTCCATTTCCCCTCACCTTGCCCTGAGCCAACTCATATTCATTTCTGTCACTGAAAGAGGAACATACGGTCCTCTTACCCACACACACTCAACATACCTACACATACATTTGTGTGAATGGTGCAACCATGGTGGACCGTGGATTTGGGCCGTTGGGCAAACTGTCCCTCCTTTCCCTTCCTGGAGACATCCCACTCTTGTATGTATTGTTTTATATTTGTATGTGGATGTGCAGCTGAATCAACATTTTTGTTTTGTTCAAAAAAAAAAAATCTATATGTAAATGTCCGCTGTGCACAGTAACCACCAACATTTTAACTATTCTGGACCATTACTGCTCTTATTTATTATGTTGCATCTTTCTACTTTTAGAGATTGTTTTGTTTTTGTTTTTTGGTGAAGGTTTTTTCAGCTAAAGTAGCTCAAGCCAACGGCTCCCCTTTAGTGTTGAAACTATTTTTCCGGAAATTCCTGAGAAACTTCTCACAATGGTGCTAGCTACACTGTGAAAGACTGACGTTCACACCTTAGAAACAGATCCCTCTGCTCCTGAAAACAATGGAGATATTTGTGTCCTGGTGTCAGGCTGCGTTCTTCTGTTGCTTTGTTTTGGGATTTTTTTCCATTTTGCGAGACTGATCTGAACATTTGTGCACTGGGGGTCCCCGAGATCTGGTTTCGTCAACATGCTAAACGGATGATGTTTTACACCCGTTTCGTTATGGAGAAGACAGCTGGGATTCACAAACTGCAAGAAGACATTGCGAGCATGATGTGTGAGCTTTGGATTTGATCATTCGCAGATGAACTGAGCTTTCTTAACACTCACTTGGCTTAACGTCTGGTTTTGCAATTGTATTCAGAACATTTTGTTTGACAGCATTTGTTGTCCTTCATGGTCTACATATGATGTATTGTAAAAACACTAAAAGGGTTTGACGTCTCAAAGGTCCGTAGGCCTTTAAAGTTGAAGAACTACTTTTGCGTTTTCTTACTATTTTTGATCGAAAAAAATGGATTGTAATCTTAGGGCTTTACTCGGCCTTGTTTTAATCTGAAGACAGACTTGTGACATTTTCCCATTATTTTCAGAAACCTAGATGATGGTGAGCAGTGCAGTATTTACTAAAACAGTCCCAGCACTAGAAATAAGAGACATTGTGCTGAACATGAACTGTCGCTGAATGCATGGGAACTGTCACAAGCATTCAGCACTAACATTTTTCAATTTGTTTACTTAAGAGTCATGAAAAATTGACGCGCGCATGATTTCACACAATATTCCCGCTCCACATTAATTCGAGATGTCTAGCTGGCGCTCCCACAGTTCTCAAAGTCAGCATATCTTCCCTTTGAACTGTATTAAACCTGTACAGAGAATGTGTATATGATATGAGTTTTATTTATTGAAGGACCAAAGGAATTTGATATTGATGACATGCTAGGCAAATGAATAATTCAAAATGTAATTACCATATGTGTGATATAACATTTTAATAAAGTCTAATATAATCCATTTCAAATGTGTAATTCTTGTCCTCTTGATATATGCAGAATATTTGTGTACTTGTAAATTCATAGACATTCAATCTGTAAAGACAACACTGACTTTTGTCACTGTACTGCGTGTTCATTCTGGAATGGCATAGAATTATTACAGTAAACTCCCATCAAGCTGTTTTTTTCCCTCTGCAAATACTTTGTATGTTTTGAAATGAAGAGATAAATGGACATTTTGATCCACTGGCAACTTTGATGCTTTGAATAGGTTACTGCTTTTGTTACCAGCTCCTTCCATTAGGAGGAGTAGACCGATGAAAGCATCGTGTATAAATGAAGACTTCACTGGGTTGTTTTGCAAGGGTAACTGTGTGTCTTGATTATATATATATTTGTGATGTTAACCAACCAAACCCGGTATTGATTGTTGGATACAAAGCATTTAAGTTGTATTGATATTGATTTTGTTTTCTGACCCAGTGCAATTCAAGATAGACACTATTCTTAAAATCTTCTCTCTTTTTTGCAAGTATGCAAAGTAATAACCGGAATAGGGGTTGTTTGCAAATCACTTATCAGTGGGGTGTTAATTATTCTGCATTATTCAGATTATTGAGATTTGACTACATTTAAACCCCAAAAATCATCGATTTTGCAATGTATAGCTTAACACAACATTTCGTAAAATGTATGAATATAGCCATTTTTTCACTTGCCTTATCCGCTGTCAGAAAAAGTTACCTGAATTTTGTAAAACTGTAAAGAAAAAACAAACAATGAATTGTATCTTTAATTTATTTCAATTTGAGGAGAAAAACAATTGCTGAATTTAAACTGTGCTTATGTATAACTCAAAATGATGCAGCCAACCGTAATAGGCTATGAATGGCAATGAAGTCTTTCTTTCTTTTTACGCGCAAGCAGTTCTGTTCTTGTGTACGACCAGTAACCTTAATTTACTGTGTAAAGATGGTTACATTTTTTTTTTTTTAGCTTTGTTTGTCAGAAACCCAAATATAGAATGCTTGTTTACATATGCTATAGCGTTAACCTTGTGAAATTACAGTGTACTTGTATAGTCCTGGCTCCCATAATTTTGCCAATGTCTTGTAAAAAAATGCTTTTACAGTTTCCTTTTGCATAAGTTTTAATTTTGTTAGAAGGAATCTTTTTTTTCCTGATTCGTTTTCTTGCTAATTGCTGTATTGGTAAATTTTGTGTGGAGCTCATTCATTTCACTTGTAAATGTAAATTTTACTTGACTTTCTTAATTTTTTAATTGATCACTGCTCCTTGTCTATAGCTAATAAAATGCTAACATTCAACCGACTTCTGGCATGTGCACGACTTTGCTTTTAGATGCTTCTTCATCATTTCCCTTGCTTCCAGTAGAAATGGCTATTGATGCATTTTGCTTGTTTTTTCCACAAATAAAATGTTCAATTTATCAATGTGCGTATTTTGGTCTTTTTCATACAATTCAACTTCAGCCCACCCAGAGCTGTACAAATTAGCTGATGAATACAGTGACCCTAAAATGCATTTAGACACTTGAAATTACTTTTAACCAACTGATCTCAAGGTCTTTAGACCAGCTGTCCATTTTCTTTATCTTAAACCATATATCTACCTATTTGATATGCTAGTCTTTATTAACAAACTTAAGTTTTGTGAAATGTTTTCACTGCATACTTCTCTTTAAAATAAATGCTGTTTGGTTTGATATTTTAACTAATGCATTGAGATTCATACATGTTAAGTGCAGCTTAAGTGTGCAGATACTTTTGGGGGCACTGTAGATCTCTATACTACTGCATTGTCCTCCTCTGATGACCTCTTGTTGGAAATCATTTGGCATGCAGTATAAAAAGCTTTTCCTCAGCTTGTTGAGTGATGTGTGCTGCTCTCATAGTGAGTCCTGGTGCCCTGAGGCCTGCTGGGATGGAGATGTCAGAGTACAGCTGTCACCCCTCATGTAAAGCACTGACACTAGACTCGGAGGAGACCAAGTGTTTTAGCCCAGCTGAGATAATCAACTCTGTTCTCTTCCTCTAGCTAAATGACTTATGTCAGTGTTCCCTGATGCATTGAACTATATGGAGGATTCCATTGGTGTTGCATTGAGTGCTGGTCAACACTTCAGTCATTTCAACATTGACCCTATTTGCTGAATTCTAAAAGAGCCAGTGATTACCAGACAATTTGCATGATGTATTTTGATGACTGGCATGGGTCGCGGAAACGGGGTGGTTGGGTGGGTGGATAGGGGGGTGGTTACTTTTGAGGTCTGGTATATGACATAGGCTACAAAAATACATAGGCGATAGGCTCATATGCATGCACTAATCTTTAAAAGGTCGCGATCTTGATAGAAATCGCGGTCTGGGGGTCACACAGACCAGACCAAAAGGGCACTTTAGCGTCGGCGATGTGAAGTGAAGTTTGTCTGGCCACTGAACTAAAATGTGCTTGGAGAAAGCCACAAAATAATGTTACGAACATTTATTGTCCATTACACTACGGGGGGACGTTGAATGCTTGAATCTGATTGGCTGATGAATGTAAGGTGTGAAACGCACGACAAACGTAGTTCCAGGCAGGTCTTGACCGCATTATACGTCCGTATCACGCCTAAAACAGCAAAAGAACAGTAGGTTAAAAATACATTGCTTTTTGTTTGTTTTTACTGTTTACCTTGTCAACCCACTTTCTGTTTGCCTAGCAATCACATAATATTGTTTTATGTGATACTATTAGCAGACGCTTTGATATGGATGTCAAAATGGCACGTGACACTGGTGTTGAGGGCTGCGTTGAAGCCCTGACACGTGAAAGGGGTTCAGTGCTGGTCTTTGGCTCTTCCCATGCGATAATAAGCCTGAATAAGCTTGTAAAAGTGGTCAAGTCTGACTTTGCGTGTGATTATTCATGGTCTCAAAACCACTTGTCTCCATCATCACCCAAAATCTGCCATAATCCTTCAGCTGCATTCACTAAGCCTGTCTGTTGCAGCACTAGTCCAGTCTCTAGTGTCCTGTAGATTCTTTCATTAAACGGCAGAACCAATTGTAGTTTTAACTCCTCTCCCTGGGCTATCCTGTGACAGGCTCTGGATCAGCCCGCCGTGTCTGTCCCGATTGATGCGTTTCCAGACAAGCCCAAGGCTTCTCCAGAGAGCCAGGCGGAGAGGGGGGCCTCATCTCTACCATTACCCACCTTGTTCCCACTCCAGATGGGTCTCTTCCGCAGCATTCCCTCCCTCCAGACCACAGAGTGAGGAATTCCATATGTTTGGGAAGGGGAGAACATCTGCAGATAAGGGAAGAGCGTTTTATATGAAGGAAACCAACAAGCCCACTTTTCCAAAAGGTTAGAGTATGTGTTTAACAGAGACTCAGTGGAGAGAAATGGAAAATGTGCTTAATAGGAAAATATTTGTTTTTTTTTAACCTGTGGATGGGTAAAAGATACTGAGTTAATAAAAAGGGTGTTTCGGCATGTGCGAATGCCAACTATGCAAGTTGGTCTAAATATGAACAATATTTCATTTCATATTGTATTAACATAATATAATATTGTATTATTGTCATTTTTATAATTTCATTAAAATATTTTAATGACTTATTTTAATTAATATAAATGGATATATTGAATATATTAATATACCTTTTATTATATTACACCCATGTACTTGTTTGTTTTTAGTAAAACAAATATGTATAGTGTATAATTATATTTTGTATAGTTTTTTTATTTTAAAAGAGCTTGATATTTTTTCTTTAGTTTGTATGTTGTGAGCATGCTATTTGATTTCTGGGAGAAAAAATACTAATAGAATATCATAATTTTGTCTCATGATGGTTTTAGCAATGTCCTTCCTAATAATTAGGTTGATCTGGGACCTTTTTTTGCATTTTAATTTGCAGTCATCCCAACAAATGAGATTCACACACAGCAACTCAGCTTGAATATAGTAATATCAACCTAAAATTTCTAATGATGAAGCAAGAAATCAAAATGCATCCATCTCACATTACTCAATGTTTATTAGATTACTCTAACTGGCTCTTATTACAAAATTACCATACAAATAGATTAATTCTGTTACAGAGCGTGACTGTTGTGTATTTGGATAGGTAACCTATGACCAAGAATATTCGATCGTTTACATCCACAGAAATGCACTCACAGATCTTACCATAAAACAGCATAACTCCTCTGGCTTCCACATGTCAGTCTTCCTCCAGCAGAATCAATAAGAAAAATCATTTACTCTGATGAGTGCGAGTCAATATAGCATTGATCTCCATTTTGCGGGAAGGAATTGTTGCCTGCTTAGAATTTGAGCCTCTCTTTTTTCAGTCCGGCGTGACTTCCATGGTTTGATGAATGTAAGACGATAGTGTTTTCGAAGGTCTGAAAGGATAGAGAAGCAGTGGAGATTCAGACAGCTGCGGTGGTTTGTTTGGTTAAGTGTTTACATCAGTTTTTGTCGCTAAGCAGCTTTTTCTCTATCTCTTGTCATCCATCCCCCATCCTCTACTAACGTCCCTTTGAGTTTGTTATGAATCTGACACAGATATTACAGTATGCCTGGGTGTTTCTTACATTTTAAAGTAGCTAGGATTTAATATACTTGTGATGTCCAGTTAGGAATAAATGTACCAGATAGACCGATAGGTTTTAACTAGATTGTACATGCCTATGATGCCGTCTACACAGGTTACTCACTATTGACTAGGTTTGAATGTGCATATCTTGTCCAAAATGCTGTCTAGATAGGAGTGTCTCTAGCTTTTAACTAGGTTTGAATGCTTTTGAATGAATGCTTTTGATGCCCAAAAATGTTGCTTAGTTAGGTGGTCAAAATGCTGTCTACTGTAAGCAACTAGTTTTGATTGTGCCTACAGCCAAAAATGCTGTCTTGGTAGATGTCTCACTAGGCTTTTAATGGGTTTGCATACCTGCCCATGCTGCCCAAAAACATTGTCTAGATCTACAGACACTTTTAAAAATAAAGGTTATTTTTGTTTTCAGTGGTTTCATGAAGAAACTGCAACATCCTTGGAAACTTTCCATTGCACAAAAGTTTCCTCATGTTGGAAATAAATGTTCTCTAGGTTATTAAAATGTTCTTCAGGCTAAGGAAAATTGGTTCTTTTAAGAACAGTTCTTTGGCAACCCATCTATGGTATCACTGTAAAAAAGCCTCTTTTGGAACCTTTATTTTTAAGAGTCTACTAGGTTTAGACTAGTTTGAGCATGTCTAGGATGTCCAAAAATGCAGTGTAGGTAGGTGACTCCGTAGTATTGACTAGGTTTGAATATGATTCCCAAAATTATACACTGGTATTGGCATCTCACTAGAATTCACTAGAATGTGTCTGATGCCACTGTCTAGATAGACAGCTCTTTTTTTTCTTTCTAGGTTCAAAGGTGCTTGTGATGCCCCCACAATGCTGGCTATAACTAGGTTTTGATTAGGTTGAAATGTTTCAATGATGGTCAGAAATGCTGTGTTTTGATCGTGCCTATAATGGACAAAAATGCTGTCCAGGTAGGTGCCTCTCTAGGTTCACAAAAGCTGTGGTGCCCAAAAATGCTGTATATGTCCACCTACTAGGTTTCGACGTGAACAGAACATGATGCTGAAAAATGCTCTTGGGGCCTTTGAGACGTAGCAACAGATAATACCAGGCCACAACCAAAACCAACAAATTTAACATCAAATCTTCTTCCCCTAAAACATAGGATGTGTTTACTTTACAAGTACAGCAGAGAAGTCAACACTGTGCGCTTAGATAATCTGAGCCACTGTTATCATGCTGAGCTGTCAAGTGTGCTCTCTATGAACTTTGTTTGCCTCTAACTGGGTGCTTCAATGAGCTGTGATGGAAAATGATGACTAGAAAATGTGCGCGAGTGAAAAAAGGGCCCGTGGAGAGACAAAATTTGCATGACCAAAGTCATTATGTTTGAACAAGATAATGACAAACAAGGGAATTCTCTGACAGAAAGAGGAAACATAGCATGAATTAAAACGCATAGTTAGGAGTTGTTCAAGAACCAGCCTGAATACTGAACTAAAACCCCATTATTAATTATTGATAACCCGGGTGCCTTTGTGTCGTGTGAGACAGACATATCTGCCGGTCTGTAGTAATAACTCGACTGCTGGTCATATCTTCATTTGTCTCACTTTGCTACAGTTCCTGTGGGCTCGTCTTTGTGTCTGCTTCAAAAGAAGACGTTCTGCCTGGCTATTACAACTCTAGAGAAGAACCTCTGGAGGCTTGCAAACTGAACAGCTATCTTTAAAGCATTTCGATTGACATCATCTACATAGGAAGGGATGCGGTTGTGCATATTAAAGGATTCCTGCCTGTCATGAGATGTGTAAATTAAGATTTAGAGATGTGTCCTATGCATTTTTAACTCGGTTTCCTTCATTACGCCACTATTGTAATATTCCAAACTCTCCCTGTGCCTTATTTGCCAGTGCATGCAGAGTTTGAAAGATTAATGAGAAGTTTATATTAGTATGAGATTTAAAAAAAAGGGAAATCAAAGGAAAAAATGTTGTTCTAAAACAACCCCAGAAACATCCACTCCGGTCAATTAGTGTATGAATGTGATTGTAGTGTAGAGGTCTGATTTGACCTCAGCAATGTGAACTCCTTGCATGACTGGCAGGCAGAATTGTTGCTAATTCTCTTAATTTTGCAATGAGTGACTTTGCATTGGAACCCTCTCTTTATCACGTTTAATGCAAGCGCTTTATCATTTCAAGTAATTACCACTCAGTAAATGCTTTCTCCAGTGCAATGTGTAATCATTCCTGACCCACTTGGTGATCTGCTCCTATTAAGTATCTGAACTGCATAATGTGAGGGCCTGGCCGCTAAATAATTAATGAGAATAAATTGCACCAAATACAACCTCCATTTATCTGAATGCTAATAAGTTAGATTTTAACCGCCTGGCTCTAATGTCATAGCTGGGCAGCGAGTATGTGTATAAGTCCAAAGCAAACACACACACTACATATTACAGTTTCTTTCTACATTAATTGTGCGAATATGAATTAAACAATCAGAGAATACAAAGCCAATGAAAATGTATGACAGTTTATCAGTGGATGAAGCTGAATTAGCCAATATAAGATGTGCATTTCATTGCACATCATATGAATAAATGACCCGGAGGTATATATGGAGTTTTCATATTTGTTACTGTAACCAAGTTTTCTTCTGTTTTTCTTTTTAAAACCCATTAATAATGTGAAAGAAACTTGATAGACTTGCATCAATCATCAATATAGTCAATGCATTATATTATGCGTTATGCAATGTATGACTTCTTTTGCATTACATATTAAACTTTTAAATCTATCCATTTATACATTATGGGGAAGTCGTGGCCTAATGGTTAGAGAGTCGGACTCGTAACCCAAAGGTTGCGGGTTTGAGTCTCGTACTGGTGGGGGGGGAGTGGATGTACTCTCTCCCACCTTCAATACCATGATTGAGGTGCCCTTGAGCAAGGCACCGAACCCCCAACTGCTCCCTGGGTGCCGCAGCATAAATGGCTGCCCACTGCTCCGGTGTTTGTTCACACTAGGGTGTGTGTGTTGTTCACTGCTGTGTGTGTGCACTTTGGATGGGTTAAATGCAGAGCACTAATTCCAAGTATGGGTCACCATACTTGGCCACATGTCACGTCACTTAATTTAAATCTATGCCACTATGTTCAGTTTCTGTGTTCTGATTTATTTATTTATTCATTTATTTATCGTTAATTTCAATGAAAAAGTCACAGGGACACATAGAAGCCACAACAACCTTTTTGTTCTTGCGAAGAAGGATTTACTCCTCATTTATGAACAGTTTCTCTCTGCATCATTAACATTGTGCTCTGTTGTAAGGCAGTGCAGTGGCTGAATCAGGGCTGCACTGGCATTAAACGACCATTTTTCTCACTATATCACAGAATATAGGAAGAGGCAGAGCAGCCTGGCAGCCCACTCTGTATGAGTTTCCATGTGAGTCATATCCAAACTTCTCCGAACCTCAGCCAAGAAGGTCTTATGAGTTAGGAAAGGAGGTGGAGACAAAGAGAGAAAGGACGAGGTAAGGCAGCATAAACTCATTCACTCCTTCCTCAGGGAGATGGGGGTTGTTTGTGCAGCGGTTTACTCCTGTGAGGGTGGCCTGGGCTTTGAGGACTGATTCTGCCATCTTCAAACATTTTCAACAAGCCAAGAAGAAAATGTCATCTTTTTTAAGCCTCGTTATATGATGAAGAAGAAGAAGATAAGAAAAGCTGATTTATAATACAGATTTACATGCAGCATCACAGAAGACTATCAGTTACGTGGCTATGCTTGTACTAATTAATTTAAAAATATATACAAATCTTAAGAAATGTTGTTTCTGAATCAATACAGTAGGTTGAATTCACAAACATTGTCATGCTAGGACTTACCTACACTCAATTGGCATTGAAGGTTCCATAAAACCTTTAACATCCATGAAAACTTTCCATTTCACAAAATGTTATTTATAGAGGTTCTTTAGATTATTAAAATGTTGTTCACAATAAGAAAAATGGTTATTTTAAGAACTGTTTGCTGAAAAGTTCTTTGGGAAACACATTCCACTGTGAAAACCTATTTTTGGAAGAGAGGTATATTTTTATGTTCCTCATCATTTTCTTACATTTGGTAGACCTGCATGTAAATTTCATTGCATTACTTCTAAGGTATACAGTATTTAAGTTATAAAAAGGATTAAGCTTAATACACTAGCATACTGATGGTATTAGAGCTAACCGACACTGCCTAAAATCCACAAAACTACCATTGTAATTTTTAAGCACCCGTTGCAAATTTTCAGGTGGCGTTCACCTATTTCCTCTGGTCTCTTTTGTCATTTTTATCGATTTTCTCTTTTCTCACTGACTCTTTTTTTTCTCACTGACAATATCTCCAAGCTCTCAGGAATATGCTAATAAGAAATGTGATGTGATTTCGCTCTATGCTGCTGATCACATTATTCTTCGACCAGCTCTGACCTTTGATGGGAATGGATCGTATCATCTCCAGGCGCCACCTCTCTTGGGAGCCTTTAGGATTTCACAAGCATACCAATCATCTGCTGTCCAAGGGAGGGAAGCTTTAGGAGACCGTTATGCTTACAATATTGGTGGAGAGTTATTGCTCTACTTTGTATTTGGGCTCTCTGAGTCACATTTCTTTTATATCACAGTTTTATATTTGGTTCTTTATTCTCACGGGTTGGAGAGTCACTCTTGATAGAACCCACGTTTATCCTCTTCAAATAAACACTTATTTGAAGATGTTGACTGTATTTGCCTTTTACTTGACTGAATATTGATTACTACAGATGGTCATTTCAGCGCATACCTCAGATTGTAAAAAGTTTATATTAGAATTATTTGCATTGCAAGAGATCACATGCAATGAGTGAATGTTACATTAATTATCATTTTGAGCCACAGCGTTATTGCACTCAGAGCTGAGAGGGGCCTGTACAGGGTTGGTGTGAAACGATATACAGAATGGCACACTCATTTCGAGCTCTGTTGAGGTCCGCCGGGCCTCTCAATAGTTTGCGTGAGGATTTGCAGGAACTGTTGGCATGGAAGATGGCTGTCTGAAATATCAGAACCTACGAGAGTGATGCGTTATGCCAAGCTGCCAGCTGGCATGCCTACTGTAGAATAACTCTACAGAGTAAAAGGTTCACTAGCATAGGTTCACACCAGATGGTTTAAAAGGATCAAATATGAATACTAATGTTTTGGAACAATATTTCATTTCATTTGATGTGAGAGCGAGCTTCGATTTTCATTTACAGGCCTATGCTGATCACAGACGTGCAAATCAGTACAACATCGCTCTTCCTTAATTAATACCGGACGTAAAAAAAAAAAGAACATTCCTTTTTAAGAAAAAATTCCTGGCTTGGATTGTGAAAGTCAATTAGTGTTACTTTGACTGGTGAGACTTCAGGTTAGAATTGTGTTTGCACTCTGGAGTTGCTTGAATTTTTCCAATTTTTCACTTCACTTATTGTTTTTTTCTCTCACCATCTATTTCAATATCCAAGAGAATACCATTATTCCATAAAAGAGCTGATGGAAGGCAGGCAGAGAAATGACCCACCTCAGGCAGAGTCTTTTCTTTCTCACTCTCTCCCTCTGCTGATCATGATGCATAAATCCACGGAGTAGAAAAAAAAAAAAGCATATCCCCATTCCCCGCCCCCCTCATCAACCGCATTACGTGATTGAGATAGTCTGTTTTGGCTTTCAGATGAAATTTGGCTTGGCTTCCCATATATTTCATCCGTGGTTCAGCCTCGCCTCCATCCCAGGGAATTAATGGTCGGGATTTTTCATTGAATTTTGAAAGCATCACCGCTTGGTATGTCTTCGCCTCATCCCACCATATCTGAAGATCGTCGTGAAGGCCCACTCTGTGAGGATGTATCTGCTACTGCTGTGCGGAGAATCATGGTGTGTAATTCTGGAAATGCCTGTGTGTTTGTGTGTGTGTGTGTTGTCCGCTAGTTTTCCCTAGTTCATGGGATCAATCGGCCCAGAGTATAGTATACGCCGTAAATTTTGCCCATCTGGGGGGTCCCCGAGGACAACACTCATAAAGAAGTTTGAAATTAAAACATGCCAGTCAAATTTTTGCTGCTTGATGGTACTGGATTTAGGGTAGGGTAAGGGGATAGAAATCTCGTCAATAGAGAATGCTCCCATAAAATGGAACCTAACCTTGGTGTGTGTGTGTGTGTGTGTGTGTGATGTGTGTGTGTGTGTGGCGTTATCGTGCGTGCTGTGTGAGATGTTGTGTGTTCGGTTGTCGTGTGTTGTTGGGGGCAGCACTGTGTTTGTGGTGTGTGTCTGTCTGTACGAGCTCGGCAGCCTGTGTCGTCGCTGTGGTGTGAATGGTCCTCCTTCTAACGGCCTGCTAGAGTAGGGCCCGTTAGTGGTGGGATAGATTGTCCCTTATAACTATCTTTTAGCCCTGCATTCCGGTCATGTGGCATATCTAACGCAACAGTTGCGTGCCATATGTCATGTAAACTATTTCTTCCAGGATTTTAATACTAGTTCCTCTCTAATACCCGCCGTGCACTATTTTCAAGTTGAAGTAATTCGTTAGGAACCACCCAAGTAAAGGCAAAGTTATTAAACACTAAAGTTTTGCACTATCGATAATTTGTTGACTTAAATCATTACAATGTGCTATTGATCAAGGCGAATTTTAGTGAATTTAATCCGAATACGTTTGTGGGTCTTATTTGTGGACCCTACTCGAGGTTGAGCTTTTCTTTACTGATTTTCACTGAAAATGAAACACTGTGAATATAAAAAAAATCGAAGCAAAAACAGATACAATAGCATGAAGTGAATCAAAGTGATGATAAAGACATAGGCGACAAAAGACGTGCTCTTGCCGATAAATCTGCTTCTTCAGACACCGGAAACTCAGAATGTTTTCAGCTATTAACGGGACGGTCTCCGGCGGGATGGCGCGACCCGGGCAGGTGGCAGCGCAACTCCCGTACACCGTACCCCGGCTGGTCATCTGACACACCAGGTGCGTGTGGGACCGGCGATGGAGATGACACCGGAATCCAGGGGGATATCCATCAGCGCTTACTCCGAAAACGCGGCGAATAAGATAAGCTTAGAGAGACTGAAAAGGCAAAGGTTAGAAACCATGGTCGGCGACTCAACAGTAGAGTGGACAAGAAGCCACAAAGGCAGAGAGCGGAGGCAGGTACATCCTTGAACATCATCCTCTAGGACCTCACGAGGGCCGTAGTGGCGCGACGAGACAAGAGAGAAGAGCACCGCCGCCCCGCCAGCCCCCCCCTCTCCACCACCAGAGTCTACCAGCCCAAGAACTTTTGGGTCCATAATAAAATTAACTCACAAGTACGGCTTTGGCGTTGTGAGCACATAAATGCAGCCCGGGTACAAAAAGGCTTCAAAAGCATAAAAAATCTACTTCAAAAGCTTCGACGTATATCTAGCCAACCCTTTTTGTATAGACAGGCCAAGCCTGCGATTTACCAACCCAAAACTCAACATTCAAGTTAATCATGTTTATAATTTGGGCTTAAATCCATGACCTGCTTTTGTTAAGAGCTCAGGCTACCTTTAATCATCTAGAAGTTGTTTAGGAAACCTGTTTGGAAACAATTTAGTGGCACAGAAATTGTGTACAGCAGTTGTAGGTGCAGACCAACAAGTCTTGTGGCCTGCTTAGGACTGACAAAAACATGTATTAACCGACTTTATTAACGAATAACCAAGTCATTCCCCTTCTCTGACGCGTAATTATCGAAAGTTACGATTTTATTGTACTGTCAAAGGCCTGATAATGATTTTAAACCGTTTAGGACACTCCCTTTACGTCGCTAGTTCACGTCCAGTTTTATCGCAGATGTACGCTACGTGCAAGGTAAAACTCGTTATTGCGGTTTGGTGATAAAACTGCTTGTATTTGTATCAGTAGCCTACTCGTTTTAACTGTATTTTAGGCTATACATATACGCATATGGGCCTAGCTCTTGTAACTCCCCAAATGTTTGTCTGGTGAAGGCTAGAAAAATAAGTGTGTTAGTGTGATATCTTTGTGTTTCGATACTGTTGTTTATCATTTGATATTTCGTTTAAAAAAATGTTTTCCGTATTATTCTTTTAACTTTCATCCCAATTAAGCGGCTGAGAGAAAACAATATTTCAAAGGACCTTTACAGACGATGTAGCTGGTTTTTCAATGGTATCATTCTGCCATCTAGTGGTCAAAATTCGTAAGTTTGATGTCTGTTTTTGTCTTATTCCTTGTGGTTTTGGGGTTAGGTTTTGCCTACATTGTAGGGTGGGATTAAACGTCCCTACAAAAATAGTAAGACCCGAATTAACCTTTTTGTGGCTAACGGTGGCCACAGGCAAATCAGCTTAATATGAAGACATTAAAGAAAACGCAGAAATTAAAAAAGGTATGAGGGTCAGGATTCTGAGTAGAGGTCATTTTAGGAGATATATAGATAGATAGACAGATAGATAGATAGATAGATAGATAGATAGATAGATGGTCAGATTAGATAGATAGATAGATAGATAGATAGCTAGATAGATAGATAGATAGATAGATAGATAGATAGATAGATAGATAGATAGATAGATGGATAGATGGATAGATGATAGATTGATAGATAGATGATAGATAGATAGATAGATAGATAGATAGATAGATAGATAGATAGATAGATGGATAGATTCGATAGATAGATAGATAGATAGATAGATAGATAGATAGATGGATAGATGGACAGACAGACAGACATAGATAGAATGATAGATAGATAGACAGAACGATAGATAGACAGACAGAACGATAGATAGAACGATAGATAGATAGATAGATAGATAGATACTGTAGATAGATAGATAGATAGATAATGTAGATAGATAGATAGATAATGTAGATAGATACTGTAGATAGATAGATACTATAGATAGATAGATAGATAGATAAAAAAATAGATAGATAGATAGATAGATAGATAGAAATAGTCAGTTGATAGATGATAGATAGATAGATAGAAGATAGATAGATATATAGATAGATAGATCGATAGATAGATAGATAGATAGATAGATAGATAGATAGATAGATAGATAGATAGATAGTCAGATGATAGATTTAGATAGGTAGATAGATAGATAGATAGATAGATAGATAGATAGATAGATAGATAAAAAAAAGAATGGTAGATAGAATGATAGACAGAATGATAGATAGATAGATAGATAGATAGATAGATAGATAGATGGTCAGATTCAATAGATAGATAGATAGATAGATAGATAGATAATAGATAGATAGATAGATAGATAGATAGATAGATTGGTCAGATTCGATAGATAGATAGATAGATAGATAGATAGATAGATAGATAGATAGATAGATAGATAGATAGATAGATAGATAGATGGTCAGATTCGCTAGATAAATCGATAATATATGATAGATAGATGATAGCTCGATAATAGCTAGCTAGATAGACGATAACAGATAGATAGATAATAAGAGATTGATAAGAGATTATGACCATCATTAGCTCAATTATAAAACCATAGAAGTTACCCCTTTGAAAGATCCCCATCGACCATGATAGAAGAACAAATGTGTATGTGAAAAAGTGAGACAGCAGCCACAATCTTGCTACATTAACTCATTGATTGTGTCATTCGTTGAAGCATAGTGTGAGGTGACTTGATTGCTTGTGACACTTGGAGGAGGCATGCCAATTTGTGACACTTATAGCTCAATTTCAATCATTTTCATCCTCATCATCATATCTGACAGTCCTCTGTCTAGCTACTGCATTAAAGATATCGCAGACTGCATTTCTGTCACTCCTCGCCTACCCTCAGTACAGATAGTTTCATGAGCCATAAAAGCCACCGTGTCTATCCTCATTGGAGCTTACATTTACATTTATATTTATTTTCTAGACAGACTCCATCATGCTAAGGAGATTTAAAAGACTTAAAAGACTTGAGACTTAGCTGGAAAGATGTTGCACTCAAGAGATCGTTAGGAGCATGGCAGCTGTCTTACCACATGTTAATTAACACCTCATGCTGCTTTAGGACATACGAATCCCAAAATGGTCACTTTTCTGTAGTTAGATTTTTTGCATTGTCATGTGATATTAGTGATTATAACAGCAATGCATTTGAGTGTATGTCAATTATATGCACATAGATGGCAATCAGTGATTTTGGCAGTGCTCTTTATTTGCTCTAATTGTCTCAAGTCTGTAGGTGGCGGCACTGTTTTAAAGACATGAAGGAGTCTATGTAAATGTTTTTTTCTCCTAGCATACAAAGTGAAGTTTACTCACATGTCAGTTGTAGTTACAATACACCCACCATTTTGCTTTTACATGTATGTGACTGTTAACTGCCTATGTTGTATTGTTTGTGGAATGGTCTAGGTGGGAGGCTTATATGCCAATCCTTTTTTAGTAGTGTAATTTATGCAAAAATGAATGTTTTGTCATTATTTACTCATCCTTATGTTATTTCAAACTCTTTATTTTCTTTGTTTTGTAGATTGTTAAGGGTGCTCTTTCTTCATTTAAAAGCAGACAATGACCAGTGTCCACCAAACTCTATAACCCTGTGAAATCACCATAAAGGTAACTTAGAAGTAGTTTATTAGGCCCATTAGCTATAGTTGAAGTCTTTATTTTTTATTTGTCATCATTAATTCTAAACACAGATAGTTTTCATTTCCTGCTGGGTTAAATGACAAAAAGTAAATCATACAGGGTTGGACTGACATAAGGATGAGCATTAAATTTTTTTTGGAGGGCAAACTGTTCCTTTAACAGTTTCTTTTAATAATTTCCACATGCATTACCATTCAAAAGTTTGTAGTTGGTAAGAATTTAAAAAAAAATTTAAATACATATTTTTTTAATTCTCACCAAGGCTGCATTTATTTGCTCAAAAATACAGCAAAAAAAACAGTAATATTGTAAGATGTTATTACAATTCAAAATAACTGTTTTACATTTTCAGGATATATACAGGAATCATGGAGTTAAATATTTTTTTTAAGACTCTTTCCATACATTTTAAGACCTCATCGCCACTCCCAAGTTTTAACCGGTTACATCTGTGACACTTTAACTTACATTTACTATATACTGTTTGTAAGATAGCACAACTAAACAGTCTTAGTTTGTGATAACTCCTTATCAATACAACATCATTCAGAAGTGGGGAACGAAGCACAAGATAATTAATTGAGTCACTAACCAATGCAACAAGAAACAAGAATTAGACCAATAAACAAAACAACTGACAAAACTTATTGAGGAGGGAAAATAAAGTTTTCTGAGCTAACGAGGCAATGCGTTCACACAGTATATTAAAAAGATAACCATAGCTGTTTTGTGGAACACTTCTCATGACAAACATCTGACTGATCAGACAGTTTACCTGTGATTACAGAGTGCCTGATTTGATGCAGACTTGACAGAGTGTCAGTACTGCACCTGATCGTGTCTGAATGATCATGGAAGGTAAAATAATGATCACAACTATTACATCATTTTATTTGTGCATCCCAAGCCCATGCCAGTAAAAAAAAAACAGCCCAAAGTAGCGCAATTACCATGTCCCAAATATAAAAATGTCATTTCCATCCCTAAAATACTTTTTTTACGGTCACTGTTATGCACATTTATCATAAACACAGCTCAAATACTTCCTACTAGTGTGGCCCAAAACATTTAGCACAGTTTTATTACAGGTAGAATGCAAAATGTTTCAGTACAAGCATTTCAACCAAATGTAATTTATGCAATATTTCAAACCTTTAACCCACTGGGGAAAATCAACCCATGGCAACAGTTTAAAAGCAGCCCAAATTCGTGGAACACAACAACAACAACCCTGCATCCAAGACGAGCTGCAGAAGTCAGATTTGACTGATCACTTTGTCAAAAGTAAGGAGAAATAACTGACGAGATGTTGGAGGATTTGCTCCTCAACAGATCCTGAGCACATTGACAAATATCTTTTATCGTAGGATGTGCTCCCTTTACACAGTGCGCGCGCGATCGCGAAATCGAAAGTGAACTACGACTGCGAGCGCTCATTCAAAGGGGATTTAAATACCCCAAATATTGATAGCGGCGCCCTGATGCGCGAAAATTATATACAATATTAGAATGTTTGCGCGAGCGGACACAAAAATCGAGGGAGCGGATGGGAGTGTGCGGTAATGGTCAGAAATTCAAGCAGCTGCGCAGTCAGTCAGTGAGCGCGGTAACAGATGACATAAATAAAATACACAGAACCCCACTATTCGACAAATATACATAATGAAAAGATGATACAAAATTGAATACCTTGGAAAATGGCATTTAAGACTTTTTAATACTTTTTAAGGGCCTTGGTTTTCTCTAAATTGATTTATCAACTTTGAATACTTTTTAAGATGATTTTAAATGTATTTTAAAATATTATTTATTCTTGTGATGGCAAAGCTGAATTTTCAGCAGCTATTACTTCAGTTTTCAGTGTCACACAATCCTTCAGAAATCATTCTAATATGCTTATTTGGTGCTGGAGAAACATTTCTTATTATCATCATTTAGTGAAAACATTGAAACTTTGTGCCGTTTAATATTTTTGTGATACATATTTTGTCAGCATTCTTTGATGAATAGAAAGTTCAAAACAACAGAATTTATTTGAAAAGGAAATCTTTTGTAACATTATAAATGCATGCAATCCTGCCTAATAATAATAATCTTACTGACCCCAAACTTTTAAAGGGAAATTTATGAGTAAGCGAGTATTTGTGATCTTGATGAGATGTGATGTGAAAGATGTAATAATCAAATGTTTCCTGTAAGGTCTTTTGTTCTGAGACATTTAAATTGATGGACATGGAAGTCAGCAAGACTGCATTTGCTACATCATACTGCGGGTGCCTTGCCAGGATATTTCATTAAAACGGAACTGTATTTATAGGCTATCTATCTGAATAATTTATCTGAAAGTTGAAAAGGCTCAGGCCGAGAGCTAGCTAGGGCCGTGCCAAGCCTGTGAACAGCAGGCCTGTAGACGAGGTTATTAGAGCAGAAGCTGTCTTCAAAGGGGAAGCACAAAGCAACGTATTTTACAGTGGAGAAAATTCCAGAGAGGCTTGTGTCTCATTCATTTTATCCTCTGATTACTTTCAGTAAATGCATATTTAAGAGTTTTTGGTGCTTCAAGTTTGCCACATGCATATTTCTCAGATGATATTGGTTATTTTTGTTAAAGGCGATCATTCAGTGTTGTGTGCTCGGGCCGATTTCACCATGCATAATTCAGAACGAAAAATATTTGAAATTTTAAGCGGTGGAAACTTGCCGGAATGATCCTAGAGTGTTCCTAGATGGGCCAAAGTCATAAGAGGCCACCCCAAGTCTCTAGATATAGATATAATGAATTTATTTATTACAAAATAGAATTGATGGAGCTAAATTGTGATATCTAATTGTCTGCAAACATTCTCCAAAACCCGTGAAATGCTTTTGTGATTTTGTCATGATATTCTGTTTAACATATTATATCGCCATCAAACCTTGGTGCAGATGATAATCAAACCTGGAAATTGGTCTCCACTGCGTTTGACTGTAATAAGCACTATGCAATTGAAATATCATGAAATGTCACATAAATATTCAGTCTGCTCCTCTGCTGAGCTACGTCTGAGCTGGACAACAACAGCTGTGCTCTTACAACTTCATTCGGATCCAACCGCATCACCATAATTATGTAAATATGGTAATTGGGCATCTGTTGCCTGGAGTCATCTCACGCTCTGACAGCTTCTCACATATCTCTATGGTATTTCTCTTGGGTCTGCGATCTGCCCGATGAACTTAACATATGGCTCTGAGATGAAGGAATACAGAGACGCTTCGTAAATAATCATGATTCATATATGAAGGTGTTGCTTGAAGTGAGTGTGAATCATCTGGTTCGTGATTCGGTTCATTTAGAGGTGAATTGTTGGTGTTCTGCCATGTATGGACTGTATGAGTAAAAGTCTAGAGATGGTTTTAAAGCTGGTCTAATTAGTTGACAGAATTTTTCACTGTACCATTTAGTGTTTGAGTATGGTTTGTGTTGTAAGGGGAAGCAGGAAGGTTGATATCAGGTGAGCTTTCGAGGGGAATATCCTCCTGTGGCACTTTGCGATAACGGTCGGGTTTAAAGGTGCACATTAAATGGGTTAATCTCAGGTGAAAAGTCCCATACGGGTACATCACTAGTTGTAAAAGCGTACTACATCATCTCTGCGGTATAGAAGGAAATGTAGGGAGGCAGAACCACAATAAGGACAGGAACAGGGAAAAAGAGTGGCCAGGAAAGGCATGCGATCTCGGTGCTTTTACTGAGGTTCGTCCTTACTAGAAAGTTGGTCTAGTAGTGCAACTAAAGCCAGTAAAAGCCACACCGCATCTTCTTTACATATTTGAAATAGTCATTAAGTTATTTTTTTTATATAGAATTTTAGCCTGTGAAAAGGGTAAGTACAAATCTGAACAACTAACCCAACTTGGGCAGCAGATAAAATCCTTATTATTGAGATCTGGACTGTAAAAAAGACAACATATGATCATCTACAGTATTTGTAACAATATATTCTCGCCTCTCTCGTTAGCTGGTGCTTGAGCTGCTGTGATGTCACGGTCATTCAAGTGAAAACCTTTCATTAACGCCTTGTGAGGAGGAATTCTCCACTCAATTAAGTGCACGCGCCAGCAGCTTCAGCTAGACGTCATGCGGATGTGTGTGGTTAATGAGCGGGCCTCGCTGCCCACATGCAGGTGTGGGTAATAGTGATAGAGCAGCGTAAGGATCAAATATTCCTCCATGCCGGAGAGGGACAGGCTGCCTTTGAAATGTGCAACATGTTTCCTTTGGACCATGTGTCCTCAAAGAGAGTAATTTTGTAGCTTTTATTGTTCTAAATTGTATAGGAAACCAGGGCTAGTTTTTGACGCAGTACTCAGTTTATTTTTGGAAGTCAATTTCTGAATACATTCTTTATAAGAAAAAAAGATTCAGTTCATTTCACTGGAATATGTTATCACACTGAATGAAGTAAGATGTAAAAAATGGAGCCTGCTGTCTAAATTTAAAAAGAAAAAAACCTTCTTTAAAATTATATTTTAGTGCTTTTGCCTTCACTCCCAAAACGTTTGCATTCCCCCAAGAAACTTTGCATTTGCTTGCAAAAGCATTGAAATATAGTTTTCCATCCATCTCATATTATTTCCATCACCAGTTTTGTGTGTGCAAAAGTTTTGCAAAGCTTTTTGGGGAATGCAAAACTTTTGCAAATGAACGCAAAACCAATCACACTGTACCATTCAACAAAAGCCACCTTCCAACATATCTGTATCTAAAGTGTATCATCGGCTGTTTTATGGCTTTTTGAAATTTTTAGTAAGTAATACGGTAAAACAATTATGAAATGGCAAAAAAATACAAAACATTTTTGTTAGGGAAGCTACTTTGAGCTCTACTCTTTTGAAAAGGTAATTAGCTACACTTCTGATAATAATTCATTTAAATTAACCAAGTGAACTGATTCACAATGAATCAGTATGTTGGTTAATGGAAACGCCGTCATTTCGCAATACTTTTTTTTATCGACATTTATAATGGTTAATGGAAACGTGCCTGTTAGGTTGGTTACTTTAAAACAAACTGGTGTGATTGCTCTTTTATTATCAATTGAATAAGTGCAAACTCTGCAATCTGGGCATTGGTGCACACCAAACAAGCTTGCCAAGACCCATGAAAAGGAGAACTGAACTAAGTGTAAACACACCCTTATTGTTACCCAGTGTAGTGAATTGATTTTACTTATTTGCCCAAGAGCTTTTCCAACCATAAACTAGGTGATTAAACACAACATAACAAGCAGTGCTTGAGAAAATAAAGCATTTGTGTAATTGAGCTTTTGACTTTAAACCCTGAATTTGCAGAGATTTATCCCTTGTGCCCTGAACTCTTTTATAACAATTAATTAAAATAATTTAAAATGCCACTCGCTTTAAGATATAGAGCCAGTGTTATCCATTTGTAACTATACTGTGCTATTGTGAGTTTTAAAATATTTTAACTGACGAAAAAGTAGACTGCCAGTCCTGTAAACATCATTAGCATTTGCTGTTAAATAAAAGATAATAGCATCGACTTTTGGACATGGGGGACTCGTATGGCTCTGCTATCACATGTCTCCAACAAAGCGGCGTGAGCAGCACATCACAAAACATCACAACATATAATATTCATATCCCCCAACTACACAGCTATTCAAGTGCATCTGAGGGCTTCTGTTTGTCATCAAACACGCCTGCCAACCATGTTACATTACATAAAAACAGCACGACTGGGCTGTCTGTGCTGTTCACACACCTCTAACCCACAAATGCTATGATTCAGCTCAAGATGTGCACATTTGAACTCTAATGAAGAGAGATGTTGGACATCTGTTTTAAAGATGCTCAGTAAACGGCAATTACTGATGCCACTCACAAAATATTAGCATACTCTGAAAGCATACAGTTGTTGTAAATTTAGGTTGAGTGTGGTTGTTTCGTGAGAATATAAGGCTTGAAGAACTGAGAATAGTGCTGACTATTCACTTGAGCAAAGAGCACTGATAAAATATTTATATGTGTGTTTTTGGTTCCGAAGGCAATGGGAAATGTAACAGTGAAAGCTCAACTCTGTCTGAGAAAGTAAAAGATAAATGACTCAGACAACACTGGATATTGCATGTCTTGCAACTAAATGTTACTCACAATGTTTGAATATGTGCAAGTAAAAGATAAGGTGGCTGTGAAAAAAATTTAAATTGAAGAATTTAAAAGTACACTACTGTTCAAATTCAGTACGATTGTGTAAATCTTTTATATAGATATAAAGATTATTATAAAATGAAGAGTTCAGATACAAAAGCGTCTAAGTAGCCTACGTCTGACGTTTTTCTTTAAAATTTGCATTTATTTCTGGCTACTATGTATAGGTTTCTATGTAAGTACTGGTACTTTTGAATGGGTTGAGGCTGGGATTTAGCGCATTTGAAGTGAAAGTACTTGATGAACATACTATGTGTGGAGAGCATTCACTTAGTATCGTTATCTCATTTTTGACCAAGTTGGCTTTTAGAGGCTTTTGCATTGGAACTCTTCAGATACATACATCTTCATAATTTTTTTCAAGGATTCCGGAGCTGTCAAAATTTCAAGGTAGGCCTTTGCTACAGTAAAAAAAACAAAAAAAAAAAAAATATATGATTATATATATATATAATTAGTATTTATTATTTGTATCACCATGACATCACAATACCGATGAGGGACAACAGAACAGGCTAGAACTAAGTAGGGGTGCTAATGCGGGGCAGACGGTAGGAGGATCAACTAATAAGGACACAGTGACTGACTAACATAACCAGACATGAGGCAGCTCGGTCAGACACATTAGGGAAGAAGCACAAAAGTCTGTGAGTCTGACAGTATAATTATATATAATTATATATATATAGATATATATATCACTATCTATATTCATGCAGCTTCAAATAAATGCCCCTTTCTATTCATTGCAAAATCCTAGAAAAAAATGTCACATAAAATACAGGTAACCAAAAATATTATGCAGCAACTGTTTCAACATGAATAATAAAATAATATTTCTTGAGCACAAATCAGCATTTTAGAATAATTGTCTGAACATAATTTCTGATCACGTGACAACACTGGAGTAATGATAATTCATCTTTGCTTTTAAGTAATTTACATTAATTTTTGAATTTTTTGACTCACTTTAATTAAAATACGAAAAAAAAAAAAAAACAAAAAAAACAGTCTGTTTGACTTCTTTCAAAAAATAAAATAATCTTTTAATTCATAGTCTTATAAAAGTATGCTTCACACACAAAGCATTTGTAGCTTTAGATTTCAAATATAGTATACACACGACATATTAACTACTTTTATTATTTATTTATTTATTTTTATTTTTTTGCAGCTTGACAACCCTGGTCATATGCATTCGCTGTATGTAAAAGAGCAGCATTCTGCCTAACATCTCCTTTTGTGTTCCACGGAAGGAACAAAAGTCATACATATTTGGAGCAACATGCAGGTGAGTAAAAGCAGGAGGTAATGTAAACAATTCAGAGTAAAAGGGGTGGGTGCCATTTTTTCTGGTTTGCTGGATCATTGCCTGTACACAAATATGAATACTCAAAAACCCTTACAGCTACAGCTCAGCTTGCTCTCACCATTAATTCAAAAACACGCTGCATGTGTTTAACTGATATAAATGCTTTAGGTACCACTAACATTAAACACTGGACTGATACCAGCTCAGCACATCTGACCGAGGCTCTCTTGTGTGAGGAGCCGTTCACACAGGACACATTCTTGCATTTAAAAGCAGCTTGGCACAGTGCAGAGGAATAGAGCAGAACACAAAGATCCCAAAGCACGCTTTTAAAAGTTAAACTTCTTTTTACTTGACAGAGACTTTAAAACTGTGCACTAATGCTGGAAGACTCTAAAAGCAGTGTCACTGCAGTCAAAGAGTTTTTTTTTTTTTTTTTTTTTTTGTTTGTTCTCTAGTGCATGTTTACATAGATAATAATGTGATGGACACAAAATTGTGGGAATGGCCTCTAACGATAATTTATTTGCAGATATCTGAAAACGTGTTTCAAATGCCAAGTGTTTGTAGCCTGTCACATTGTAAACTGTATTAACATTCTTATAATATATATGGGTTCTTTTTTAATTTATATATACTGTTCAAATGTTTAAGGTTTTTATAAAGTTTTTGAAAGAAGTCTCATCAAGGCTGCATTTATTTGATCAAAAATACAGTAAAACCGTAATATTGTGAAATATAATTTAACTGTTTTCATTTTAATATATTAAAAATGTATTTATTCCTCTGGTGGTAAAGCTTAATCTTCTCACCAGCCAGTACGTAGTGTCACAGTGGTTCACTAATATTATCATCATAATTTTTTTTTTTTTTATACTGATCTTTTATTTAATACATTAAAGTGGCAATTTTTTCTTTACATCTTTGCAGTGTATTTTCCATGTGATTTCGGTCTACTGTATTTACCTAGTCATAAAAAAGCACTTTCTGCAGTATAAAAGGAGTACTTTTGGTAGATGTGCAGTCCCCTCAGTCTGTCAGCTGAGTCTCTATTTTTAGCGAAACGCCTTTGCACTTTTGAACAGTGTGCACAAATGTACTTCGTATTTCTATGGGCTTTGGGCACGCGTGCTCCATGAGTTTGACTTTAGGCCTCGTCGCATGTGTACATGAGTGTGTGTTTTCGCCGCTATATTTAAAGAACATGTCCATTAGCGCTCTTCCTACCCTTTTCACATATTCTCTGCTGTCCTGACTTTACACAACAGGAAACCCTGCTGTGCTTCATAAATCTTCCAGAAAGAATTCAAAGGCATTTAATAATAGCTACACGTTTTTCCTTCCATTTTTCTCTCCTGCTTTTTTTCTATTGCTAAGTCACTGAAAGACGAGTCTCTCTCTCTCTTTCTCCATCTCACTTCCACTTTATTTAACAGGATTAATAACTGAGCGTCCTTGGGAGGTTAATTAGAGGGAACTTCTGCTGGCATCCATATTTCAACAGATGCATGTGTAATTATCTTTTTAATTAGTACCCCATTACAAATCATCAGCCTTCACCTTGTGTTTAAAGACTTCTTTGTGGCTAGTGTAATGTCTTAATTAAGTGTCGCGTATAAGAAGCGGATGAGATAAATGTGTTTACTTTATTCACATTGCATTGTTTAAGATAGACTGCTGTTTAGGTCATATTTTGGGGGTTTATTACATAATTAGGTGGTCCGAAGGAGAATTATCAAGGAGAATTTATAATGCCACTCGAGGTGGATATGAATGACATTGTAAGTAAACCCACAATATAGACAGTGCAGGAAATCCTTAAAGAGCCGTTTATGCAGGAATTTTTAGAGTAAAGGACAGATTGGAGATATTTCTCCAGATGCCCACAAAGGCTACATTGACAAATGAGATGAAGCCCAATAGGGTGACATTGACTAAGGACCAGGAAGTAAGGTTATCAGCTACAGAACAAGAAAGCTATCAGAGGTAATAAAGAAGTCGGGCCTCTGGCAGGTGAAATATCACTAAGGGACTAGGATGAAAAACTAGTCTTTCTAGGAGGTTGATGTGTGTGTGCATGTGCGTCCCTGCGAGTATGTGTAAAGGCGTTTGAGATCAAGCGTGGGGCACCGTTCTTTCTTTTACCTGAGGTGCTTGACCATCGAGGAGAATATATTGTGTTATGCTTCATTGCCTGGCTCAAGCAAACATCCATCATTACTGCCCCATACAGGCACCCACAGGATTCCCTGGTAATATAGGTTACACACAGAGCCGATCCTCCCTATACGGCAAAGTACGCAAGCTGCGTAGGGCCCCCGAAACACCAGGGGGCCCCCTTGCTCTCAAAGATGATTTAATTTTAGTTTTGTTTTTTAATTTGGCCAACGGTTATGAAAACAGCTTATGTCATTTATTTTAATGCGGTCCGCTGTCACCCTTTTTACGTAAAAATCAGTCAAATCATTTAATGTTAATGTCATACAGTGTCTTACTCGAGACAAAAAAAAAAACGAGTTGAAAGCGTACCGAGCCGCGGAAGAGACACCGTTTCTCAAGCGGACAAAGGCGTTTCATTCATTCATAACTCGTCATTCAGTTTTGCGTAGGGCCCCCAGAAGTCTAGGATCGGCTCTGGTTACACACACTGTGGCTGTGACAATTCAGGCCGTATACTTCCCACACCTATCATATGATCATCACCCAGATAGCAATAATAGCCATTGATTCAACATAGAGTCAGACAATGTCTGGCAATGAAACAACCTTAAAGGGATAGTTCACCCAAAATGAAACCTGTCATGCGTCGTGGTACTCTCATGAATGCACGTCATAGTCTGACGCGGAAGAGAATAAATTGATTAAATTTGTTATTTTTGTTTTCTTTGCACACAAAAAGTATTCTCGTAATTTCATCAAATTACAGTTGAACCACTGATGTCACATGGTCTATTTTAACAACACTCTTATTACCTTTCTGGGCCTTGAATGTTTCAGTTCCATTGCGGTCTATGCTCTCGGATTTCATTAAAAATATCTTAATTTGTGTTCCGAAGATCGAAGGTCTTGCAGGTTTGGAACGACAAGAGTGAATAACTCATTACAGAATTTCATTATTTGTTGAACATAAATACTTTAATGTGTCCTTCATTCTGGCATTTGATTTACTTGGAAATGGTGATCTTGAAATGGAAATGAACTCAACTCTTTAATTAATACTTTTTCGTTCTCCTTATTGTACCACATACTTATATTGTAATCTATGTTCACTTATAGTAAACATCACAATTACTTGTACAATTTCTTTATGCTAACCCTTAAAATTAAACAGTGGCACAAAAATATTCTTATTTGGTACAGTTGGTGCTACAGAGCTACCCAAAACAATAATCTGAAAAGTGTGGGTGTCCTCATATGCTTGGCTCATGAATATTGATTAGGTGAGGTCACATATTTGCTAAAAGGCTGATAAGTAGATTGTAAAGTAACACATTGAATTAAATGTAAAATTTAGATTTAGAAAGACTGAAATAGTATTTTCTTAAAACGTTTTGTCGGGATATCTCATTATTGCTGGATGTTGAAGATAAACTGAAGATTAGACAAGGTCGCTTGTGCAAATCATTTAAAGGGATAGTTTACCCAGTAGTGAAAATAAACAGACTCAGTAACCAAACCATTTTAGTGACCAGTGACTTCCATTGCTTGGACAAAAATCACTGAGAAATTTCTCAAAATATCTTCTTTTGTGTTCCACAGAAGAAAGAAAGTAATAGGGGAGAGCGGGGCACAAAGTAATACTTTTTGACTTTCTCAGTTTGTGTATATCCACATGGGGTTCAGAATATTTTTTTTTTTTTATCCACGGTAATTTTACACGTGTCTAGTACAAATATGTTGCCTTGTTTCAGGATTACAGTGTATATGTTTTTCTTTATTTACCCTCAAAAAATGGAAGTGAAATGTGACAACATGCCTGTAGGTGGGGTACATTGTAACATCTGAGGGGCACGTTGTAAAATGACCATATGACAGCTTAAAATGTTATCTGATCGAATGAAAAAAATATATAAGACAAACTAAAATATGTTGTTAATAAAATAAAATTATTATTTTTCTCAGATAAAATAATGGCATTTTTTAAGAATAAAAAACAATCTGATTTTGGAGTTTGACAATGAACACATTGCAGCCATTCTTGGGACGGCCCACATAAACAAGCAAAAATGCTTTACATGTCTTGAAATAATAATTTCTAAACATTAAACATTGACTGTCAGTCTTTATTAACCTGTTTCTCATTAAAATGCATTAAAGTAAATAGTGTAAATTACATCGCTAATGTCATAGAATAACACACTAGCAGATTTGATGATTAATATAAACTGAGATGAATTTTATTTTTACTATGGTAAAATAAATGTTCAGCGATATCTTCAAAAGATTTTTGAATTTTGGCACACTTTTTTTTCTATATAATGTTGATATGGTAACTAATAAGTACTATAAATTTTGTTATGCTAGTGTGTGTGGAAATATTCAAACCACGGGTGTTACAACTAACCCCGCATTACTTTATGCCCCGTGCTCCCCTACAGTTTTGGAATGAAATGAGGGTGAATAAATGATGACAGAATTTTCATCTTTGGGTGAACTATCCCTTTAAAATGCTATACCTTTCATAGATGTAAGATGGAAAGGTTTGAAATGTTAAGTGAATACTCTTGAAACCGATGCATTTGGATGCTGCGACAGTTCCTTGAGTTCTTCTAAACTGTCTCTGTTTCTGGCTTGGCAGCCTGGGATGTGTCATGAAAGGACAAAGATTTATTCGCACAAATCTCAGCTCACGTTGCACTGATTTAACTTCTCTCTCTTTCTCCCTTCCTCATGATTTCTCTCATTCTTTCTCTCCCTCAGTATGGTGTTATTCTGCATCAGCTGTCAGGAGTGTGAGAGAGAGTGCTTCATTTAGCCTGACTCAAAAGGAGAAGAAAAGGAAGTGCAGTTTTACCTTCCAGCTCCAGAAAAATAATGCGTAAATATCAGAGTTTCTGCTTTGGCAGCGTTTTCTAAATTAGAGAAAAGAGCAGAGGCCTCCCCAAAAGACTAAGGTAATTTAATAATGTAACATGGAATACATTATTCTTTCACATTACTACATCTGCGTTAAGTAATTGTCGTTATAAATCATGGCATTGTGAAATATGGCATATGCAAAATAGCTGAATCTCTTTATTTAGCCTTAAATTAGGGCTTCATGTGGTTCATTTTTCTCACTATCTGTGAGAATGATCTTAAAAGCATGAAGTAGGTTATTAGATGTCATAGAGATTCAAATGAATGCAGATGCCCTGGAGCATAATATATATGTTTAACCCAATAAACGATCATTAAAGGTCAGATTGCCTTCCTTGGAATTCAGGCTTATGTTGCAGTTGTAATATTATGATTATTTAACATAAAGGTTTTACTCACAGCAAGAGCCAGAGATGTTAGATTTACATATGATGAGTATTTTCTTATTAATTATGTCTTTTTCACACTAAATGTTAACACACTGATTCAGCAAAAAAAAAGCAAATAATAATTGGAAAAAATTTGACATTTGTAGAATGTTTTTAAAAGAGTAAATATAAAAGGGCAAATATTTATGAAGGAGTTCCTGGAAGTTGGTATTTCTGTGGTTCTGTTCAAACAATAATTATGAACATTCCTGACATTTAAGAATGCAAGAATTCCCAGAATTTCCCAGACATTTTAGAATGAGTTCCCAGAATTATTTTTCAAGTTGTTAAACTACTATTAGATTCTTTGTTTCCAGAGCTTCATATTCTCTTGAAGACATTCATGTGGCCAGCTTGACTGGTGTCACGCATAGAGAATCAGTGTGCATATGTGTATCTGCATGTTTGGAGGACAGTAATGTCATAATGCCTCCGGCTAACCTCTTTAATGAGGGAAGCTCCTTATTACTGCCGTATGCTGTGCATCTGCCAAGGGGGCTTGTGTCAGGGGTAAACGGCTACAGAAGAAGGGGAAGGCACATCAAAGTGAGAAATGCAGGAGAGAAAGGAAGAAAAGGGATGAATCAGTTGAATTTGATGGCAGCTTTCCATTGGAAGGATTGCGAATGGTGCTGTGTGTTAGCAGCAGAGGCAGAGAGGATTGTTGTCCCTTTTAAGCCTAAATTTTCCCCCATTGAGCAAGACGTAATGCCTTTTTTCCCTCTGGCCTCAAACTATCAGTGCAGTGTTTTCTTTGATTAGGAGATTATATCAAGTAAATAGCATTTTTGTTGATCTTTTGAAATGAAAGTGTTGTTTTAGTTCTAAAACACTACTGTAAGTCTCTAATCTCAAAATTAAAAAGACGGTCTATTGAAATTAAATGGCAAATTGTCTTGTTTTGAGTATGTTAACACAAGACTGCCCACATTAAATTGACCAGATGTTGTGATAAAAGCAGGAGAGTACCACTTTTTTAAAGCCATGCCGCTTCTGAGGTATAGTATGAAAATCGCATAACTTGAAACATTTGCAGTATACAACATCAGAAGCAATAAGTTCCATCTTTTTCTTGACTCCATATTTATTTGGACTGCCAACAGTTTTTTTATTGGTAATGATAATTTCTACATAAACTAATGCATTTTTAACTAGGCAAGTGTGAGAACTAACAGTAGTATGTATACATTAAAATAAATGTATTAAGAACAAATATTAATTACCAGTGATCAGTGGTATATTTATAAATGAACATTAAGGTGATAATTAATATGCTATTACACTACAGCGCGAAAGTTTTTGGTGGTAAGATTTTTTAAAAATGTATAAGTAAAATAATAAGTACAATAATATACATATAATAATATACTCACCAAGTGAGCATTTATTTATTTTTAAAAATCCCCAAATTTTTTAAAAGTGCAGCAAATAAATGTAATATTTCTAAATATTATTTCAATTTAAAAGAACATACAAACTATAATTCAGCAGTAAAATTCATGGGTAATTAGTGTTGAATTTGTTGTTTTATTATTTATCTTAGGCTATTCTTATTGATGATCATTATTATTATTATTATTATCAAGTTGGGAAAAACCGACGTGTGCTCGAATATATTTTTGGTGAAAGCCGAATGGCTCATGATAAAACTTACATAAAAACCCCCCATTAAATTTAAATAGAAATAGTTGTACCTTTTTAGAATGTCATTTTCTGTCCCTTGTTTAAATAATTTGATAGATAGATGATAGATAGATACGATAGATAGATAGATAGATAGATAGATAGATAGAGACGAAGAATAGATAGATAGATAAGAATTGATAGATATTATAGATAGATAGATAGATAGATTAGATAGATAGATAGTTGATAGATAGATAGTTAGATAGATAGACAGATAGATAGATACTAGATAGATAGATTAGTGATTAGATAGATAGATAGATAGATAGATAGATAGATTACGATAGATAGATAGAAGATAGAGAGATAGATAGATAGATAGATATAGACAGATAGATAGATAGATGATATATAGACAGACAGATAGATAGATGATATAGACAGACAGATAGATGATATAGATAGATAGATCGATAGATAGATAGATAGATAGACAGTAGATAGATGAGTGGCTGTGAAAGTTTGGAAACCCATTGCGAGAATCTGTGAAAATGTGAAATAAGTTAAACAAAATAATGAGGAGATTAATGCAAAAAAATGCCTGTTATTTTTTATGCGAGGTACTTCACTGGTAAGATATTTTAAATAAAAGATGATTTACATCATTGTAGTCCAGGAAAACAAAAAAATAGCCACTTGAAAATTACATGCCATTAAAAATAACCCATTGCAAAAAGTTGGGAAACCCTTGGTTGTCTAATACTGGAGTTGTGGACTTGGTGGCAATGATTACCACTGTTTTTTGACTTTTGTGAAGATTGTTCAGGAGTCCCTTGTTTGTTCTGAACAGTTAAATGGAGCACTGTTCTTCAGAAAAATCCTCCGTCTGTATCCTAGCAGGAGTCCCTTCTTCAGGCGACTTCCAGCATCTTCATATTTGAACCCTTTCCAGCAGTGACTGTATGATTTTGAGATCCATGTTTTCACACTGAGGACAATTGAGGGACTCAAACAACTATTAAAAAAGGTTCAAACATTCACCGATGCTCCAGAAGAAAAAAACATGCATTAAGAGCCAGGGGGTGAAAACTTTTTGAATTTGCTGAAATGACAAATTTTTTCCCGTATTTAGTACCTGCCCTTCGAAAAGCAACAGAGAAGACTACTTGCATGTTTCCCGGAAGACAAATTAAGTACAATTTACCTTGATCTTCAAATTCATGAATGCTCTTAATGCATTGTGGTTCCTTCTGGAGCATCAGTGAATGTTTGAACCTTTTTTAATAGCTGTGTTTGAGTCCCTCAATTGTCCTCAGTGTGAAAAGATGGCTCTCAAAATCATACAGTACAATGTACATACAATCATACAGGTAACCACACACAGTATTAAGAACCAAAACTTTTGAAGGGGGTTATTTTAATAATTTCAGCTATTTTTTTGTCTTGTGGACTAAATGTAAACATCTTCTATGTAAAATATCTTACTCAGGACAGTACTAAATAAAAAATAACAGGCATTTTGCATGATCTCTCTTATTTTGTTAAAATTATTCACATTTTCACAGATTCTGCCAGGGGTTCCCAAACTTTCGCAAGAGTGCCAAATGTAGATAGACTAGTAAGATAGATAGATAGATAGATTATAGATAGATAGACAGATAGATAGAAATAGTCAGATGATAGAAAGATAGATACAGAAAACAATCGTCATTTGAATATCACGCCCCTAAAAACACCCTGGTTTAGAAGCCCCGCCCTAGAGTTGTGACGACAGGGAGAACAACGACCACATCAGGCCCCCAAAAAGATTAGGAAATTACTCGTCGTGAAGAAGAGAAATTGATCTTACTTAAAAAACACACCGTTAAACCTTGTAATTGCCAAAAACAATTAGTGCTGCTTAAAGGGGTCATATGTTGTGATTTAAATTTTTCCTTTCTCTTTGGTGTTTTACAAGCTCTTGGTGCATAAAGTTGTAAAGTCTGTAAAGTTGCAAAGACTAAAGTCTCAAGATGCCATGAAGCGATATTCATTTAGAAAAAGTTAAGAGTCAGCCAACACTTGACCTCGCAAAACGGCTTGTTCTAACACGCACCCCACATATCTGCACTCAACTAGTAGGGAAAGTCATTGCATAACGCGCCCATGAATGCGACTCACGCACAGAAAAAGAAAAGGCGTAACTTTTAATTCTCGCCTGTTTCGTTTGTGTAGTATTGTTTTGGGACATGCCGCCATGTCGTGAACGGGCACGTAACTGTGTGCTTCGTTGTTGGAAAGCGGAGGAAAAAACTACTTTGTTGTCTTCCAATAAGAGGAACGGATATCCCTTAGTCGATGCGGAAGTCGGTATCCGAGCTGGTCGCTGAGGAAAAACTATAAACGTCAGCAACGTGGATCGCTGGATCAGCCTCACCGTGGACAAAGGCCGAGTCCAGTCACGGGGTCGTCACAGTGGTCTGCCGCAAGCTGCCCGGACCTCCTTCGTTCAGAATCCGCCGGCCGCGCCAGTTCTCAAGACCGCCGGCCGTTCCTCATTCTAGCCCGCTGGCCTCCGCTCACTCAAGGCTGCCGTTTGTGATGCTGTGTTTCGTTGTGAAAGTTTAACTACTTTGTTTGGTCTTCCAAAAGGGGACACGACTAGAAATCAGTGGTTAAGTTGATTTACAACACTGTTCCAGAACAGTTAAAAACAAATATTCAGATGTGTGCAGCACATTTTACGGAGGATGAGGACTGTTTCCTGGTAGAGTAGACTACAATGCCGGTTGTTCTTACTCACAGACTGTAAGTACGTATTTATATTTAAAGAATTTGCCACTAAAGATTCAAACGCGAGTTTTGAGCAGTGTAAAGTAGAGCTTGTTGTTTGTCATTTCTCCGATCACAAATGCAGAATTGGTTTTATGTTTACGCCGGGCATCACAGATGCAATGCAGAAAAGGAGAAGAGGAGAAACAATGTGTACAGTATGTGGAAAATAATGTAATATGTTTTTTAACCTTAGAACGCGCAAATAGATAAACACTTTCATTACACCAATACACAAAATAGTGTTCTTTTTAGCAACATCATATGATTTTCAATTTTTTCAATTTTAATAATTTATATGTACCTATTGGCTTTTAAAATACTTGTAAATATAAACAGCCTGTTTAGTTCCCCTCACTCTACAACAAATATTTAAAAATTAACGGTATTCAGAACAGAACAAGAATGAAAAATAAGTAAGGTTTTGTTTTCACAAAATTATATTTTAAACTATAAAATAAAACACAAATTAGGCTTTAGTGGCATTCATTATAAACAGCATACATATGTCAAGCAAAACTGAAACGGCATTGGGATCACGAGCCTGTCTCATACCACAAGAATCCAAAAGTTTCCATTTCAGCCATATTTGTAACATTTGTTTGCATAACTATTATTCATTATGTAGCCTAAACATGGCTTTATACTTCAGTCATGTTCTAATATCCGTGTAAAATCCTTCACATGCACAAAGATGTTTGATTGGGCGCTGCACGCTGATTTTACAGCGGACCTTTTAAAATAAACTGTGTAACTTTTATGTTTGGTTGACTGCGTTTTAGTTTGATGATGAATGGGTGAAATGTCAGGCAACGCTAGAACTAGTGTTGTCTGTGTGTATGTGAGGCGCCTGTGCGATCAGATGGACTAAATCAAATAAAGATATAAAGAAAAGTAATAAAATGCATTAAGAGTGTCACAAAAAAATGAGGCCGGAGCCCTAAGGCTATAGCCCACTTGTCGCACAGTGTGTTTTTTTTTCTTTTGTTAATCTGTTAATTATTTAAGATAAATATATTTTGTGTGATCCTATTTATCTTAATTCATTTTATAGACTTAATTTCTAAGTGTCAAACAAAAACAAAGACACTATAAGAAATCTTACGCGTAACGCGTGTTAATTAATTGCCTTACTATTAATATTTTAATAAATATGAACGTTGCCGTGGATTTTTGCGTAGCGACAGCTCGACGCACCCCCATCAATCTTGTGAGTACACACGTTTTATAAATGAGGCCCCAGGTAACTCAAAAACTTGCGTACACGAGCTGAGACCAGACGTCAGATTTGATCGTAGCCACCACTCACGTCCATATTAAAAAAATCCCAGTTTTGCGTTGAAACGACCGTACGCCCAATTTTCTGTCGTACGTTCGTTTCGTAAATGAGGCCCATTGGACCTTACATTACCAGATGCTTTTACACAGAGTTACTAAAGAAAAAAAAATTCCCAGGATGAGAAATAAACATGTGATGTGACAACATAGCTTAGATCATACTACTGTTTGAAATACAATATTGATTCACAATTTTTTTTAAGTAGCATACACTATATAGCTATAGTAGGCTACTGTGCAGGATGAAGTGGCATGTTCCATTTCATTAATATTCCATTAGATCTCAGCATCTGCTTTCTAAACACATTTGCAATGCAGTTACATTATACCTGAACATTATAAATACATCCAGGATTCGGTAGGAGCTGGTCAGTGTGAAGGTGCAGGCACAGGCACAGCAGAAAATGTAATCATTAGTGACTCTTCTCTGGCTCAGGCTGTCACATGATCACCACCATGTGACTGCTGCAGGTCCTGCTGGCCCTCCTTGTCAGCCCAATTTACCATCATGCCAGCACACTCTTGGCCCATGACAGCAGTGCGTGTATAAATACATGTTTCAGAGCCAGGGTTCTGTTTACAGGAGGTTAAAAGATAGAAAACCTTCGTCCTAGGGGACTGTGGCAGTCAATATGTTTTGATCCTATCATAGTATGATCGGATAAACATACAAAAAAAAAAAAAAAAAAAAAGAAGTAATTAGGCTCTTACAATCACATGGATTTGTATAGAGAAAAAAAACAACCTAAACCATATATATCAGAATATCAGACCAGAATGTCATGGTGACTAAATGATGAGAGCATTTTCATTTTGGGGAACTAGTGACTAGTTGTTTAGCATTGTTTGCTAAACAGCAACCAGCTACCAGCCCTAATCTTTAATGACTACTTCACACATTCCTATAGATGAAATGCTAAATAATACATTTTTGATACTTGGGTGGTTTTGCCACAGAAACTCTGCTTAAGTTTGTCACTTTATTTATTATTTAAGCCATTGTGAAAAACAAATTGAATTTTTGGTAGCTCTTTAAATTCAGTGAGCCTCTGATTTGCAGATTATTGCAATCGGTTTTTGGGGACAGATGCTTCAGCACAGTCAAGGTCTTTCTGTTTATCAAAATGGATGGTTTCCTGACCTTGTGGGGGTGTTGAAGACATTAGCATCGCATTGAATGTCTTGGCAGCAAAAGGATAAACGTTAAACATCTCAAGGCCAATTATTATTTTTTCTGTATGAGAGACTTGCGTGTTTGTTTAAGGTCTTTTTTTAATTTTGAAAGACTGCCACAAAACAGCCTGACATTATTTCTACTAGGATAGTGCAAATTGCTTCACTTTCACAAGCATGGCCTTATAACATCAAGAGCATGACATTTGACCTCCAGGTTCAAGTAATTTGCACACCCCAATCTCTTTATTTAGACTTACAGTAAATTACAGAGTATAAAGTATGCATTTTAGTTATCAAGATCTACGTAAAGGATTGTGTTGCAGGGCACTTGACTAAATTCACTATCTAATTTTCAGTTTTTGACCTTGATTAATGATGAAACGTGTGGCTTTAGGGATTAGGTGCATGGTGTACCTTACTGTTTACTAAAACTCTGATGTTGCAGCTGTTTTGGAGACCTTCATGATGTCTTGTACATATTGTTCCTCTGTTATTGGCAGCAGGAGCCAAGGCTGTCAGGATCTCAGCCAGGAGAACATGAGCTGCCCTTGCAGAACCAAACGTTATTTCCATGGGGGATCCTTCATATTTATTGCCTTTTAAAGACTGTGGCATGTCAATCAATGCAAGTTATGGTCTAAATTGCATCATTTCCCAACCTGAAAATGATATTTGTTTATTATCAGTCTCATAAAGTATATTCAACATAAAACCAAAAGAGTATCTTAAGTTTAGGTGGTAAATTAAATTACAATGAAATATCTGCTCTGCAATGCACAGTAACATACATGCACACAAATAGATTGGTATTGAGTAATGAGATGCAAATTTTCCCCAGTGTCCATTGGGTATTCCACAACCCTTCTTTTAATTTCTCTTTAGAACAAATCTTGCTGACATTGGGTTTGTTGCCCAACTTACACAAAATAGTTTGAAGAAATATGCTTTACGGAAACTTTTACAAGCTTTAAGAAGGTCCCTCTTTTTCATAAAATGATAAGCATGTAAATATTTGACATGAATAATAGTTGCATTAATTGTCTATTTGAATTTAGTAGTTTTTGTCACCCAAAATATGCCCTTTATCCTTATTTAAGAAAAAAAAGAAAAACATATAATATATATATATACTATATATATACTGTATATATATATACATGTATTATATTATCAATACTGCGTTGATATATATAGTATATATAAGGGTATGTATTATATAAGTATAATATATATATATATACACTGCGTCTTTGTTTGTGTGTTTGTGTTTTACTTGACATATAACGTAATTGTATAATGACGCTTCCTCAAGTGAAAAGGCCCATCCCTTGTTGTCTTCTCACATAAAAATCGGCTTTGTTTTGGACAGTTTATGCTTGTAAACAGTGCTTGATCTGTGCATATTTTTCACCTGATTTAGACGAGGTGACTTTTTCACTGTAGCCTTTTTTGCAGTTCGCTTGAATAGTCCTGCAGTCTATAAATCCATTTTAAAAAGATACATGTTTCAAGTAGTTTCTCCATTAATAGTTGTTGTTTTGGCCTGAAATGATATATTTGACCTGACTGCAAATTGCCATATGAAAATGACAAAATGAAATGCATGCTAATCACAAATACTAGACATAAATAATTAGTTTGTGTGAGAATCAAAAATGAATTTGAATATCCATAGCATTTTATAGTTGTTTTAATCAGACCAATACTAACTGCTCTAATGTCTTCTGCCAAAGCACTGTCCCAGTCCCACAACTGTGGCAAAATCCAGTTCATTGGTTATGGCCTGATTGAAACTTCAGCCTAAATGAATCAAGTAGATTGAAGTTGCTGTCCAAACAAAGCGAAAACAATCAATGACACTCTAAAATAAATGGCCGATGAAACATTCTAAAATGAGCAGAGTCTCAGAGGCAAGCTAAAATGTAATTAAAGTCGAACATTCATTTAGGTTATTGGAACTTTAACTGAATTACAAGACAAGTAAATTACTGAACCTCAGAACCAGAATAGAAAGAAGAAACTGCACAAAATATGATGCTGTGATCCAAACGTAGAACTTATACGAAGGGAAATAATTACACTAGGCTGCCAAGAAGCCAGAGAGCATGTGGCTGTGCTATTTGAAAGAAGCTGAAGATTAAATGTTTTTTGTTGGCCAATACCCTAAATACCATTCAGGTCAAAGCATTTTGGCCATAAACTTCCTACACGCATCAACACTTAAACAATCCATCTAGTGCAAAATCTATTTAAAAAATATATATATTTTCCTTACTTTCATGAAAAATAGGCACGAATAGGGTAAACTGTTCCATTTTAATTAAATTGTGCTCTGGAAATGAGAGAAAACTAATAATTATTTTTCAGTATGTCTGCTATTTAATTTTTTTATTTAATTTTTTGTAAATAAATGTTCATATTTTTTTATCAATATTTGAATGTAGTAGAATGTTTTAACATTTTATTTGTAATATTAATTTGAATATTAATTTTCCTGCATATGGAGGCCAAGCATATTGATTGCCTATGGGTAGTTTTATACATTCACAGTTCACCAATATGTATTATGTATATTTTAAGTCTAAATTAATTTGCTTATGACATCAAATTAATTTTATTTGCAGTGCAGAAAATTTAGTTTGACATGCAAAAACTTTTAGGCATAAAACATACAAGGATATCAGAGGGCAAAGTCTGCCATCCACATTTAAAACACCAAGGAGTAGGTGGAATAATTTGTGTTGGATGTAAACACATCCCTGCTGGTCTTTATTGTATTAAACATTTCTGTATTCATGAGGTTTTACAATGCAATGAGGCACTCGGTAATCTGATACGACACCAAAAGACACTTCTGCACTTTCTCTGCATGCCGAACACCCACACAAAACCATTCTGATAGCATGGGGAACACAGCACGAAATAATTGATATGCTCTATATGCGTGTTTTTTTTCACCCTCAGTTTGACACCTGCCAAGGGTAGCAAACCAGAACGTGATGGCATAATATCCAAATGCATCCAGACAAAGATGTTTCTTTCAGAGAACATGAGGTAGGATAAGGTGAAGGAGTTTCTATTTTAGTTGTAGAAAAACAAAATATTTTAAATATTTAATGAATCTGTGTTCTTGAGTCAGTCTGTGTTCTTGAAGTCAACTGAATGTTGTGTTACGTCCCTTTTGTTCTACTTCTGTGTTTTCTTTTGTTTGGAATGGTCGTGTCGTAGTGAAGAAGCTGTGGTTCCGCAAATCTAATGGGACACGCCCTGCCCGATCAGCTGACTCCAGACTGCGCCTATAAGAGACTCGTCCTGCACTCCTGCTTCAGGTTTGTGCTCTCTTGCGATGTGTTTGCTCGCCCTTGACTTGCTAGTAGTTTTAGGGTGCCCCATGTACGTGCGTTCCCAGGATTGCGTCCGTCGACGGGATTTGTTTGAGCTTTGTTTTTTCCTGTTTTTCAGGCTTGCTGAAGGTAAGTGATCGAAAAGTAGTTTGACCCAATAAGACATCGCAGGGCATTGACATAATGGACGAATCATGGTGTGTGTGAGATAGGTGTGGACTACGGTCAAAGAGTTGCAATTACGCGTTGAATAGTAGTGAATTCAATTCAATTCAAGTTTATTTGTACAGCGCTTTTCACGATACAAATCATTGCAAAGCAACTTTACAGCAAATTAAGTTTCTACAATATTTAGTGGTAGCTTATCAGTGGTGACTGTCAGTTAATGTACATATGGCTGAAATGTACGGAAAATAAATTTAAGACATAATCAAACAGACGATGAACACTATTAACAGCAATTATTATATGATGCAATCAAACTTATAGCAACATGTGGAAGTTCTGTATGTTGTTTCATGGTTGGCATCATTCTGAGGTCCTCTGAGGGGTTGGCATCATCTCTTCTCAGGTGTTAGAGATCCAGACTGAAGCTTGTGTAACTCCTAGTTACCACGGGATGTCAATCCAAAATCCAAAAACAGAGAAACAAATAGAGACATAATTAGCGTAGCTGGGCCTTGGCCGACACACACTGTGGGACGCCAATGCGCGGAACGCCAGTGGCGCTCCAGAAAGAAGAGTCGGACTCTGTTTTCTCAACAACAAGCAAAATTGCACTTTGTTTAACCCCAAACTAAAGAAGAAGAATAAGTGATATTGTCAGATATAACTTGCCAGAGTACAGGATATGAGGGCTGAATTATTTGAATGCTTGGCCAAAGATATGTGTCTTTAATCTAGATTTAAACAGAGAGAGGGTTGTTTGAACCCTGAACGTTATCAGGAAGGCAATTCCAGAGTTTGGGAGCCAAATACGAAAAAGCTCTACCTCCTTTAGTGGACTTTGCTATCCTAGGTACTACCAAAAGAGATTTGCGACCTTAGGGAGCGTGATGGATTGTAGCGTGGTAGAAGACTAGTTAGGTACGCAGGAGCAGGAAGTAACCCCATTAGGGCCTGGATTAGGCACACAAGTAATAATATTTGTAACTGAATACGGAAGCTAAAGGGTAGCCAGTTCGTCCAGTAGAACTAGTAACAATTAATCACTGCGAGTTAATAGGTCCTATTTTCTTGACCTGGTAAGGACTCTAGCCGTGGTATTTTGGACTACCTGTAGCTTGTTTTTTGAGGATGCAGGACAACCACCTAGCAGTGAATTACAATAGTCCAGTCTAGAGGTCATGAATGCATGAACTAGCTTTTCTGCATGTGTGTTCGACTTAAAAGCAGCGCGGCTAAGATCGATCAGTGTTTGACATCAAAATACCTCGAGAGCATTTTGAAAGCATAAGGAACCATCTGTATGGTATTTTGATGTCATACACCGATCGGTCTGCACACGCAAACGAAGCCAAAACCTAGATATTTTAGGCATTATAGAAATCCTGGCCAGGATGCGTCTTGGGAAAATGGCATGTATGGTCACCCTAAGTTAGTTATATGTGTTAGTAAGACTGAGAATTTCTGTGTGTGTGTTCAATCGAGTGTTCGCTGATGAGAGATTGATTGTTGTTTGTTAGTTTGCTTTGCCCATTTATTCGTACAACTGACTTCCGCCTGTTCTTTGACGTTGATTCTGGATTGCCCCTGTTTGGATCTGTTTGCTTATTGTAAATAATTGTATATAATAATAATATTCTGGGAGGTAGGGAGACTAACGCCATTTTTGTTGGAACCTTGTTTATTGATTGTTTTTGGATAGAAAGTTAGGGAATTAAATGTTTTATTTTATTTTTAAATAATTTTATTTAGTTTTTTTGTGAACTAGGGAATTTAGAGGTTTGAATATTAGTTGTTTTCTGTTTATTTTGGCCTTGTCGGCTCCTGAAGCTAAAATTCTCCCTTGAGAATTTTTGTTTGTTTTCCAAAACTCCTCCGTGTCCTCGTACTCTTTCATGTTGCGCCTTCACCCTACACGGGGCGTAACCGTTGTAAGCAAGAAAATGTATGCAACCTAAATTAAATGTTTATTTACATCTATCCATCCATCCATATGTTGTTCTATTGTTCCATCCTTCCATCCATCTGTATATTGTTTTATCGTTGTATCTGTCCATCCATCCATCTGTATATTATTCTATTGTTCCATCCATAAATTGTTCAATCATTCTGTCCATCTGTATATTGTTCTGTTCATCCATGCATCCGAATATTGTTCTATAGTTCCATCCGTCCATCCATATATTATCCTATCATTCTAGTCATCCATCCATGCAGCCATCCATCCATCTGTATATTGTTCTGTTCATCCATCCATCCATCCGAATATTGTTCTATAGTTCCATCCGTCCATCCATATATTATCCTATCATTCTAATCATCCATCCATCTGTATATTGTTCTGTTGTTCTATCATCCATCCGTCCATTATTATCCTTCCATCTATTTGTAAATTGTTCTGTTGTTCCAGCCATCCATTCATCCGTATATTGTCCTATCATTCTATCCTGCCATCCATCCTTCTGTTTATTGTTCTATCATTCTATCCATCCATCTGTATATTTTTCTTTTGATCTATGCATCGATCCATCCTATTCATCCATCAATAATCTGTTCCATCCTTCTATCCATATAATATTGTTGCCAGGCCACTAGCTTTTGGAACTTACCTGTCTGATTATTACAACGATAAATGAATGATCAATAAATCTGAACATAATGTTATTCATCAGATATCCTCTTACATAATGGATGAGTCAGAAGAACTCTCTCCACTTGTCCTCTTTCTCGGTAGAGTCCTTGGCAAATCTGTTTTACAATAAGTTTCTGTTTAGCATGAAACATTTATGCTCCCCACTAATTCTTTGTAAGTCCTTCATAGGCTACAAAAGAGCTGCTATGTAATCATTTCTACTGCCGTTTGCTTAAATCCCGTCTCTAAACCATCTGCTCCGATTACTCAAGCATAATAAAGGATTATGGCACTGGATTATGGGGGTCTTGTTAAAAACCATGATACTACAGAGAAAGCTTAGATAAACATGTATAGCTGAATTTTACAATGCAAGACTGCAGTTCTGGACCTCTGCTCATATAGTCCTCTTTAACCATTCACGTCACTCTTGGTCTGAAGTCAAAAAATGTCAGCGCTTAATAACTCAGATGATGCAGGAGAGAAGTAGTGTGGGGGAAGAAGGCCAAACACCTGGCACACAGAGAGAAATAGAAAGAGAGAGAGGCACTAATGGGATATTAATAAGCCCTTTATGAGGCTGAAACTACTTTACTGTGCTGGCAACAAAGTCCACTATTATTAAGAAAGCAGAGCTGAGGTTTGTTTAAATTGACTTAAAAAAAAAATCATCTGTGCACTAAATTGTGCAAACCGCAAAGAAGCAGAACAATGTGCTTGAACATTTAGGAATGTCTTTGTGCTGTAGAATAAATTGCTCCTGTTATTACTTGTCAGGTCAAATGTAATGGGTCAGTGGCCATTGGCAAGTCAGTTATGAAGCAAATATTTTGAGTTTGTTTTACTCTTCAGGCAGATCGATGTACAAACAAATGGATGGACACATAATTGGCAAGGCTCCATAATGAAATGAAGGGGTCCAGTAAAACATTCTATGTACAGCAGCCCTAAAGACTGTTTGGACACTTAAGACAATGTCACACTTATATGGGCACTTTTATTTCTTATGGTTGATAATTATTAAAAACAGATTTCATTCTTTTTGTTACATGAAGATCACATTAAAACTGTTTTATCAGACCTTTTATTTTTGCTACTTTTCAAATGCATGTGTATAGATTTTATTTTTTTATCCATGTCCCAGATCCAGACTTTAAATCTTTAAATAGTAAAAACCATCATAAAATATGAATTATTATAATTAAACTATGATATGTCTAAATCAAAAGAGTGGGGAAATAAAGCCAAGTTATTGTTCTGTTTCAAAATGATTTGTATTATATTATATTAATACTTATTTTATATTTACTGTTTTAACTAGAAGACAGCAGTGAAATATGAGACGTGATGTGTAAAGAATTCTGAAAAATCAAGGTAAATATAATTTGTGAACAAAATATTACTGTGCATCATTTCAAACTGTAATTTTGTCAAATTATGCAAAAAGTGTTAGAATATTATTTAACTGTGTATAATTTAACATTATAAATACTAACTGTAGCCTGTGTTGACAAAAGACTAATTAATTAATTATTTATTTATTTATTCATTTAAACATTATTTCCACCACAGTAATTTTCATCACATAATTCTGTTAAACACATTACATACATATTTGAGATGTGGTGTAAAAGGACACTGTGGTAAGAATTTTCATGATTTTCAGAAAATATTCCACTATTAGAGATTGTTCCATTGAATAATCTAGTGAGAGTGTGAAAAGTGTGTTTTAAGAGAGTTTATGAAAGTCCACAGGGCCAAAAGTGTCCGTATGAGCATAAATGTATAAATGTAATTTTGCATTAGATAACACAATATAAAAAAATGGCATTAAAAGACACAATGTAACAGAAGTTTTTTTTTTCTGTATCATGATGGAAAGAACGTAATGTAGGATGACTTCTTTGTTCAATCCACCGGTTGTTGATTGGATGAAGGCAGTGCTGAATGCACTCTTGCAGACGATTGTAAGATTTACAGTGTGATTATTAAGATGCATGTAAAAAATACAAAGTTCTGGCATGAAACTAGATGGCGCAGTCTGATAGATCTAACTCATAATGACATCATCATCACATGTCACAGCCGATTGGTTCTCTCCTGTTGGAAGCAATGGAGGCTCGCTGGCGCTCAACATTCAAATATATGACTAGTGCTTGCTTGTGCAGTTCTGCAGTCACACTCCGAGAAACCTCTCCGCTTTCCCCATGATCCAACATGTATAGATCTGCTACGGGGTGATCATGTATGCTATGAGGGTTATTCATGTTATATGTGCAGCAGCAGTATTTCTTACATGCTCACTACGCAGCATGTTGGTTGTGATTCGCGTCAGTAGACAAGTCTCTTTGGTACTTGCCTGCCGCCGCACAAGACAGCACTCATGCAGCTATTGACGATCTATTATGCCAAAGACCAAATACGTAACCTGTCATGTACATTACCATGCAAATCACTCCGAGAGTTGTCATGACAGAACTTCATTTGATGCCAAATTTAAAGAAAGATGGCATAATAAGCACACTTGTCAAGCAAAACAGTAAGGCAAATGGACACTTTCTGGTTGTCAAATAAAAAGTATTTTGTAGTAAAGTGATGAACTACACCTGTGGTTACTCTGACAGGGACACCTGTGTGAACTTGAGGAGAAATTATTTCATATCCATGACCTCAAACTCACCTTGACACAGATGGTTATAGTCTATAGCAATAATTCCACCTGGTTTGATATTTTAGTTTTCTGATACAGAGACTTTCATACATGGGTGACTGAAGTGCCCAAATACTTTTTTAACACTTGAATGCCTAAAAAAAAGCAAGGTGGGACATTCTTTAAGTAAAGTGAAAGAAATTTGTATTTGTATCTGTTGTTTGCAGCACCCTCAGAGTTTCATACCCAAATTCTGCCAATTAAAAACCGTAGTTTATGTTTTTGGGCAGCTCTGCATCACAGTGTTTACAGGCAGCTCTTTCGCATTCCTTGCTGTGCGTAATGGTTCTTTTCAATTTCTTCTCCACCTTGAACCACCGTTGTTAATGCTCAAGGACATTTGCATCTGACGTTGCCATCCCTGGCCTGGTGAACCAACACCATTCATAGCTTCCCTTCATCAGTTTTTTCCCTCACCATTTTTCATTGCCATTTCATTTAAGCAAATATTGAATAAACGTAAATAAAAAAGACACCAGGAGGCGGCCCAAGTTTTTGGGTCGAGCGTGGGGGGGGGACCTTTTGTACATGTGGAAAGTCTTTTTTGACTGATTCGTGAACTGAAATTTAGGTCCAAACAGATTTGTTAGCCTTGGGAAATATTGTAGGTTGTACAAGTCAAATGATTATATTTTAACGTAACAATAATTTGCAAAATTACATACAATTCAATTAAATTCAAGTTTATTTGTATAGCGCTTTTCACGATACAAACCATTGCAAAGCAACTTTACAGAAAATATAAAGTTTCTACATTACATTTAGGAGTAGCTTATCAAGGTGACATCCATATGGCAGAAATGTACAAAAAAATCAATTAAAGACGTAATCAAAAAGACGATGAACACTATTAACAGCAATTCTTATATGATGCAATCGAACTTATAGCAAAATGTGGTATTTCTGTATGTTGTTTCATGGTTGGCATCATCTGAGGTCCTCTGCATGCACAATGACTTTGTAATTCTGGATTTTAATCAAGTTTTTCTCATTGCATATTATTGTTTTAAATGCATATAATATATGCATTTAAATAGCAACAGACCAGGACAATAGAAAATATATTATTAAGTATAAGGGAATGTTATAATTGGGAAGTGAGGGGTGTAATGTGTGTCAGGCTGGTGGGAGTTCAACTGTATTACCTTGGATTTCTTTGTTCCTCTCTTTCGTACTCCATCTCTTTCATGTATGAAGACGTGACTCACTGATAACTCTGAATGAAGGACAGTGCTTATAAATCATCCGTCCCTCATCAGAACAACTGCGAAGCTGCCTCTCACATTTTGGAGGATACAGTACATACATATACTCACATATTACGTGACAGCCCTTTGTACCTGTGGGACATTGGCATCTGAAGAAAAACTATACTTTAGTCTGTTTTAAGTCTGTTTTTGGTGTGTCTGAGCAGAAGGCAGTTTGTAGTGCTTGGACCCCCCTCTTCAGGGGAGAGAAACCTGTGGCACTAGCATTTGAAGACCATGACATCCGACATTTCTGTCTTTCTCTGCCTGGTGCTGGTGTCTTGTGGTTCGACTGCAGTCATCACTGGGGTGAGTGACCCTTACAACTTCAAGAGCCAGTCTGATCAAGTGGATTGAACACTATAGAAACATAACACTAAATTATTAGATGAATGTTTTTGTAATTATATTATTATTGATGTGCGTGTTTGGTTTGAATGATTGAATTATGCATTTATTGAGATATTTCTTTTCAGTCTTTACTGCATCTGTCTTGTGGCTTTTGTGTAAGGTTTTCTATAGACGTTTTTTCACTTAGCATAGGTGACAAATTTTACAAATAGATTTATATAGCAAGTATGGCACTAATTCATAATATAAAGATAGATATAGTTTTGCTCATATGTGTACATACTCCTTGCAGAATATGCAATATGTTAACAGTAAAAAAAAAGAGGCAATGCCATTAAAGGTTGCTGTGATGTTTTATTTGGCACTGTCCTGAATAAGCTGTTTCGCATAACAACAAGCATCTAAATATACATATTATATATAATTAGTGTTCCATTGAAGAAAAAAAAAATCACAGGTTTGGATCAACATGAGGTGAGTAAATGATGACAGGTTTTCCATTTTTTGGGTGAAAACTCATACCTTACTCATACATTACCATTAAGGGTGTAGCTGATATATTAGGCACACTGTTAATTCTGAATTATTCAACAACAAATCAAAGCTCTGCGTTTCGCTTTTAAAATGACTCGTCCACAGATTTTAGCACACACAAATAATGTGATGTAATAAAATGATAAATGTAATATTTTAAGGATTCAAGCATGAATAGATATGTTCTTTAACACTGTAATGTTCTCTCAGAGCATTTCTTAGGGTCAGCAGAGATGCCGTGCTGTTTGACATGAATGTGTTGGGATGCTCAAATGCATTTCCTTCACACCTGTCAGGACAGTAAAGCCTACAGCACTCCCAAAATATGTGAGACTGCTGTCAGAACACCCCAGGCCTAGTGGAAATGGAGGCATGACATTTTCAAACACACTGAGACCATCATCCTACATGGTCTGTCAGGGCAAATCAGTAGCCTGGATCCACAAGAGAAAATCCTATGCCACTTTTGGGCTCCTACTCACTATATAGCTTTAAAAATGCTTCAGGTTGGTCATGTGGTGCTATTTTATTGCATGAGGTGGACACACTGAACATTTCATCACGGATATGTTTTCTCACTAGAGTCGAATGTGGACATGTTGATGTATTTATAATGAGAAAGAGCCCTAAGACCTGTGTGTGTGTGTGTGTGTGTGTGTGTGTGTGTGTGCAGGCATGTGAGAAGGACTCTCAGTGTGGAGGGGGCATGTGTTGTGCAGTCAGCCTGTGGATCCGGAGCCTGCGAATGTGCATCCCAATGGGTCAGGAGGGAGAAGACTGTCATCCAATGAGCCACAAGGTTTATTTCCTCACTTTCCACCTCACATTCATTATGATTTGTTCCTGTCTTCTTGTTTTTTAATCTCTTATTTCTACTTAGGTGCCGTTCTTTGGCAAGAGACTCCATCATACATGCCCTTGTCTGCCTAACCTTGCCTGCATTACCATAGCTGATGGCAAGTCCAAATGCCTCCCACCATTTCCATTCCAGGATCAGTACCTCTGATGAAGATGTTTGCCTGTGTGCCATGCAAAATGTTTGTATAAAGTGTATAGATGTAAAAGTGTTTTCTTGACTGATTTTCAGATTTATTTTATTTAATCTTTATAATAAAATAAAATATATAATAAATGATAGAAGATAAGTAAATTGTGGGAATGAGGTCATAAAATGTAAACCCTAAATGCAAAATGTCAGAATATGACCAAAATAAATTAAGCTTAAGCTTGTTTAAAGTATTATTCACTAAGGTAGTATACTGTAAGTATATTAGACATTACCGGTATTTAAAAAAATTTTTTTACACAAAGCAGTGTTGAGTACGGCAGGAAAAGCATTTTATCAATGTTTTTATTTTATTTTCTGCCTAACTGTCTTGAATTCTGCTACTTTGCTGCATTCTTAAAGGGAAAAAAGGAGAATGAAGAGATGTGGGCCTCTGAAGCTTTGATTTAGAGGTGGTAATAGCTATTTGAACCTGAAATGCTACTTAAAGTATACAGGCATGGTCAACGTGTCATGGTTGTTATCAGATCGGTATGTGCCAACTCTTTTGACAGTTCATTAGTCAAGAACTATAGCACAATCATGCAGTTTCTTACTTTACCCTAGTTCTATGTATGTCAAAATGTAATGTCACCAATATTTAAAGGGATAGTCTACCCAAAAATGAAAATTCTCTCATTAATTACTCACCCTCATGTCGTTCAAAACCCGTAAGACCTTCGTTCATCTTTGGAACACACATTAAGATATTTTTGATAAAATCCTCTGACCCTCACATAGACAGCAAGGTTACTACCAAGATCAAGGTCCAGAAACGTAGCAAGGTCATCGGTAAAATAGTCCATGTGACATCAGTGGTTCAACTGTAATTTTACGAAGCTACGAGAATACTTTTTGTGCGCAAAGAAAACAAAAATAAAGACTTTATTCAACAATTCCTCTACTCCTCATCCCTTATGCTGTGGCGTGGTGCCATTATGTAGAGAGTATCATGATGTATGCGTTTACTTCTGCTTCATGTAAACAACGCATTTGTGCCGTTTCAGAAAGGTGGGGCATAGAGGAGAAACAATAATGTACAGTATGTGGAAAATAATGTGTTTTTTTAACCTTAAACCACATAAACACATTTCATTACAAATACATAAAATAATGTTATTTTTAGCAACATCATATGACCCCTTTAAAATCTTACTATAGTATTCTTTTCTCACTTCACTGTGTCACAGTGAAGAAACTGTCCTGGGAAAAGGGCCACCGTCACTTTATTTACTCTCCATTGCAGCACTGAAGAACACTGAGAGTGCTGGAGCTGGAACACTGTGTAGAGCAATTGTGTCACTGTTAAATAACAGACGTGTTGCTAGAGCCATTATACAAACTCTTCTAAAAGATTTAAATAGGCTTTCTCTTTTGAAAAACCATTTGAGTCTGTGAAAATCCAATTGCTTGAACAAAACAAACTGTACATTGCATCCATAAGTTGGAGAGAAGTTTACACTGCGCTGTTGGATAAAATATTTATGGCCTGCTTTTCAAATAAGTATGTCTTTCCATCAGACTATAACTGCTGTTTTAATGCACTAGCTGGAAGGAGGCCAGAAAGTAGGCAGAATGTGTGGTGCATCTTTACACAAGGCGGGAATGCAGGCCGAATAGAAATGTTTTTTTTTTAATAAAGCAAGCGCTTTGGTCTATATGTTTTCCCTTGGGTGCTGCAGCTACCATTCTGATCAGTATCGCAGCAAATAAAGCAAGACTGAAACTGTTCTAAAAACAGTTTGTTCATATATAATATGGTAGTGTTAACAGCTCAGCAGATTGTAGCCTATTTCTATCTCTCCTTTGGGCCTCTCGTGGATGGCAAAGGCCATTCAAATAAAACACTCCAATTAGCTGATGGAGCTTCTCATTATATTTCTAGAGATGTAGAATTATCACAACAGGGGTCAATAATGCAGTTTCTCTCTGTGAAATGAGCAGTTTGCATTTCTCAATTAGAATTTCATGTAAAGATGATCAGAAAGGCTCTGTGAGGGAAAGTTTAAAGGGACAGTTAACCAAAAAGATATACACACCCTCATGTCATTCCAAACCTGTATGACTTTTATTCTTCTTCTCAGTTGTGTCCAAAACAACATTTCTCCTGTTAAAGGAATAATTAATCCAAAAGTAAATATTTGCTGAACATGTACTCTCCCTCAGGCCATCCAAGATGTAGATGAGTTTGTTTCTTCATCGGAACAGATTTGAAGAAATTAAGTGTAACTAGCACGTCACAGTAAATGGGTGCAGTCAGAATGAGTGTTCAAACAGCTGATAAAAACATCACAATAATTCACAAGTAATCCACACGACTCCAGTCTTGTGAAGTGAAAACCTGTGTATTTGTAATAAAGAAGTTCATCTCTAAGACATTTTCAACTTCAAACTGCTGTTTCTGGCTAAAATACAAGTAATCTATCCATTGTCTATGCTTTGTGCAGTAAAAAAAAGTCATCTCTGAATCATAAGAAAAATATGCACAGATCAACCACTGTTTAAACAGTCCAAAACAGATATGTCGGTGGATTTTTATGCGAGAAGATAACAGGGGATGGGCTATTTCACATGAGGTATGTTATTATGGATTATGGACTTGATTCTGGCTGAAAGCAACAGTTTCAAATTAAAACAACTTAATGTTAATTGATGGACTGGTATCATGTAGATTACTTATGTTTTTATCAGCTGTTTGAACGCTCATTTTGATGGCACCCATTCACTGTAGAGGATCCATTGGTTAGCAAGTGATGTACTGTAATGGTTAATTTCTCAGAATCTGTTCCAATGAAGAAAAAAAAAACTTTTTTGAGCAATGTTGCTTGGGCACTTTCCCATTGAGAATGGGCAACACATTTCTATCTGGATACTTCAGATCGGTCGTGGGCCCTGTTTCTCACCTGGTTGCCCTTTGACTGCAACATTGCTCAAAAAGTTGCCCTGTGTATCATCACCTTAAATATTATGGACACCATGTCACCTTCAATATATGGTGGCTATACGGTCTTGTCTCTTGTCTGTTTTAACCAGAAATATTTTCAGTTTTTTCTGCTTTTACATAGAAAGCAGCTACCCAGGATGCCCTGTTTACATTTATTGAAGACAAATAATCTTATTTCACATCTCTAGTGGCCTGCATTCATTCTGTCAGTGCAACGCACCAGATCACATTAATGTAGTCCTGGAGTTGTGCTGAGGGGAGGTTCAGGAAAAAAGGGCTCTGTATTATATAACTGTCCGTAGGAAGGGTGGGGGGATGGAAAAGCAGCCAAAAATTTCTCCCTGGATGAGTGTGTCTGAAACATCGACATTGTGTCCATGTCCCCCCCCCCCCCCCCCCACTCTACAACATCTAAGAGCAAGTAATGAGATGGAGGCTTAACAAAATATGCACAAAAGCCAGATGTTTTACATCAGTTTAGTCTGACACGACAACAAATCCCCTTCTTTTAATGCCTCGTTGGCCTTTTGCTTGCATTTGTCCTCGCATTTGATTCTTGTATTGCTTTACCACACCAACACAGTGCATTTATAATCATTTATTTTAATTAAAATACAAATCATAGTCTCCTCAACACTGACCCATCAAATTTGCTTGTGTCCATTGAAAACAAATTTCCAGTAACAATTTAAAGGGACTGTGAGAGGGACTTGGTTTATTCACATTTAGTCCATGTGATAGTAAAAAGCCACTGGCCATTTAGTTCACACAAAAAGTCATAGCAAATATATTACATATCAGTTATAAAGAGCTCCAGAAAATAAATAAATCATCTTTTTACATTATTTACATCAATATGTGGATTGCATAAATGTGGATATGGATCTTCTGATATGCAACATTGGAACAGGTCTGAGATTTCACCTCTGAAAGAAGAAAAATATCACATGCTACAGTGGCTCCAAAAAGTATCAGGACACAGAAATATAAATGAACACCATTGCATTAGATAGCAAAATATGAAGATGTATTTTTTTTTTTTAAATGTCATTGCCTTATAAATCTTTTAAAATATAAAAGATTTATTAGGGCAAAAAAACAATTTTGACATGAGAAAGTTTTGATCAAATTAATGGATGCTAAATGATAGAACAGTTGTCAGTGTTTTATGTTATATATATTTGTGTGTGTGTGTGTGTGTGTTATTTTTTATTGATTTCAATTAAAGTTGCATTTCCTGAATAGGGTGGCTTGATACAACAGCACTTTTTGTGAAATATGCTGTTTAGGGAGAAATAATAGAATTATAAACGGCTTTATTATGAAGCAGAAAAATATGGGATATGTTTGAACACTCCCAGGTCTCTTCTATACTTTTTGGGGCCACTGTATGTTTGACAAGCAGGCAGAGCCAGTGAAAACAAGTGAGCAAAACACTTCAAATCACGCAGTAGGGCTCCATGGGTGTTTGTGTAGTCAGGCAACACGGCAAACAGGCTCTGCATCTCATCCTCAGCTCCTTATTGAATATGAAACATATGATGGGATTGGCCCCCGCCTGGGCGAACGTCAGCCACACGGCCGCGGTCAGGTACACCTGAGGTAGCGCGTTTCCCTTCACAAACACCCGGGTGTAGCACGAGACGATGTAGGGCGCCCAGAACAGCAGAAACGCCAGCGTGATCATGTAATACATCTTCCCTATCCGTTTCTCCATCTTGAACTCGTCCAGCACGAGCAGCCTCCGGTTGGCGTTGTGTGACGCCTGTCTGATGCCCACTAAAGTCGGCGGCGTCGGACCGCGTCCAAACCCCGCGATCCAGTTGGCAGCGGCCTGGCCCGTCGCGCCCGGTCCGTGGAAGGTCCAGTTCTGGCTGATAGCCGGAACCAGCTGCGCGGGCTTCATTTTGCGGTGGTCGTAAACAAAGCACAGCATTTTGACATACACGACGTGCGTCGTGGCCACAATCACGGCCAGCATGAGCATGAAGCCCAGCGTGTCGTTGGCTTTCACGTATCTGTGCTCGAATATGCACTGCTCTTCCTCGCGGATAAATTTGTAGGTCCCGACGTCGAAGACCGGGGGAAACGCCATGGCGACCGAGAGCGTCCACACCATACATATGACCGCGACGCATGTCCAAAGCGTCATGCGTTTGGAGTAGAACCGGTGGTGCGCGATGGCCATGTAGCGCGTTACGCTGACGCAGAACAGGAGGAAGGCGATGTGGAAGCAGAACAAGACGGCCATGAACGCGATGATCTTGCAGCTGATGATGCCGTAGCTCCATACGGAGCCGCTGTTGATGGAGATCATCACGAACGGGAAGCACACGGCCGAGCGGATGATGTCTGCCACGCACAGGTCGAGGAGGAAGTAATACGGAGCCTTGTGGAGCGAGCTGTCTTTCAGCACCAGCACGGAGAGCACGGTATTCCCGAGCAGGCTGATGCAGGTGATGAGACCCAAAGACGCCAGTTTGACCGCAGACGCAGTGATGGCATAATTCTGGAGCGAGGGGTTGCTTCCCCCTGGATCACTTGTGTTCGCCATCTGTGCAAGCGCAACCCAGCCTGGGCTTTGTAATCCGACATTAAGCAGTCCTGGTCCCCCAGTTTGATGTACAAAATATCAGCCGTTAACAATCAGTTGAGTCTTTTATATGACCATACCGCGAGCCTTTTGGAGATCCAAGACATCTCGTGCGTCGTTTTGATCATAACGGCGTCGTACGGTTGGTTCTTCAGGCTTCAAACCAGATGCTGGGTAATCCATTATTTGTCGAAGAAAAACGACGTGTATTACACACTAATAAACACGTATCCGTCTCCACTGATCTGATCGCGTAGGCTGAAAACAACCCAAGACGCTTCATCGAAACATCATTTTTGAATAAATACCAGCCTATATACGAACGCATCCAGTCTATTGTGGAGATCGCGGCGGAGCACGTAGACGTCGTGTCTAGTGCGTTCTTGTTCTTGAGTTTTGTTTTGGGGGGGGGTGTGGGTGGGGGGGGGGGGGGGGGGGGGGGGGTGGGGGGGGGGTGGTGGGGGGGGGGGGGGGGGGGGGGGGGGGGGGGGGGGGGGGGGGGGGGGGGGGGGGGGGGGGGGGTGTGGTGGGGGGGGGGGGGGGGGGGGTGGGGTGGGGGTGGGGGGGGTGGGGGGGGGGGTGGGGGGGGGGGGGGGGGGGGGTGGGGGGGGGTGGGGGGGGGGTGGGTGGGGGGGGGGTGGTGATAATGGATCCCTCGGTGACAGCACCGGTGGGTCCGTCTTAAATGAGAAAATCGTTGCGATTCTGACACCAAGTCTAAGCTGCACGTCATCTGAGAAGAGATCGGGATGATAGTTGCTCACTGAATTGAATGAAATGCAATATTCGGAGACTTAAATTACACTTTAAAAGTCTGAATGTCATTGCTTTAGATACAAAATGTCAAACCAAGTGTATCTATACAGAAACTGACCATAATAATAATAATAAAAAATAATTAAAAGTGATTTTAACTGGTCAATCCAATATTTTTAGGTGTGTTTTGCCTTAGATTATGTCAGTTTAGAGCTTTTCTCAGAAATAACTTCACTTTTGCAATTACGTTTAACAAACTGGTCCCAAAGTCAATTTTTAGTGAAAGTACACTTGTTAGAGTATTTACATCGACATTTACTACATAGTCCGTGGTGGTCGTCCATGAGTTTCGCTCTGGTGTGTCATTTAACCCTCTGATGCATCGTGGTCGCTACAGTGGACAGATATTTGGAAGCAGGGTTGGGGAAAGTTACTTTTAAAAGTAATGCATTACAATATTGCGTTACTCCATAAAAAAAGTAACTAATTACGTTACTTAGTTACTTTTTATGGAAAGTAATGCGTTACGTTACTTTTGCGTTACTTTTAAATCTGAACAGGGCTTGCTTGTTTGTTTTTAAAGTAAAAAAGTTATATTTTTGGCAAATATAAAAGCCTTTTCACACCAAAACTGAAATGAATAAGCCTCAGGCTGAAGGGAAAGTAAATTTGCGCCCGTACAGTAGAATGCAGAAGAAGAAATTTCAACACACTTCAACAATAAAAAAAGACACGAATGTTTGTCTAGAATAATTTGTGCTTATTAGTATGGTTGAACTGGATCATCGAAGGTCAGAAGCAAAGACATTGGTTAATAGAATGGGATTAAATACATAAAGCATATTTGTGTTGTTTAACATTTAATTATTGCAGGTTTGCGTCATATTCTGAGTTGCATTATTTTTATTCATTTTGAGGAATACTGAATCAGTTTTTTTTTTTAGATGAATTAATGCATATTCATATTTATTTTAGAACTACATTAACATCTTCTGATTTCTCAACATGGGTACAGGAGAGCTGTCAGTCAATAAATTGGAAAAAAGTAACTTGCGTTACTTATTTGAAAAAGTAACTCAGATATTCTCTTGTAAATTAAAAAGTAATGCGTTACTTTACTAGTTACTTGAAAAAAGTAATCTGATTACGTAACTCGCGTTACTTGTAATGCGTTACCCCCAACACTGTTTGGAAGCCATTTTGAACCATTTAAGACGTTGCATCATGTCCCAACCACCAACTGGCAAACCCCCGAAGTGTTGTCTACGATTCCATTTAATTGTCTTTTTATCAACATTTTTTTTTGAGATATTGCATAATATATTCAAAATGGCGGCAGGAAAAGGGGATGCACCATGTATCTCGGGAATAAGTGTTAAATACTTTTATTCTCAGAAAACCAGACAGGTACAAAAAATATTTTTCAGTTAAATAGGATGTCAGAAATAGATTCATCCAGATTTGAACAATACTTGTCTTGTAATCTGTCCACTACAGTGGACGTCATGCACCAAAGGGTATAATTCTGCCTATGGCCTATATATAGGTTCTGCCTTATTTTGTGTTTTATTAAAATTATGATATAATTTACACTTGAATGGTTTTATTGAACAGAAATATTAAATAGTCTTCAGATTTTATCATTTATTTCAATGCTTACAGTCTATATTTATTTATTAGGTAATATAAAGTGTAGTCATGTATACATGTATACTGTATGAGTGCAGATATATGTGTGCATGATTGTGTTCGTGTGTGTGGTGGGAGGGCGTGTATGCTAGTGTGTATTTGTGTTCACATGTGTATGAACACACACACACACTGCCCCACACAGCCCTGGCCCATAGGCACACACTCTTACGTTTTGTTACACTTCACATTTCTGTGCCCTCGTGACATAGCTTGTTGTTATTGAATGTTCTTATGTGTATTCAAACCATTTTCACATAGCAAATATTTTTAAAACTTGTTTTTTTAAGACCTCACATTTAGTTCTATTGATTCACTTTTTATACCTTTGATGCATGGTGTCCACTACAGTGGACATATATGTAACTCCCTCAAAATTTAATATATTGACAAAAATATATGGCATGATTTTTCACTTGTTTAAAAGTAAAAACAAACATGTAAAAAAAATATATTACTTTGTGATTTAATAATGCATGCATCAGAGGGTTAAGGTAAGCGAAGCGCTGTCCGTGGTGCTGAAGTGACTAATCATGACTGATAGCTGTCACTCAGCGCGCTGTTGACCTGATAAAATCACCCAGCCTGAGAAATTGCCTTGAAAGAAAGCTCTCTAAAGTAACACGGTGACATGAGAGAGGTTCTGTATCTGTGCCTGAATCGATGGTACTTTCATTTCCAGGCGATGAGTAGCACTAGTCAGTTTTGTGATGAATAGCGTCCTCTAGTGTTTAGTTATTGTCATGCAATTAAGCAAAATTCCACCTATTTCTGTACTTGCTGATTGTGTACAAACACTGTAGTGGCATAAAGACACATTAGATTAGCTATATCTAATGCATAGCAATCCTGTTAATATAAAGTGACCCCAAAAAGACACTTAAGTCACACTTAGAAATCTATGAAATCATTCCATTTGACACAAAATATTAAACCAATGACAATTAACGTAAAGACATTCCGTTAATGAGAATGAAAATATTTAGACACTTTCTGTATTTAGACACTTCATACTGTAATGAGTGTAAAAGTAAATGAAAGATACATCCTGGGGTAATCAGAAATTTATGAAAAAAGGGGGAAATAACCTTGGCTTCAAACAAAACATAAATCCTAGCCTTGGAAGTGTAAAGGCAAAATAAATAAATAAAAAATCAACAGACAAAGAACAGATGACCAAGGAAAGATAACCACCCAAACAAACTGATAATATGATCAATACAGAAATGAAACATAACTATTGTAAATACTGTATGCGAGCAGTTGAATGAGGGACCCTTATTCCTGTCCAAAATGGTAAATGGAGTGACATAAATGTGAAAGGCCAAATTTCTTTTTTGGAATAACTGGTCCTTCAACACTAGTTTGGACCCTTATAAAGCAATTCAACAGCTATCGTACAAGAAGTTCTTAATAAACAATGTTTAAACTTGTTTTGTTCTGTGTGCTTATTTGAAACAGTTTACAATCATTATAAAGTATATAGATTATGTAGCACTACATTTAGCAGAACAAATCAAACAAACGGTTGGTGGTACCAGTCAGTGGAATGTTAATTATGAATGAAATGTGCAGTGCATTTTTATGTCATGCATTCACTAAAATTCACCATTCTTTAAAAGAAAAAGAAAATAAATAAGAAAGAAAGAAAAGAAAGAAAGAAAAAGAAAGAAAGAAAGAAAGAAAGAAAGACTCTCTAGGGAAGTTAGATCTGAGAAAAACTTGCTTGCAGATGCCACTTCACTTGGTTTAAAGTTTCATCTAATGCAAGAAAATGAAATTCATACAATAATTGTGGCTAAAGTGTGCTTTTAGGCCACTGTAATAATAGATATATAATGTGCCTTATTTTTATTAATGTGCCTTTTAATTACAAATGTTGAATTAATTTATATTGCATAGCAATGATAACCTAATAACCTTGCTTTCTGATTCACATACAGCATGATTTTATGTATGTATATATGCATGTATTGTGCCTTGTGATTTTGTGTTTTAAGTTAGGTCAGATTAGTTCACAGTAGGCTCTTTGCATTAACACCTATATTTTGTTTGGCGTTTGAGAGACGCCAAGACCATTGTAATAGCTCAAAAACATACATAAGGTTAATTTTCAGTTTATTCATTGACATTTCCTAGTCTTAGTAAAACTGATTATTAAAAATCTTTAACTTTATAGAATGACTGAAGGATTGTATATTATAAAAGTTCCATAAACCATGAAAAAATGCTGAAAAGCTTTGAGATGCAATAGCTTAAATGCTATCTACCTATTTAGATTAGTTCAGAACAACAATATAGATAGATTGACAGACAGACAGACAGACAGACAGACAGATAGACAGACAGACAGACAGATAGACAGATAGATAGATAGATAGATAGATAGATAGATAGATAGATAGATAGATAGATAGATAGATAGATAGATGTTTTCCGTCACTGCTGTCTTCACAGGGTTTTTTTTTTGCATTGATATTTGGCTCCACCTGGTGGTCAATATTGGAAAGAACATAACAGTTGTATGTGACATGCTATATTTACTCACTCACTCAAATAAATAAATACATAAATAGGTAGATGACTGGCTACAGTATAACTACACACTTTCCCTTATATTTGCATATACATTTTAAACTAAAATGTTGTTTGTTCTGGTCTACTCTTCAGTGTTACATGATAATTATCATATTGAGGTATGGTATTAAAGATCTATTCTTTTAAATGGCAAAATGATTACTTTCCATTGGATTTTCATAGTAGATTAGGTGTATTGTTGGTTCTATTTGTTTTTATATTTAATTGAACTTGCTTAGTATGCTAACAGGGATGCCCTTTTGTGCACTGCATTCTTATTAGGTATAGATAATAAAAAAGTCATCATATTTTTTAAAGGCCAGTAGTGAAAATATATGAAATTGTTCCACCTGTGTCATAACAGAATGAGATAAAGAGCTTTTTGTTTTTTATTCAATAGGCAAATATCAGCTTTTGTTCCTTTGTGTCTCAATTGTGATTTGAGCTGCAGGGACGGATATCGCTTTCGAGCCAGCCTTAAGAAGAACAGAGTCGTCTCGTTTCATTTGCTTAATTACCTAATTAACACAACTCTAATTACTCCCTTTCTGAGCACGAGTGCATATTGAGATGTTACATAATGAATAGTAATCCTCAATTAATTTTTTAGAGTGCCACTTTATCACAACAAGACCAGATCCATAGAGCATCAGTCAAGCCACATCTACGTGATGTCAACACAATCCAAATTTCCTTTTGAGAACCAAACCACATGCCAGTCTTATGCAAATGGCTCAGATTCTCCTGGAGACATATGGAATTTGTATTAAAGTTCTTCAGCCAATTACTGATGAATTGAGTTTATTTTTTATTACAGTGGTGACCTTTTGACCTCAAGGGGAATATTATGTGATCTATTCATTATCGTCTAATCTTAGAAAAAATACAAAATTCACACAGAAAATGTCTCTTTAAAACCTGACATTAAAATGACATGGTCAGATGATAATAGTGTTATGTTATACTGTATAGTATCACCAGAAATAATGAATGTAAATTAATTTATATACAGGTAATAATTTTTTTATAAACAAAATACTGATGTAATTTACCAAAATTGTGTGTCATACAGTATACACACTTTGACCTCTTTTAAAATATTTATATCTTGATAAGGTTTTTAATGTTGCTTTTACATATTTCAGTAGATGTCCGTCTCTTTCTTGAAGTATTCTTGGTTAACGGTAGTAGACACAAAGTAGAAAAAGAAGTCAAAAATGGAGCATGAAGGGCGTGTCTGTGATTGATGTATCCGTCTCATGCCTGCAGGCATGCAGTTTTTCTGGATAAGAATATAGGCCAGTGACGCCCCTTGACATTAGATTTCATACTGTTTGCAAAATGTCCCAGGGACAAAAGCATTGCAATGCCTCTCCTTGTGATCTGCAAATGTCAAAACAGTGTTTATGGAGGTACAAGTTTTTTCGTTGTTGAAGATTTCTAAGATGACCAAAAATTTTATTGCAACAGTTAATTTAATAAAAAAGATTCTAAAACATATCTGAGAAGGACTAGTGTGAATTAAGCCAGGACACCTTAGCTGCACATGTGTACATATTTTGTTATTTTAAGTCTATGTTAACACATTACTGTATTCTAGTTGGCATGTCAGGTGGTTGAAGTGTTTTATTTATTTATTTGGTCTGGTCTATAATGCACTGGATGATTTTGAATTTTTACCTTTTTTTACTTTTATACAAATAATTTGATAATTAAAATTAATTTTTATCTTCTAATTAGCTTAAATTAACTGTTATTACGTTCACTATAACTATTAATTTGTTTATCTTTAGAAACCATTTTTAGCAGACTTGTTTTTATATATTGAATTTATTTCATGACAAAATTCTAAAAAAAATCAGCTCCACATGTCTGCAGGAGACACAATATTCCAGAGGGTGGCGCTCTATATCCGTGAAACACATCAACTTGGGCCCATACTGTTACTTGAACTGTGTATTTCAGTCCTTGATCAAGGACAGTCAAACTGTCCCTTACTCCAAGATCTGAGATTAATGCTGTTCACACCGAACAGTAACCATCTTATTGACCTGACCAATAATTATGCTCTCTTTTTCCTTTTCTTTTCCTATTATTATTTAGTTTTTTTTTTTTAAAGAATAATCAAATTAAATAAACATACATACATATATGCACAGTTCACTACATACAGATTTCACTGAAAATGATTTGGCTTTTGGGATTCTTCTTGAAATATATTTGTGGCTAGCTGATATGAAATACTTTTGGGAAGCTGGGTGTAACATACTGTTTTAAACAGCATTTTGTAAAATATTCTATGATTATTATGAATGCTGCTTTTATGAACTGTTTTAACTGAGACATTTATCACATCAATCAATCAGTCTATCTATCTATCTATCTATCTATCTATCTATCTATCTATCGCTCTATAATATAGTACGTGGGTACGGAAGTATTCAGACCCCCTTAAATTTTTTCACTCTTTGTTATATTGCAGCATTTGCTAAAATCAGTTCAAGTAAATTTTTTTTCCTCATTCATGTACACACAACACCCCATATTGACAGAAAAACACAGAATTGTTGACATTTTTGCAGATTTATTAAAAAAGAAAAACTGAAATTCACATGGTCCTAAGTATTCGACTTGCTGTGACACTCATATAGTTAACTCAGGTGCTGTCCATTTCTTCTGATCATCCTTGAGATTGTTCTACACCTTCATTTGAGTCCAGTTGTGTTTGATTATACTGATTTGACTTGATTAGTAAAGCCACACACCTGTCTATATAAGATTTTACAGCTCACAGTGCATGTCAGAGCGAATGAGAATCATGAGGTCAAAGGAAACTGCCTGAAGAGCTCGAGACAGAATTGTGGCAGGCACCGATCTTGCCAAGGTTACAAAAAAATTCTGCTTGCACTTAAGTTCCTAAGAGCAAAGTGTCCCACTCACATATTCCTAAATGAAGCCCTTTTTTGGGACGACCATCAACACCCTTTCTTTCTTAGAGGACTGGCCGTCCTTTGCTGTCCAGAACTGAGCTATCGGCTTCGGGAGCACCGAGCCTTCGTGACCTAGAGGTACAGACGAACCCAAAGATCCCTGTGGCCTGAGCTCTCAAGAATGCACGGCGGGAGATGGGCGGAAAGTTTTCAGAAAGTCAACCCCCTCACTTTGAGTCCCTCTCCACCACTCCCACGGGTTTTATTGCAGAGTGGCCCGCACATGAATAGCCCACCTTTACATTTGATGTTTTCTCTATTTCTCAAAAACCCTGAAGGACTCCAAATGTCTGAGACAATTATCCCTACTCCGATTCCTTCTCTCTGGTCGGTTGAGGCCAAGATAGAACTTTTTGGCCTTTATTCTAAGCGGTATGTGTGGAGAAAAGCAGGCACTGCTCATCACCTGTCCAATACAGTTCCAACAGTGAAGCATGGTGGTGTCAGCATGATGCTGTGGGGGTGTTTTTCAGGTGCAGGGACAGTACGACTGGTTGCAATCGAGGAAAAGATTAATGCGGCCAAGTACAGTCATCCTGGACAAAACCTTCTCCAAGTTGCTCAGTCCTCAGACTGGGCGAAGGTTTTTAATCTCTTCCAACAAGACAATTTCGACCCTAAGCACACTAGCGAAAATAACAAGTGAGTTGGGCCTTCCACATTTAGTTCTGCTTTCATACCTCTACCTCGTGTACTGTCTTTGACTTCTCCCCTTTGCGGCCCAGCCAAGCCTCTGTTCACTTAGAACCACCACCTCTAGTGCAGCTCTGCGAGAACCCGACAAAAAGGGCGGGCCATGCAACTTTACCATCCAACTACCTGACAGAAACGCGCGGCATAGGATCTTCACCGCGGAGTGTGAAGGCAGAGGGATCCCCAATTCCAGGCGTCGGCGTGAAAATCTCTGTTCCATCGCGCTGCCTTCGCCCCGTGGTCCCCCCAACAAAGCACTCATGCTTGTATAGCTACCTCAAAAGGGGCTTCTACTTACACATACTGCCAGCAAGTCGAATACTTAGGACCATGTGATATTTTCGTTTTTCTTTTTTAATAAATCTGCAAAAATGGTCAACAATTCTGTGTTTTTCTGTCAATATGGGTGCGGTGTGTACGTTAATGAGGAAAAAAAAATTACTTAATGATTTTAGCAAATGGCTGCAATAAAAAAAAGAGTGAAAAATTTAAGGGGGTATAAATACTTTCCGTACCCACTCGGATCTATATATAATATTACTAAGACAACAGTTTTGGGCTAGTGATACTCAAAGAGTGGAATATATACTCCTTACTCGTTACTCCTTTCACAAGTATATTGTGTACTTAACTATCTACTCTTCGTAGTGCTGTCAAATCGATTAATTGTGATTAATCGCATCAAAATAAAAGTTTTTGTTTACATAATGCATGTGTGTGTATTCTGTATATTTATTATTTATATATAAAGAAACACATAAACAGCATATATTTTGAAAATATTTACAGGTATTTACATCTACAATATTTTATCGTCATATATAAATTTCATTATCACATGAAAAATCTAGTAATATAGAAAACGTTACATTTTTCTTAAATAATACATGCTGTGTGTATTTTTATTATATACATTATAACATATACCGGTACACACATAGATTATGTTAACAAAACTTTTTATTTGGATGCGAGTAATCGCGATTATTCGTTTGACAGCATAATTTCTGGCAACAGTAAGTAGTTACACTACTAGTTACATGACTTTTCCTTCATGCCCCACAGAAGTTGTAATTGTGTATCTTCCACATAAAATTCTTGTAGAATGGTTGCTAACATCATATTTCTGCCTCATCATTTGACCAAAATCTACATTGGATCGCAGTCAGAAGTTATTAAAAACACTCAATAGTGATTGATAGTGACATTCAAGTAAGTGTTGTATTAATCTCATTAATTGTCATGTGTAGCTTGAAGCGAATTGTAGTTTCTCTGTTGCATTTACGACTATATTTCATTGTATTTTATCAAATCACATAAGTTTGCAAGAAACCGTTTCATTTTCCAAAAAAGATTTTTAATATAATGTACCACATGCTGATCAGAAGGATGTGGGTGGGATGTAATGTCAGAGTAAACTTACACAACAGTGTTCATCTTTTTTTCCTGACAAAATCCATATAATGCAATATTTCTATCTGCTGAATGTAAGCTTTTCCATATTCCAAGCTTGCCTCTCACTGGGTACTCACATGCATGTGCGAGCCGTGAAATTATGAATATAAATCTAGGAATGATTTGATTGTGGATTTTATCAGCGGGGTTTTAGGCCTCAAAAGTACTAAGTAACTAGTTTTTTTAATTAAGGTACTGACTATTTTATTCTGAAATCTGATTAGCATGTTGCAGGCTACTAGTTAACTGCCAACACTGATACACACACACACACAGGTTTGTTTTTACGGTTTATGGGGACTCCCCATAGGCGTAATGTTTTTATACTGTACAAATCGTATTTTCTATTGCCCTACACCAACCCTACCCCTCACAGGAAACTTTCTGCATTTTTAGATTTTCAAAAAAAACTAATTCTGAATTATTTATAAGCCTTTTGAATTACGGGGACACTGAAAATGTCCTCATAAATCACCTTCTCGTTGTAATACCTATGTCATACCCATGTTATTATACAAATTTGTGTCCTCATAAACCACTTAAACACACACACACACACACACAGTCCCTTATACTGTATATAAATTTTTTTTTTTTGTTAAATATTGTACATGTGCCAACTACACTTATTTATTAGGCCAAAGAGAGTTAAGTGAATATGGTAGTACACTGTGAATTTAGTTAAGACTGAATCTGGTTCTAACTACTGAGTGGTTACTGGACTTTCACTTTTTATGCTCATATTTCGACTACTATTAAAATTCCCACACTAACTTCTTATGGGTTGCCCTTCTCCTGAACTGTCACCCCCACCGTGTCTTGCTTCATTGGACATTTTCTTGGGAAAACAGAAATTCTGTACTTAGCCTACATCAGTTGCAATTACCAAACGAACTAGCAAAGAAATGATACGTCGTCTGGCAAAAAACGAATCTCCTATCTCTAAGCTAACTTATGTATCTGTGACTTTTTGACACTTTTGTTTTGCAGCGCAAAGATCTGCATGAATGTTGTTTACCCAGCAGGTGGATGTGACGTCACGGGCGTAGAACACAAAAAAATAACAACATCCAAATCCGCGATTCTCTCTCTTTTTTGTGTGTGCAAGGCGCAATAAAGTGTAATATCACCCGAAGCAGCTCCGTGGAGAAAGGCGGCGTAAACCGGGCTCGAAACGGCGGCGTTGCTCCCAGTACAGTGTTTGCAGCTGAAGTTAGTACCGCTGGCGGAGTGATATATTTGTTGGTTATTTACAGTACGTTTTATAGCACGCGCTCATGATATACAAGATCGCGTGAAGAGTTGAATTTGTTATCGCGCACAAATTTCCGCGTTTATCGCGTCTCTGTCAAACCCCGGTAAGTTCATTCTCTTCCAGCATTCTGCAACATTTTAGGACACATGGGCAGTTTTTCTTTGTTATCTAACTGTTGCCTTAATGTTTTTAACGGCGTAATAAGCAAATGAACAAACAGCATTATTGCTCGCGTGTCTAATAACTGCTGTCCGGGGGATTCATTCTATTTTCAGTCTTCAAGTACTTTTTCAGAAGTTAGCTCTGTGGCTAGCAAGTTGTTACGCTGTTCATTTTGGTTTGTGGCAACAACACTTGTATGGCTAGCGTTACATATGTGTATAAAACGATGTATTGAAATCAATGTGCGTTCGTTATCGATGGCTTAAAAGTTGGCGAGCCGAGATTTCTTTCGGTGATACAGTGTTGTATAGGGGACTTTTCCCCACGTGTTCCTTCACCCACAAAAAAAACTTCTACTGGTGCATCTCTTCACTATTAACGCGTACGAAAACCGTTCAGAATATCGCAACAATTATTCCGTGCATTAAAACAAGTTCAGTGCAGTCTATCATCCGGTTGGGCTATGGAGTTGAGAACAGAAGCTTTCAGAATTAAGTGTTACTTCAGCAAGAGCAGGCTGTGTTTCAAAACCTAGTGAGCTGCCTAGCTAGACAGCATTTTTGAGCATCATGTGGATATCGAATGTTCGAACGCGCCTGTCAATTCCAGAAATGCTGTCATATCTCAGGGTTTGAGACACAGCCCAAGTGTACTTCGAGTAAAATTGGTTTTCTACATGATTGTGTTGTAACAAGTGTCAGAGTTAAATGTGCCTTAACTGCTTGTACTTTCGGAGTTTGAGATACGTAACAAGTGGATAAATACATTTACTACAAATGTAATAAAAAAAGTCGAGCAATAGTTAGCTTACAAAAAGTGGAGGAAAGAAACGTTTAAACTGCATGCAGTCCTTGTGCACTTAATCAGAATAAAAGAAGCACTTTTCTTGAAATGTCAGTTGAACTTTTAACAGTATACATTTATTTAAATAAATAATACTATGTTTTATCGCTCTTTTAAAATATATACATTTTTACATTCATATATTTGGTTGTTTTTTAACATTTACAAATGAAACCAGAAAATCTGTACCATAGATAGAATAGACCAGAGATACATTTTTTTACATCATTACAATTTGTATTTATAATCCTTCCATATACCTTTGGCACACACACACACCATGGATCCATGCAGGTTTTTTTTTATTTTGAAAATGGCAAGGTACAAGAAATGTTGCTTTTTGCATTTGTGTGTGAATGTATATTAGTACTATGGGTGTAATAAAAAGGGTACAAGCTGAAATGACTAATCATTAATTGTAATATTTACTATTACCATTATTTATTTTCCTATTGATTCACATAAATGTAACTTTTAAATGTCTTTTAAAATTGCACTTTAAAATAGGAGCAGCAGCAGCTTTAACACCAGTGTTGGGCAAGCTACTCTGAAAATGTAATCAAATACTGATTACTCCTTTTAAAAGTAATAACGTTACTGTTCTGATTACTTTATTTCAAAATTTATTTCAAAATATTCCCGTGAATCATTTTATTTCTCCCGCATCCCGTGCACACACACAAGTCTCTGCACTCGCCTATCAAGTCTTGTCCAACGCTGCACTCTGTTGCGTCGTGTCTTGCAGGAGAGCAGGTCTCTAATCCACTGGCACTTGACTCGACAGTGCGTGTGCTACTTCCTTTTTACAATCTCCAGATTATAAAACACTGCATCCTGTCAGCAATGTAACGCGGCAGTAACGTATAGAGACCTCGGCTTGTAACTATACTCTAATTTCTATTTTGAAAATTATAACGCGTTAAATTACTCCGTTACTAAAAAAGTCATCAAATTACAGTAACACGTTACTAAGTAATACGTTACTGCCCAACACTGTTTAACACCCAGCATTGGTACGGCTCAGTTCTTTGGATTAGTCATTGTCTGAGGGAAGGAGAAGACGAAAAAAAAAAAGAATGCTTTTTTTTGTAGGAGAAGTAAAGCAAACAGCCTCCAACAAGCGAACCTTGACAACCCAGATTAAGGAAAACACTGGAGATCAAACAGTACTGCTGCCGGGCCGTTGTCATGAGCTGCCTGAGAGGGAGAGACAAAGAGAAAAAGGGAGGGAGAGAGAGAAACAGAGACACTGTTTGAACAGGCACTGGAGTTTGTGTGCTCACTTATGCAGAAATGGACCTCTGCAAATGCAGACTGACCCAGGATTAAAAGCACTGGCTGAACTTTTCTTTGCAACTTTTCGGTCTTGGCTCTCAGTGTCAGGAGAGCCTGGGTTATTTCTCACGTTACTTCACTACTGTGCTCACCAACTACCTGTAGTGAAAAATCAACTCTTGCGTCTCCATTCTGTATTTTTTCAGATAGAGTTTCCAAAAATAGATTTGTGCAAAATATTACTTCGTCAGGGTATTACAGGAAAAGCGTGCAAATTTTGCATTCTAGAAGTGGTATTTTCAGATTTACTCGCAATCGTGTAAAAGAGCTTGATGACTCAGATGTGTGTGGTGGTTATGGTACAGAAAGGTTATTAACATGTTAATTTGCTGAGGTAAATTGCACTTAAATGAACTGTAATCTGAGCATCGTAGAGGTTATAGACAGCCTGCCGAATAATGCATGAAGTTGTGATGTCTGGAACATAACGTGGGAGAGAGGTTGCTGCGTCCAGTGTCTTGCTGTGTGTTCAGGCAGCTGTTGTCCCTCTTTACCGAGTGGCTTTCATGATGGGTTTCCTGGCTGGAAAGGCAGGCCCCTGGCCAGACGCTGGATGGCTTAGGTTGAGGATGCAGCCAGCTTCTTATTTCTATGGAAACACTGGACGCTGTCAGTGTGCAGCAGTACGTTGTTTAGAGTTAATTATAGCTTGTTGTTTGTCACAACCAACCCAAGTACTTTATCATTTGCATACTTGAAGGCAGTTGAAAATTTTACAAGTTGACTGGAAGTTGTCACTTTTTCTTTTTAAATATCTCTCACCCAGTGAATTTAAACAGAATGCTGTTTTTTCTCCTTTTTTTGCTACAACTGTGTAGATTGATGTAAACTGAAATGTAATTGACAAGGAATGTGCCATTTTATAATTATTATTATATTATATAATTATATTATACAGTACAAGTCAAAAGTTTGGACACATCTATTTGTGAATTATGCATTTATTTATTTATTCACTACTAGTCAAAATTCAGACATGTCTATTTATGAATTATTTAATTAATTAATTATTTATGCACTACCAGTCAAAGGTTTGGGCACATATTTATTATTTATTTATTTATTTATACACTTCCAGTCGAAAGTTTAGACTTATTTATTTATTTATCTATCTATCACATTTTAGCATACAAGTGAAATCTTCAAAACTATTAAAAACACTAATGGAAGTATTGGATTGTATAGTGTCCAAAAATGTTAACTTATATTTAAGAATCTTCAAAGTTACCACCCTATGTTTAGATTCCAGCTGTGATGTTTTTTAATCCTGGAGATTTGACCTCTGCTTTTCCTCCACTGTCTGCTAATTTATTAAAAATGCATTTACGTTTTTGTGTAACATAATTTATATTTATCTGCTAAACTAATTTCAGTCATTTAAGTGTGAGCCTTTAGATCAAATATTTTTAAGATCATGATAAATTTAAATTCATTCAAGTGTGTTTGACTGGTAGTGTATGTCTATTCAAAACAGTGTACTAAAATTGAATGAAAAGAGTTTGAATCTATGCCGAAATGTTTTAGTGATCAAGACTTTCTGTACAGTAAGAGCTCACTGATTTGTTACCGTTAAAATTGTTGATTTATAGCCAGTCATCCTGGATGTCATTTTTTATTGGATTGTAAATCCAAATGGATTGGATTAGAGGCTGGATTAAATGTTGAAATGGTGTGATACTCACAAGTCCCTTTATGCCAGCTGTGAAGTTGACAGCTGAGCTGGGATCAGCTCGTTGGATCAGTTTCTCACTGATCTAGCCCCGAAGAGCTGAAGAGCAGCAGCCAATGCCTGGATTCCTGAATTTTACAGCAAATCCTTAAGCAATAGGAGGCTGTACTTTCCAGGAATTCGAATCACTGCATTTTTAGACCTTTATGTCATGCATAATGTGCAAAGATTCTTCCCAGCCTTTTTTTCTTTGTAAAAATTGACATTAGTATTGGTAATTCAGAAAAGCATGCAAAAACTCCATGCAGTAGTTTTCTTTTCTTTTGTGATTTCTCATGTGCTGCAATATGCAAGCGGTAGGGCTCAATAGTAACGCTTATTTTCTACTGGACCAGTTGACCCAGTAATTCAAATTCTGACCAAAATTGGTCGGTCGGTCAGTCGATCGTCAGCCATCAATCACATCATCATCCATTATGTATGTATTTGTTTATTTCTCCAGAATTTATTTTAAAAAAAATTTTTTTTTTTTTATATTTTTAACAATAAAACAGTACTTTTTTATTTTTTTAAGAACTTATATTGATATCTCGAAATTGCAGCTTATATGACTCTAAATATCGATTCATAGTCTCCCTTTTATGTTTAAATTATTTTGTACTATTTTATGTGATATTTTTAAGACTGTCACTTTGAAAATTTTGATAAAACTACATCAGCTTGATAACATCACCGTGGTATTTAAATTATGAACTCAGCTGACTATGGGGACCTTTACACCAGTGTTTTTCACCGAGTCAGTTTCAGAATTAGTATGTAGTAGGGCTGGGTAAAAAATATAGATATCTCGATTTTACAGAACTATATCGATTCTTAAATCCCAAGAATCTAGCCTGTTTGCAGTTAATGGATGGAACATTGAATGGTACTTCCCATCCAATAAATCGCAAGAATTGTGTTTTGGTACTTTTAATATGAAACAAAGTCCATTGTATTGCAGTATTTAAACAATAAATGCAGTTTTGGCGCTGTTTAATGAGGAGTGACAGATCGTTATAGCGCCTCAATCAACAGACGCGGCAGGGCGAGGCGCACGTGAACTAATCGTCTTCTCCACATTAATACCAGTTTCACCACAAAATAAACATGACTAAACATCCAAAGATAAGTTAAAAGAAAGAGTACAACTTTAAAATCCGTATCCTGTCTCATGTAATCACTCAATCAGTTGTTATCAGGGCCGCGCACAGACGTCAATATACGGTTTGTAAACAAAGTCCGTAACGTCACATTTACCTCACATTTCATTTCGGTTATTTTTCCTAACCGACGCTCGATAACCGATTGTTAACCGTTAACCGACAAGATTATTTTAAATTAGAATTGAATTAAATTATGAATTAAACAGAATTATGGATTATAGTGACTTAAACTGTCTTTTTACGCGTTACGTTGCATCTCGCCGTGGTGATCGGAGAAATGACAAAACAACAAGCCCTACTCTACTCTGCTCAAAAAACTCGCTTTAAATATTAAAAAATATAAAAACTCTTTAAATATGAAGACGTACTTACAGTCTTTGAGTCAGCCGGCATTGTAGTCTACTCTCCCCAGGATCAGGAAACAGTCCTCCATAAAATTGTGCTGCACATATCTGAATATTTGGGTTGAACTGTTCTGGACAGTGTTGTAAATACAACTTAACCACTGATTTCTAGTCTGTCCATTTTGGAAGGCAAACAAAGTAGTTTCGCTGTCACAAGGAACACAGTGCACCCGTGGCCATAGAGTAGCAGAGGCCAGGGCTAGAGTTACAGCGCATTCGTCCGGCTACGTGAGCGGCGGCCGGTGGGCTTAAGAACGGCGCGGCGGGCGGGCTTGCGGCAACCACATGTGACGACCCCGGCCTGACATCCGCTTCGTCCACGGTTGAAAGCCGATCTGGCGATCCACAGCGCAAAGGTGTTATATTTCCTCAGCAACCAGCACGGATCAACTCCAGGCATGACGAAGCAGATATCGTCCCCTTTTGGAAGACCAAACAAAGTAGTTACGCTTTTCACAACGAATCACACAGCGCATTCACGACATGGCGGCGGCAGCAACAGTACTACAGCGAGAATCAAAGTTACACTTTTCTTTGCGTTTACATTTGGGCGGCGTTATGCAAATCTGCCCACATTGTGACGTAGACATGTGGGGCGTGTTAGAAACGAGCCGTTTTAGGTATGTGTGGCGGACCTCTTTAAACTTTTATAAAGAATATCTCTTTGGATTTGATACTTTATAGTCTTTGCAAATTTACAGATCTTCCTTTATGCACCAAGAGCTTGTAACACAAAGAGAAAGGAAAATTTGAAATCGCGCATCATATGACCCCTTTAAATAATAAATTAAGAAAATGAAAGAAAAAAAAACTGTGCAACAAGTAGCCTAGTATGCAGAGTTTCGGTTAATTTTTGTGCTGCGCGAAAGGAAAGACTGCAGAAAGCGGCATCCTATTTTTCTTTAGGCTTATTTTACAAAAGCACGAAGATTTGTTTTTATTGTTAATGTACACAAATAAAGGCAAACATTTTACAATTCCGATTATCTTTAGGACTAAAAGGAGTAGTTGCTTCCACTGTTAGAAGGAAAAAACTCAAGTGATTGCGCCGGTGCCGCATGCGCGCACACAGTTAACCATTGCTACCTTGACAATGCAGCCTGTTCATTATCATAATAAAATACAGTTAGTAAAACATATGGAAAAAAACTATGTAGTAAAAAAAAATATGTAGTAAGAAATATGTTATCACCGCACCGCCGTGATGTTTATACAAAACATTTTGGTTTACATGGATATTGGAACGCGAGTGAAGTACATAAATAATAATTTGCCATTCAAATACACTCTTAAAAATAAAGGTGCTTCAAAAGGTTCTTCACAGCGATGCCATAGAAGAACCGTTTTTGGTTCCACAAAGAACCATTCAATCAAAGGTTCTTTAAAGAACCATCTCTTTCTTACCTTTTTGTAATCTGAAGAACCTTTTTTCACCACAAACGGTCGGTTTTACGGCCGGTTAACTGGTTAAATGGTTAAAATGAACATCCCTAACATTCATTATAATTTTTACTGTTCTTCAATGTTTAATTTATGTTTGAATAAATTCATAAATTTTTTTATGACATTCACAATTTAAATGTTTATATTTAAAAAATACAACAAATTAAAGTAGAAGTGTTATGTAATTGTAACTTTATTATTTTAAAAACTTCATTAAGTGTAATTTTAGCAGTTGTATATTAGCCTACAAATCAGTCAGTTTTAACATTTAACCTACAAAATATAAATTTAGATTTGTATGTATTTTTTACGTTTTATATATACACATATATAAAGGTTTCTTGAGCAGCAAATCAGCATGTTAGAATGATTCCTGAAACTATTGCTGCTGAAAATTCAGCTTTTCCATGAAAGGAATATATTTTAAATATCTTTAAATGGAAAACAGTTATTTAAATTTCTAACATTTTACTGTTCCTATAGTATATTTGACCAAATAAATGCAGCATTGGTGAGCATAAGAAACTTTTTTCAAAAACATTAAAAAACCTGAATTATTCCAAACTTTTGATTCCCAGTGTAAAAACAGTGTTTTACTTATTATTGTAGTATTATTATTTATTTATTCTTCAACACTTACCATCAGAGTAACAAGTTTTGAACAAGTTCTGTGTTGAAAATATTCTTTAAGAAGCATTGTATATAGTGGAGAAACATGTACGAATAAGGATAGAGTAGTTGCCAATATTGTTGACTGGTAATTAATGTGCATTTTGTCCCAGCCTTTGAGTCGTTTTGTCTCTGCTTACGTGTTTGTGAAAGGGACATCGTTTAAGGGCCCTCTGAGGGAATAGAGTTTTTCCTCCCTCTCAATAGCAGCATGCTCTCAATTAGAGTATGTTTAATCAGGAAACCAGCTCGAGTACTAATTACCTTATCATAGCATGCATGTTAATTAGTTTTGCGAGAAGGTTTCTTTTTTTCCAATTGAATGTTCAAATGAATTCAAAGGCGAAAAAACGATGGAACTTTTCTTTGATCTTCTGTTTACATCTGTATGTGTGTTTATACCAAAATGTGGCCTATTTGCCGGTTTGAACTTCGAAGCAATTCAGGTGGTCTTAATTGACGTGTTGTTGCTTGTTTATTTGATATATGTAAGGCCTTATCGGATGGATCATTATGAAAGCACGTTAACTATCTTAAACGCTCAACTCAGTAGCAAACCTGCCTAATTCACATGAAAGCTCACACGTACAGCCTTTTTTGCTTGCCTCTTTGAGAAAGCAACTGAAAGTGAATCTGTTTGAGTCATTGTGAGTTGAGATGCTCCTCGCACTCTCAAGGCTGGAAAACGTGCTGAGTTTTGTGCTTCTGATGCGCTGTTATATCCAGGAGTTGCCATACAGGTGGTTTTGCTCTTTGTGCGCCAGTTTACCCAAGCAAATTGAAATGTTTACTGAAATGCCATGACAACTTTATTTTAGGTCCAGAAAGTTCCTGACAAAAATCCAAGCGCTCTCTTTACACGTACTTAGTCAAACAGGTGGTGATATCCAAGCTCTAAAGAAAAAAAAAACTCTGTAACAATAAAGCACCATTTGTTGGTTCATTGTTTTTCCTAGTGCAGAGCAAAGCTTTGTGAGTGTTGAGAAAGAGGCCTGAGAAATGTACTTGGGGATTACTGGATAGTTCTCTAAAAGCATTTTGATGTTATGAATGAGCATAATGTACGATCTTCTGAGGTGCGGATTGATCAACTGGCCATTGCCGAGTGAACTTCAAAGTTTGAAAATGAGAGTATCAATCTTTTGATTTAATATTAGAGCTGCGAGATGGGAATTTTGAGTGCATTTCTGTGTACTTGATATGCAGTTGTTTACAGTGATTGAATGGATACTTTCAGGAGGGTTTATCGCTTGCAGTGTATTGGTATAATACACTTTTTTGTTTTCTATGATGTAGTGTAATGGTTACAGCAAATTAAACTTTGATTCATGAAAAATAGATGCATATTCAAAATAAAATGTCATGAAACCTATTTCATGAAAGCTATTTCTTTGTTCCTTAATTTATAGTAAAGTCACAAAAAATTCATATACATAAGACCTGGCATTAGGCATGGGCCGATTACCGGTATCAAGGTATACCGCGATTTGATTTTCAAAACCACTAACATTTTCCGTTATACCGTTCCTGTGGTATGCGCTGTTTTTCATGTTTCCTCAAAGACTAAAAGTGTAGGAATCCCTCAGGTTGAGTGCAGTGTAGAGAGTAACACGATCCTCCTCCTCCTCCTGTTGGTTGGTGCAAGCGAACGGTCAGTCACGTGTGTGAATGATGGACAAAAACTTAAGGAGCTGCCCCTGACGCAATCGGCAACCGGACGTTTTTTGTCTTGTTGCAAGCAACTCGTCTGTGTTCTGGACTTGCACAAACTGCGTTGCAATGCATATAATTTTCCAAAATGTAATTTATGTGAAAATATGAAGTCTGTAAACCATACCTGTTAACCCTCCCGTTTTTCCCGGGATTCTCCCGTATTTTACCATTCTATCCCGCAATCATCCCGTTTAAATATTTTCCCGTATTTTTAATCTTTCTATAAAAAAATCCCACTGGCGTATTTTATATTCTTGCTATACCATCAATTCCAGTAAAACTCCCCGTATATTTTATGTAGAGCCAGAACCTCCTTATATGAATAATCACCGACAACAAATTCCAAGGGTTTCCAGTTGCCAGATCGTGTAGGAAATGCCTCTTTCTCACAACGATCGCGCATACAAATTTTGTTTGTCAAAAACACCCTTTTGTGTCCCATCCTTGGCAAACCTATAGCCCAGAGATGCTATTGATATGTGCGCAGGTAGGCTACCGCGGGAAGGAAACAATGATCACTGGTAGAAATGGGAGGAGAAGACTCCGGTGGTGCTATACAGTGAAAAACAAAGCTAATATACTGTAAATTGAGATATAGCGTCACTTCAAAAGTCTATGGTTTTAATTATTAAATATGAGTGCGCAAGTTTCAAGTCAGGCTGTTAGGGCGAAAGAGCGCCACCTGCGTGGCAGCAGATGAAATTTCATTTTTCAATAAGCCATCTGCTCGTTGTTTAGATCCAGCCAAAAATGCCCTTATTTTTAAGCAGAAAACAGCAGTTGTAAATGTGATCTGGTGGATCAACAAGAAGATAATGAATTATGAAACTCTAAAGCAGTGGTTCTCAACCCGCGGCCCGTCACAAATTCAAATGCGGCCCACCGTGCTGAACACAATTTAAAAAAAATACTTTAAGTTTTACAATTCATTTTAGTTTTTACATTAATTTAAAAATGTACTAAATAAATATAAGCTATAGCCTAATGTTTTTATGTAAAATAATTTTGTTTTTCATATATTATTTTCAGACATGAGCAGATAGGCTACTCACATAGACCAATTATCGTTACGCATTTAAAGTAACGACCAAGTGGCCAGCGGCAGACAGTGAGCCTATGTTTCAATTTAGCCTTCTCAAATCATCACTACTTGACTAAAATAAAATCTATAGATATAAAAAAGTTCAAGCATACTGTATAACAATGTTTAGACGTTAAACCTAGATAAATGTGCGCTGTATCCAATAGTTTGCGCAGAGTGGAAGCTCAAGCGCGCTTTGCAAGACATAGAGACGCCAGCGCGATTTGCGTTTTTTTCAGTGGATACACCGTCATATTTGCTCATAAAGGTAAGAGTAATACATCATTCGTAACTGAAAAGGGTCTACTTTTTGTAGCGAATTTAGCTCACAACAGGAAATATGAATAATTAACCTTAACTAGTTATAATTAACTATTCATATGTTAGATCCACTGTAGATATTTAGCTGACCACTCAGGGTCAACCGTCCTGTCAATTCTAAGAACGTTAAGTTTTCCTGTTAAAGGAAATAACTTTCTTACTGTACCATTCTACAAAAGTTTGTAGCATAAATCTGCATGATTAAGTGGCTCCAGTTATGAGCAAACAATGAATAACGTCAAGTGTGATATTAGTAAGGCTTTATTAACTACATAAACGCTTGAACTAGTCTAACATACTACATAAATACTTAAACTAGTCTAACATACACATAGATACACACGCATACAGTTGGTATAGGAATGGGTTAAAGTTTAGCACTAAAGAAAGTGACATAAGGAATGACATTTATGGAACAATTTTGCATATTCAGCCGATCTAAGCCTTAGGGAAAACGTCAGATTCTTAGTTCAAACAAACCTTGTAAAAGGTGTAACTGATACTTAATGCATCAATTCAATCGACTAAGTTTGATACTTGCGTATGGCTGAAAAAGATTCCTGATGCAATCTTAAGGCCCCAAGATCTTGCTGAAGTTTGTTGATGAGAAAGAGCTAGTTTGAGTCAGATTCACTTGATGAATGAAAAGGACTAGGCCGAAGAGAGGCCTGGCACAGATGCTTTGGTATCCTGGAGCGTTTTTCTCACATCATCTTTGCTTTTGACTGAACCACCGACTGGGGCGGGTCACAGGGAGTGTGGCCTTTTAAAGCCTGCAGAGATTCCCGCCTCTCAAGATGGGCTT
>JADLZN010001730.1:0-142321 GCA_018155175.1 Sinocyclocheilus anophthalmus | reverse complement strand
AGATTGTTTTTTTTTTCATTCACTTTTTAAAAAACCATAGATATGCAAATGTTTACGGTATGATAACCGTGCTATGATATACCGCCATACCAGTTACATATCGTTAACCACCCATTGTGACATTAGTTTCTGACTGAAAATAATGACATGTGGTTCGACTAACAGCCAAAGAGCAAGAAAGCAACATTTCAAATCGGCATAGATGAAGAAAACAGCTGAGACAAACTGAATATCTGCTTTGAAATTTTTCAGTTAAGACTCTTTAATGTCATATTTGTCTCAGTTGTTTCTAAGCAGTAAAAAATACATACAATAAGAGTTTAGAACTATAACATTAATGTGGATTTACACCGGTTGACTAGTCATTCAAAAATTCAGATAGTCGATTAGTGAGTGAGACTAATTTATCTAGGTTTTTTTAATTTTTCTTGTTGACAGCCATACGCATTCAGATGGATGTCTTAAGTCAAGTGACATGTGGCCAAGTATGGTGACCCATACTCGGAATTAGTGCTCTGCATTTATCCCATCCAAAGTGCACACACACAGCAGTGAACACACACACACCGTGAACAGTGGCAGCCAATGTTTTGCTGCAGCTTTTTCTCTTGTTCAAAGGAGATCAGATCATCCATCTCTATCCTGGAGTAGTTTCCACCTCTCTTTCACTTTCATGTGCCCTAGCTGCTCTTCAAATTCAGTAATTCTCTCACTCTCTCTCTTTCTCTCTGTCTCTTTTTACCTGTAGCTATTTCCTCTTGCCCCTTTTAAACTCCCTATTTTTGGAGTTCAGTGATGCGAGAGTCATAAATACCAGCGAGGGGGCAGAGGGGTCTTTTGGGATTGTGTATTTTCTGCAGCAATGACAAGAACGTGGGCGGCTAATCAGAGCGGCTCTTATCTGAAGCTGCTCAGCGCCCGACGTGGAACAGAGGAATGCGGCCAGCTAAGAGGGTTAGCGCTAGCTGAATTCCACGCTGAGGAATTACATGGAGATGAGCTGTAATGCAAGGGTTGATTTTATTGGGTCTGTTGGGGACATACTGTGAATATTTGGCCTCTAGGAGGGGACAGGCCTGAGTTTGTATGTACTTGAGAGTTTTGGAATATTGAAATTGTACAATTTTGTTCTGATGTGAGAGATATAGCTAAATATTTTTGAAACTCGATATATATTGATTCGATATTCAATATATATTGATATTTATGTAGTAGTTCTTAAAAAGCTTATTTTTTGACCAACAGACATTGTTGCTGAGTTGATTCAAAATGTTTAAAGTTTGGAATAAAATACAGAAAATGTGGATAGACATAATCAAGGTGAGCTGTTTTTCAGTGAATGAGCAGAGGGAAATATTTTTAAATAATTTATATACAAATGATCAAATATAACTAACATTTATATATTATTATTTATAGAACTTTTATTTTATATAAGTTTTTTAATATGTATATATTTATTATAATTTGTGTTTTTGCACTATATAAATGCATAACCAAAACAGCAATCCTAATAAATAAACAGTAATATTAATAAAAATATAAAATGGCATTATTAATAAATAGCATGTATTTTACTAAACATTTTATAAGCATTTGAAATCTTGTCCAGGGACGTCTGTAAACATTTTTGAATGATTCCAAATGAATCAATTAACTGATTTATTAAAATGAACAAAAATATTAATTTGCAGAAATGAATTACATTTCTCAACTTGACTGGCACTTGCTACTCATGTTTAAGCACTATTAAGATATTTCTCGTTGTGACACAAGTAGCCGGTATGCCGCTTTTCATTTGAAACGTTAAAGGTGCAGTAGATGATCTTGGAAAATGCTAACTTTAGCCTGATAGTACTGAAAGCAAACTTCCCACCCTCCCTGCAATTGCCGTCCAAATCCATGCCCCCTGAACGCATATACGCTCACAGACCAGAGACAACATTACTGCAATGGGCTACATCAGCGTTTCCCAATTCCAGCCCATGTTCCGAAGTGGAGTAACTTCCACGATTTCCACCCGCTCGGATTATGGAGCATGAACACTGTGTAGGGATCATATCGATCGGAACACAGTTCATGTATGTAGCTCACTTCTAACGAGCTGGTGCGAGGACTGGATTAACTCTGTGCTACATCCATGCGTCCCTTCACCCGTGAGAAACCTTTAAAAAGTACTACAATACCAGAAGGTAAGATCGGTTGTTTGATGTTTGTCTGCCATTCTCGCTCTGTCTGCACAGCGTGTGTGAACGCGCTGATAACGTATCTTGTTCGCGCGCACCCCGTGCGCAGAGGTATGCTAATACATACGTTGACAGGCAGGTTGGAAAGCATATTAAAACGCTCGGACCGATGTTTTTAAATTGGACGAACATTTCTTGATCCTACGCCTTCCACAGAATATATAAATACAGACAAATACATTTAGACCACTTAACTTAATTATTGCTATCGGGATGTAAAGAGACTTTCAACCAGCATAACAAAAAATGTTTCTGAAGACAATCACCTTTTGCACCTTTAATAGGCAAATAAATAGCGAATTAAAATCTTTGCAATATTCATGATGTTGGTTAATTTTGTATTGGCATTAAAATACTTACAAATACATTGTAAATATTCAGTCTATTAGCCAACCTTATGTTGAATAGCATGGAGCTGAGCAATTTACCATCGCACAATTAAAACTTCACCATGCAGACCTGTGGCGGGTCAATGAATGACAGACACTCCTCTCCGTCTTTGTCACTTTCTGTTTCTGTCTTCTTCTTACCGTCTTTAACCCTCCGGATTCTTTTACCTCCTCCTTTTACTGTCACTCTCTCTTTTTGTCTCCCTTTCGCTCTTAATGAGAATACACTCAAGTAAATGCTGACCTCTGCAATAAGCATTTTACTACGCAAATCACCACCACCGATGCTGATTGATCACAGCTACTGTACGTGTCACCGACTTACGGGATCTGACAAAATGTTCCAGCGAATTCTGTCAAGTAGTCTGTGGCCGCAGCTTTTCCTTAGATGAGTCGTCCATCGAGTCACTACCATTCATCAGAACAGCAATGCAGATTTGAGCTGATTATCAGATGCTCTGTGTAAATATCACATGTGTCAGAAATGCTTGCTGTTAAAAATCTGAAAATGTGTTAAGATGCATTTAGGTCAGTTCTGGAATTAATTTGTCACTAAATTAAGCATTTGTGGTTGGATTTCATCACGTTTTTGCCTTTTTCCTTTCTCATTTGAGTCATCATCCAGGTTTATGTGGGTTGAGTGAATTTAAGGGACTTCCCCCACCTTTAGAGAATGGTATCAATTCCTGTTTGGTATGGTATCAATTTTGCTGATGTTAATATGCACTTGTGTCTCTCTCTTGTCTTTTTTACTCATTTTGTATTTCAGATTGAGCTGGCTGCACCGTATCCAATGGTTCCGCCCCTTTGTTCCCTTTTCTGAATTCTGATTGGAACAATGGAACGTCAATCCCGTCCAAACAAGTGACTGTGGTATGTTATCTTCAGAATTTTTCCTTGAAACCATGCAAATTTATGCTTTCTATTGTGCTACTTTTGTGTAGTAGTAAAAAGGGTGTACAGTATGTATTTTACGTATATGTATTTGACTACAACCAGTTTTAGTTTTTTTTAATCGCTCAGAGGTTGGTCTTTCCTATGTCAGAAGATTTGATCGTTTTATCATGTGTATTTCATTGACGTATCAACTTTGACTTGAAATTTTCTCATAAAATTCCCTAGTAGAAATATGATTGGATAGAAATGAATCTGGTGTTTACATGTAGTAAGTGTGTTTTGGAAGAATTTGTTAAGAAATGTTCTGAATTCATACTGAGATCTCTACTTTTGAGACCTTGTTGAGATGTTTTCTGAAACTGTAGACGTCAGCAGAGTCTCTATTTGATCTCCTTAAATTATTACTCATATCTGGCAAATTTGAGTGCAGTTTGAGACATTGTTGAGCTCTATTCCTGAAACTCTAGAGGGTATGTGAGTTATTTAGGGTCTTTTTTCTCAGGAAAAATCGGGAGATTTTTAGTCTCCATTTGCACAGCCTTTAACCTTGTGAGAATTTAGTATCTGGCCACTTTAAAACATTGAGATCTCTTTTGTACTTGAGACATGCTAGATAAATTATTTTCTTGTAAGAAATGACAGAGAAGACGGAAGCAAGATCTCTGTATATTTTTTTTTCAGTTATTTTTCTCCTAGACGGCAAAGAGATCTCCTTTTTCTTGTCTACGAGAACACTCATCCTGAAACCCCAAACTTTCTTAAGATCTTTTTTTATCTGGGTTGGGTTTGTTCTCTTTACCCAATGGTTGGTACTTCTGCCATTTGCCTTTGACCCACTTTTAGTGTCACTGTCCCTTCACACTTATGTATTGCCGACATCGACTAGTCTTCCTGTCATCACTTTGCAGCTTCGTGTGAGCGTGCTTGTATATTTGCAACTGGCAGAACACTTTTCTGTGCCATAGATCTGGCACAGTGCCAGTCCACGCCTTTGCCCCCGATCAGAAGCAAACGTGACATTTGTGCCGAGGTAATGGAATCCTCGCGCAATTAAATCTCCGACTGCGAAGTGAAGTCGCTCCTTCCATCCCTCCATCACTCTGCTTTCCTTTCATCCGCAGGAGGGAAGGCCATGATGATGAGACCATCTCAGCACGTTGCCCCTTTATTCTGCTCTCCGTGTCACTTTTTGTTTTTAACTTCTCCACATAAACATCTCTCCGCCTGGCAATTAATTACCACAAATGTCAGTTAACCCCCTCCTTTTTAAAAAATAATATAGTAGGAGAATTTAATTTCAATTATAAAAATTATGTTGGAAGGCGGCAACGTTAAATTGCTTTAATGAATCGTGCTGAAGGTGACAGTTGTTATTTTGCAGCCCGTCATGGCGGGGGACCTTCTTCCTGCTCTGATACAATGTGAAGTGGAGGATGAATAGAGGAAAACAGAAGGATGGGAATGAAATGAGTGTTGAGAGGAGCAGAGAGGACGTATTTCCTGCAGTAACGGTAGCCACTGTACGTAATGCCTCATTTGTGGGATACAGCGGGCAATGGTGTGAATCATTGTTCTGTGCCACTGTCAGCCAAAGAGAAGCACTTAGGGGTATCTCTTTCTCTCTCTATCTCTTCCTCTCTTCCTTATTTGACTTGCACAACTGCTGATGGTGCATTTGCCCACCGGTTGTGCTCAAGGACCGTCCCTCCATACGTTATCATTTTAAAGAAATAGTTCACGCAAAAATGAAAGTTCTGTCATCATTTACTCGTCTTTATGTCGTTCCAAACCTGTATGACTTTGTTTCTTCATTGTACTAGTTCTTTTCCATGCAAATAGTTCACATGGGGGCTGACACTTTCGAGTTTCAAAAAGGTTGCAAAGAAAGGTGAAAGTATCAAAAACATGGTCCTTATGACTCATGCACTTGAATTTGAGTCTTTTGAATTCATACAATAGGTTTATGCGAGGAACAGGCCAAAATATACGTCACTAAAAAACTTCCTGTGCAGTGAGTGTTAATCTGATTGCGTCGAATTCGAGAACTTTGAGTTCATGAGCAAGTCGTTTAGACCTGTTCTGAGAACTAGATAAACCGATTCTGACTCAAAAGACTGATTCCTTCACAAATAGTGCAGTTTTTGAAGAGAAGATTTTATGGTCTGCCAGACTAAAATGGCTGAAAAAATATCTCATAGACTTTCATTGGTCTTGGTCTTTTGACTTGGACCATAATTTATCGGAAATTGTGTTAAGAAGCTTTACTCTTACATACATTTAACATTTATTCATTTAGCAGACACTTTTAGCCAAAGTGACTTACAAATGAGGAATACAACAAATGACCAAAAAGAGGCAATAAACAAAAGAAGTGACAATAAATGCGGCTAGGATCACGGTAGTCTTTTTACAGTGTGACGTTTTATGTGTTGTTGCACTCTTTGTATCTCTGAAAATTCACTCAACAAAATTATATGCATAGCTCACAAAATAGAGAGGTCACCCAACCGTTTTTTTCCCTGAGTTGAAGGTTAATTTGAAGCAACAATAAAGCAGATGTAACCATTTCCTCATCATCTTTTGTGGGTAATAAACTTTGGACAGTCTCAGCATACCCCTGCACTTGAGTTGGACTAGTCTAAGACATCTCCATCTATTCTCACCATCAGTGATTAACATCTCACTTTGCTGACGATGATGTTCCTTGTTCAGCTGATTGTAAAGTGATAGAGAATATTTTTAAATTGGACCTTTATGCTCATCAGAAGCAAATTTCAACATATAGGAAGAAGAAATCGCAAATGAGATCTCTATAACATCTCTTTTTGTCTTATTTGCAATGGAAATGGAAAGGGACGTTTGACTCCTGATCGTCAGGCTTTTCTCTGAATAAAGGAGAACCCCAGGAGTCTCACATGTACAGTGTCTCTTCTATAGCATTGGTTCACTTCTCAACCTTTTTGACACAATATTTTTAGGCACCCCGAATCAGACAATATATTTTTTCTCATATTACATTCTGCAATTATGACAATTATGCTTGTTTTCAAACTTTTTTATTAACATAAAATTTATTTTGTGATTTCTGTGATTATTCTGTGATTATACTGTTTTTCTAATAAAAATAATATTTATTGAGGGTGAAAAATGAAACATTTTTTGTTTACATAATCATTTTAAGTTTTTTTGTTGTTGTTTGTTGTTGTTTTAAGCATTTATTTGAGGCCCTGTCCCCTGTTTGAGAACCACTGTTCTAGAGTTTCCAAATAGCTCTCAACAGTGTCTCAAACTTTGCCCAGATTTGTTAACACATCAAAGTTGGCAATCAAAAGTCAAAGATTTCAATATGAACTCAAAAATTCTCATAAAATCCTCCCAAAACTAAGTATCTGCTCTATTCTATTAACATTAATGTTTTAGCTTTCTACACTTACTGTATGATGACAAATTGTGTCTATTTTCATTCTAAGAGGAACATCTGAAACTTTGAAGTTGAACTTTGATTGAAGCATAACTCTCCTGAGCTAAAAATGATCAACCCTTGAGCAATAAAATTATCCTCTGGGACTGGTTTGACAGATAGATGAAGCAAATTATTGTAATTATACCATTGCCCATCAGTCAGTAGGGCAGAAAAATGCTGCTTAGTGAATTGAGAGCAGATTGAATCATGTTTTGGCCAGTTGCTTATTTGTGGCAGTGCAATTAACAACAGCCTAGCAGACTTGCACATAGTTCAAGACCACCCCGACAGGCATGGAAATGCAAGTACTGTGTGATGTTTTCCTTTTTCCAAGCATCTGCTCAATGACTGCCATCCACAGGGCCGGACACACATGCATGCATTTAGATTGGGCCTGCAGCCCTCTGACCGGGTGACTGAAACGCAACACTCATTTAGCAGTGGCTCAACATACGGCCCACTTCACAACTTAACACAGCACACACACGCTTAGAAGTTCATTAGATCAGTATCCTGTCTTAATTGCCTCTGTGTAACACACACCACAGGCTAATGCAGGGGGTCTCAATGCTGGATATGTCCACCTTTCTCAGGGCTGTTTTTATGAATGCCTTTGTGTGCCCTTGTTTTTACAGCAAGTTTGTTTCCCATTCTGTCATATTACAGTTTATCATTTAATTTCAGTTAATTTTAGTAAGACTTCAGATGATCGATCTGCTACGATAAACAAATCTGCTTATGTAAATTTTTTAAATATGTGTCATTTCTTAGAAAAGGTCAGCGCTGAATCATTTAATTAGTCTCGCATTTTCATATATTTTTTTTATTTTTATTGTAGATTAACAATGATTTTTGCAACAAGGAAAATAAAATTGCTCAGAAGGTGGTCTTGAATATCTGAGGAGACTTAAAACATAAATAGACACAAATGAGCTAATAGTTGCCATGTGGTAATGAGTCTCCATTTAATTCAAATTTAAACAAATTTATTCCTCCTTTAATTTATTTGGGGGAAATTAAAATAGAAACAAGACAGTTGTTAAGGTAGATGGCATAACTCAATTTTCAATTTAATGAGAAATGATTTAGTTCAAATTGTTGACTTTTGATTGCAGACTCCGGTATACTGACCAATCAGAGCACAGTTTGAGACAGTTACTTTAAAACAGAAAAATCTTTAACATCCATGGAACCTCTCCATTCTATTTTTTAACAGAAAAAGGTTTAGATTATTAAGTGTTCTTCATACTAAGAAAAAAAGGTTCTGCTTGCTGTTTGCTGAAAGGATTTGGGGAACCAAAAAACGGTTCTTCTATGGCATCACTGTGAAAACCCCCTTAAGGTTTGAGCATCTTTATTTGCTCTCATTTTAACCTTACAAATGAGAAATCATTTGTGACTTTTCTTTCCTTGGGTGTGTTAGATTAGGTCTGTATTATAACGAAATACAGACCTACATTAATGGAGTTTATTCAGTCTTATTCACTGTCCCTTTTCCGCTTTCACAAAAGCTTTCAGTTACACCTAGCTTCCTAACTTCCTGTTTCGCTGGGTGGCTGGCCGGCAGTGGGCTGATGTCGTAACAGTGAGTATCAGGAAAAGAACACAAGTCCAGGATGGAGTCCCAGGCAGCTGGCCCAGTGTGTGTGTAGGAAAGAGCAGAGCAACTTGCAGGGAGCAGCAAATTAACGCCCATATCTCCTATCTCTCCCCTTTCTTTTCACTTTCCTGTTTGGACTCTAAGGTGATTGGAGGCGCAGGCTGTGACAGTTGACGGAAGTAGAGAGAGAGCAAATAAAAGAGAAAGCATTTATTTACAGTGTGATGATGCGGTTTCACACAGGATGTGCCCCCCTGCTTCGATCTGATAGGGGGCAGGCTGGAGCTCGGGGTGGTGGCCTGTATTGTGGAGCTGGTCTGGATTTTGGGCTGGACCCACTAGCACACCCTCAACGCTGTTTCCTGTCTGGGCGCAGAGAGATGAGAGTAGGTTAGCGCAGGTCACTGGGAAAGAGAACGGAGGGGAGGGACAGTTGAGGGTGTGTAATTGTGGGGGGTGTATAATTGTCTGAGATATGTAGAAAGGTCATGTGTTGGGTTTTTTGGGGCCCTTTACCTTTCTCATCACCGCAGTGAAACAAATGCAGTCCCACAAGCAGAATCAAACATCCTACCGCTGCTGTATAGCGTTGAATCAGCGATTAGCATGTGCCGCCTATAGTTATTTGAGGTGTTTGTAATTTACAAACCATAAAAATTATCAAAAGGCCGATGTAAATCAGAAATACCCTTTTTTTCCTAAAGCCTCCTTCTTGTCATATTTCTGTTTAGGACACCGATTTTAACTTCTTTGTTATTTTACATGAAGTATAATCTGGGTTTGTTCCGTATAAAACTGTCACTAGTTGAGGGTAACTGTGTTTATATATATATATAATATCTATATATATATATATATAAATATATAATATTAATTAATTGTATAAGATATAATATAATATGATGTGTGTGTGTGTGTGTGTGTGTGTGTATGTATGTAGTCTTATGTGTGTATATATATAATATATTAGAATATATACACACACCCACATTATCATCGCTATGATCGTATATATAGAGAGAGAGAGAGAGAGAGAGAGAGCGCACTGTGAATCTATTCATGAAAAAACAACTCGGAGACCAAGTGACTTTGACGTTAACATCCTCCATCTAATAATATAAGGTTAATGGCCTTAATGAGGCCTAAAAACGCAATGAGACATTGGATCTACTTTTTATTCACGGATCGCTTGTCTAAATAGGGGAAGTGGCGCACTGACCGTTTAGCCTTGCGCTAATGACGAATGCTGAGAAGTTTGAGCTGAGAGAGCAGACTTTGGGTAGTGATGAAAGCTTTAGTATGGAGATATGCTACTTTGATTCAAGGTGTTATGATTTGTCCTTGTTAAACAACATTCTGTTTGCTTGCAGTGGATGATGTTCTGTGTTTGATGTAACAGCTAATTTGACATTTTTGTGGATTTAATCGGATGCAGAATTCCTACAGAATAGTGTTTTCCATCCATAGTTCAAAGTTTAAAAATGTATGGTTAGTAACATTTTATAATTTTGAAAGAAGTCTCTTATGCATAAAGGAGGAATTTATTTGACAAAGTCAAAAACAAAATATTATCATTACAATTTGACAATAATTGTTTCATATTTTTTTGTGTTTTAAGTATTTTTTTTAGGGTTCTTTGATGTATAGAAAATGTAAAAGAACAGCATTTATTTGAAATATAAATATTTGTAAGATTATAAATGTCTTTACTGTTATTTTTTAAAACAATTGTATTGTGTCCTTGCTGAATAACAGCGTTTCTTTAAAAAATATTACTGACCCTGAACTTTTGAACTTTATTGTATGTGGATATATTACAAAAAATTACTTAGTTGCAAATGTGTATCCTTAAATACTAGTCTGCATCTTAACTATACAATGTAGCCAGTCAGTATGGTTTAAGAACCAAGTTCAGTTACTGTATCGGATTTTGATTCAGAAATGCTCTGACTGGTTTAGTGAGTTCATTAAGTGAAGGATTTGTCAGACTGATTCAAACCAGTAACTTTGTAAGTATTTCTGAATGATTCATTAAAAGAATCGGTTCGCTCGTGAATCGGTAAACACTGGTCATACTGTATTCACAGTTTGAGTGAAATATGATTTTTTTTCCCCCTATACATTTATAATGATCTGTTTTATAATATTAAAATAACTTAATACTTTTATTCAGCAAGGATTGCATTAAATTGATCAAAAGTAAATAATACTTTACAGTGTTGCATTTCAATCAATGCTGTTCTTTTTCACTTTGTTCAGCTGTTTTACATATTAGAAATCAGCATATCTGAATGATTCTGAAGGATCATGCGACACTGAAGACTGGATAAATTAGTGCTGAAAATTCAGTTTTGCCATCACAGGAGTAAAGTATATTTTAAAATATACTACTAAAAAGAGATATTTTATTTTAAATCATAATAATTAGGGATGCACCGATACCACTTTTTTTCAGAACGGGCCCGATACCGATACTTTCATTTTTGGTACTCGCCGATACCGATACCAATACCTGTATTTTCACAGCATTTGTAATTTTTTTTAAATAAAGGGTACAGAAACAAAATAATAATAATAATAATAATAATATGAATCATGTTAGTTGGCTTCATTTAGCAAACAGATATTACCTCCAGTTATTTCCACACTTAATTATACCTGTTAAAATGTATTGTATAAGCTTTTGTTACTTTCATTGTTCATTTTAATGGCGCATTAGAGCTGCTCCATTGCAGCAGCTCAATACTGTAATCACAAAACATTTTCCTAAAATAACGCAGGGAACCACTCGTTATACATTATACGAGTGCACGTGTACTATTTTGGTGATGTAATTTGCATCATGCACAGTGTACACGGACCCTCGCGTACGAGTAAAAACCGAAGTATACTTTGGCCTTAAAGCAAGCTAAACATACACAGCACACACATGTTTGTATTGGTGCAGAATGAGAGAGCTAGCGCATTTCACCCAGTCTCGTAGTTTCACTTCTGCTTTAAATAAAGTTGTGTATGCTTGACGTTTAAAATAAATGCTGTTTATAGTGAATGCCCCTATAATGTTTGTTTGTTTTATATTTACAATTTAGTTTTAATCCAAAGCAACAGATCATGCAACAGAGTGCACGCTCTTGACTCTCTCTCCATCCTCTCTCTCTCTCACTTCCTCTCTCTCTCGCTCTCCTTAGCGTCAAATAACTTTAGTAACTTGTGCATTGTTTTACTTACTTTGTTTTACTTACTTGATTTTGACATATCCGACCAAACTACAAACTTTCCAGTGATATCTGTGAGATATTCACTCGACAAGCTTGCGTATCTGTGCAGCCGTGCGCTCAATCCACTCAGCGCGCTCTGCTTATCAGCTCGGGCACATCCGCTATACAGGTGTGAATATTGAATGTTTAACAGTATATTAATTGCTTACATGTACTTCATAGACATCCTTAATCTCTAAATAACTCCATTCTATTCTCTGTTGTTCTATTTTCAGTGTTTCTTTTTCTGGACACAGCTCTATTCACACGCTGTTTGGTATCGGCTTTTGGTATCGGGGCATTTTTATGAGTACGTGTACAGGAGCGCAGTATCGGGCCCGATACCGATACCAGTATCTGTATCGGTGCATCCCTAATAATAATACTTTACAATATTGCTGTATTTTTTATTTAAAGAACTTTAGAGACTTCTTTCAAAAACATATAAGAATCATACCCAAGGTTTTAAAAGGTGGTGTACTTTTATTTAATAAAATATAAATGCTTTATGTAATTAAAATATAATTTTATATAATGACATTTTAATCAGGCATCATTACATGTAAATTTTTGACATTTTATTTTGAAAGGTTCACTAGGAAGTGCCCAAAGAAAAAGGGATGACAGCTTGCAAAATTGCACCAGCAAGGCTCAAACGTACATTGCCCCCAATGTGTAAGAACATGCGCGCTAACCACTATGCTACGACTCCACTAGAGCTTCATGTAGTTGACGTGTTCATGCCTGTCCCCTGGAGAGCAGGAACAGGAATCTGTCCATTAAAGCAGTCTCTGAGAACACTAGTGTACACTACGCCAGAGGGGACAGGAGCAGTAAATCTGTGAAAGTGGATCTAAACCTGACAAACATGTGCAGAGCTGAGAAATACAAACAAACAACAGGCCTGTTTGTCTCCCAGTTGGGTTACAGAAATACACACAAACGTACACCCACCCACAAAACACTACAGCTTATGCTTCCTGAGTAGAGTCGTAGCAGTCTTGTGGCTCTTTAGTTTCTTCTCTTGTAAACACAATTCACGTCTCTGTGTTTTTGAGTCCATTATCTAACAGACCCAATAGTCAGTCAATACAGTCTTGCGGCCGCACCATTCTGCACTGATGTATGTATTTATGTGCTGTATGCAGAAAAGAGCTTCTCTTTTGTGAACATGGTGTAAACAGGCATGTCAATAAACCCATAAGCCGTATCAAGCTACAGTAGCTATTAAAAAAGGCTAATATCTGCGGTGGATTTTTTTTCCTCTCTCTTTTTTTAAAATAATGTTAACGTGGCATTGTAAAAGAGACGGATGATCTATGTGGCAGATTGATCAGCGGGTAGAGACCCCATTATCTCTTTCCGTGTTAATTACAGTGTGCTCAGCTTGCGTGTCAAAAGACGGATAACTGACGAAGGTAAAAGACCTTATTTATGCTTTCGTACTCAGCTGGCGGCAGCTTTCCCCTCTCTTTCTTTTTTTTGCCTCCTCAGCGCTGTATATTTATCGTCCAGTAATATTACACTGTCAAAGACGATCATCTCTGCAGAGATATTATTCGCTATCGTCACCTTCACAGGCATCCATTTGGACCCGCTCCCTCTCAAGTTACAGACTCTTCCTCTGCACGCGGAGTGGCTGAGCAAATTTGCACAGAGATTTTTGGTTGTCCCCCGGGACGCCAGAAAGGTAATTCGGGTTGGGTAAATCAATATGTGGGCAGCCCAGTCATACCACAATGCAGAGACATGGCACCGATCTCAGAATGCCCTGACGTTTTGTTGCTTTTAGTGGGGTCACATTTTGCTAACGGAAAAACAAAAGCAGAAAACGTAGGGGGGAATTTCAGTTGCAAGCATCCAGATGAAGTCGATGCTCACCTGAATAGTTTTAAACTAAAATAGCATTTTGAACTAGATTTGAAATGAATCATTGTCTGTACATAAATATTTGGGCCTTTGTTATAAAACAAAAGCAGAATGTGTACATTTTTGCAATGAATAGAATAAATCAATTTAGGCAATGTCATTCTGCTCAGGTGTTCACTTTAAAAAAAAAAGTTATTTTTACAGATAAAGACTTAAAATACAACAGTAAAAACCTGTTAATAGGATGGTGCATGTATGTATGGTGAAAAACTATTAAAGGGGTCATATGATGCGATTTCAATTTTTCCTTTCTCTTTGGAGTGTTACAAGCTCTTGGTGCATAAAAAAAAAAGATCTGTAAAGTTGCAAAGACTAAATTCTCAAATCCAAAGAGATATTCTTTATAAAAGTTAAGAGTGAGCCACGCCTACCTAAAATGGCTCGTTCTAACACGCCCCCACATGTCTACGTCACTATGTGGGAAGATTTGCATATCGCCGCCCAAATGTTCACGCAAAGAAAGAAGGCGTAACTTTTATTCTCACTGTAGTTTTGTTGTTGCCGCTGCCATCATGTCGTGAAGGCGTTGTGTGTTTCCTTGTGAAAGCGAAACTGCTTTGTTTGGTCTTCCAAAAAGAGGAACGATATTGCTGTCGCCATGCCTGAAGCTGATCCTTCTGGTCGCTTAGAAATACTACAACTTGTGCACGGTTTGTCGCTGGATCGGCTTTTCACCCCATCACTGTTGAAACTAAGCGGAGTCCAGCCCGGAGGTTGTCACATTCCTTTCCGAACGATCCTTCGTCGAAAATCCGCCGGCCGCGCTGTTTCTCAGCCCACCCGCCTCTTGCTCATCTAAACCCTCCGCCGTTCCTCACTTTATAGCCCCCGCCTCTGCGCACTGTAGCCCCGTGTGTGACGCGGTTTTTCGTTGTGCGCAACTACTTGTTTGGCCTGCCAAAAACTGGACACGACTAAATCATGTTAGATGTATTTACAACCACTGTTCCTATTTATTCACTTCAAACAAATATTCAATGTGTGCAGCCTTTTAATGGAGACTGTTTCCTGATCCGGTGAGAGTAACGTTAGACTACCATGCTCCTGCTGTTCTGACTCCAAGACTGTACGTACGTTTTTTAATATTTAAAGTGTAGTGTAGAGTAGGGCTTGTTTTTTTGTAATTTCTCCGATCACAAATGCAGTCAGACATCGTTTTATGTTTACGCGGCGCGATGCATGCAACGCGTAAAAAGACAGTATAACTCATTATAATCAGTAATTATGTCCCCAAATGGAGTGCAACTAATTCCTCTTTACCGAATTGGTTTCATGTTTTTGAATCATTCGCTCCGGGCCTGACAGGGCAATCATCACAGATGGTGAGGGGCGTAACATTTCTGTCACACGATTGAGGTTTTCGGCCAATCACAATGCTTTGGATAGCTGGCCAATCACAGCACACGTCACTTTTCAGAACAATGGGGTTTGTAAAAATCGCCGCGTTTCAGAAAGGCCGGGCATAGAGGAGAAACAATAATGTACAGTATGTGGAAAATTAATGTGTTTTTTAACCTTAAACCACAAAAACACATTTCATTACACCAAATACATTTTAGCAGCATCATATGACCCCTTTAATGGTTTAACATTTAATGTACCTAATTTTTTGCTTTTTTAAAATGAAAATAATAATTTACCATATGATTTATGGTAAACAACCACTAACAGGACATTCCTAGAGGTCCTGCCTGATAAATTGTATAAGATTATATTAAAATAGGTTTTGTTTTTTTAACGCTTTTCTTATTAATGATGTACATTAGTCTTTTTTTATTTCACATTTTATGTTATTTAGTTAACGTTTATTGCATTTTTTAGTGTCATGTGTTACAATGATGGTGTTTTGTCTTTGTGTGTATGACTCTTTGCACCATCTATATAAGGCCATGTTCACATGGCAGCAGAATATGGCTGCCAGTCCTGTATTTGAGTCCTTAATACAGTTACGTTTACACACAGTACGGTTATTTACGGGTGTAAAACACAACCCCGTCTAAATGCGTCTCTGCTTGACTATCCGCTGCTTCATATCGTCGTGCTCGTCTTAAACGTTTTTTCAGGACTCACAACCGCATTCTCTGAAAACACACGCTGTGTGAATGGAACAGGACTGGACAACTCTGTCACATCCATACAGTGCGAGAGAGCTGCTCTGCTGCACAAACGTGCGACTAACGTGTGCTGCATGTTTTAATTTGTGGTTTCGGTAACTTACAGTGATGGAGAAATGAGCTGATCTGAAAGTTTTAGATTCAGTCAGTTTTTCTCCACCGGAGCCGCTCCTGTCAGTTTTGTGTTCTGCGTGTGACTCAGATGCTCCGCTCTCCACCCAAATATAAAAGCTGCTGTCGGTTAATGAAGGTTTGGCGGATGAACTCGCGCCTCGACTGGACTCTTGTCATGTCAGAAAGTGATAAAACTTTCAGTTTTTGTTATTTGCCGACGGCGCCACTGTGATATTACTTTAGGCTCACTTGATTTTTGCATGGTTCTTACTGTGTTAGTGAGGAACGGGCCCCCTTACCGGGCTTGTTGCAATGTCTCACTTTCCTCCCCAGACGGATTCCAAACACCCGTGAAGTGGCTGGGTCGCAACCGTCCGTCGACGCTGTCACTCACGATCCTATGTCCCATTGTGCTTCTCTATGTAGGCCCACCCGTGTCCAGTGAACTCTGAGATGCACATCATCTCTGGCGTTTTATCCGACGTTTGAACCACCCGATAGGATCAGGGGGAGGAGTCAACTTTGACAGGTGGAAGACAAGCGGCCTCTTCCTTCGGAGGGTCTCTCGTGCCGTGTGGTCACCCGAGGGAGGATGGAACAGGCATATCACTTAATAAAATGTATAGTTTTGTACAGCCACCAATATGCCATTCTGTAATACTAGAAACATTGTCTCTGTATTTTTAATGTTGAATTCTGCTAGTTTTAGCAGGTAATTTAACAGGATGTTTTTACAGTGTTGTTTTGCTCTTTGAAATTAACCTAGGTACATCAAAACAAACCTCAGAGTCTAAAAAAAATAATAAAAATAACAATAACAAAAAACTGTGGAAGATTTTGTTTAGCTAGTGTTTAATGTGCTGACTAGATAGCATTTAATATTTAATGCGCTGACTAAAGTTTTTAGATTGTATTTTACAAGTACATTAGATACAGTATGTTAGATGTCAACAAGCAAAAACAAGATGTGTGATGTTGAGATTTTACAAAGTCACTAAGGGTAGACCTTACACCGAGATCATGCAACGTGCTTATTGTTTGCGCTGTGGGCCCCTTCTTCTGAAGCACACAGCAGTGAAACCCCCATGAAGGGACTTTTCAACTGTTACAGATCTTTTTTTCCTTTTTTCTTTCTTCTTATCACTGAGCGTGTGGTGTGAGAGGTAACATCAGAGCAGTCTTTCCTGTGGTTTCGTCTGTCAGACCTGTGTTTGTACCTCGCACCAGAAACAACACACTGTTATGAACCCTCACATACACACGTATTCTCTCGCTCTCCCTTTCAAAACCATTTATGCTTTTCATCACTTCCTGTCTGTTGACCAGACTGAAACAGCTTTCTGAAAGGCTGTCTGGAGTCAAGCTTGAGAAACTGAATTGGGTAAACAACAAAAAAATGTAGATTCATTTGGTTTTCTTTGTGCGAACAGGTTGTTCTGCCCAGGATTGTTTGCAATTTAATATTGTGCAAGGTGGATGTTATGTCAATGTTTTGTCATTCCTGCGTTGATAACGTTATCGCCCATTACTGCACCATGTCTGAATGAGAGATATTTTGTGTTGTGCAAAGGAATTTACTTGGTTTTTATGTGTGTTGAAATATTTGTGTATCTGTGTGTGTAAGTGCATTAGTGTTATAATGGTGATCATGTCAGGAGTCAGACATTACGGTAAGATGTCAGAGCATCACCTGGTGGACTAGCACAGAAAATAGGCCCTCGTGCAAATAGCAAACACAGCGCACACAGTGACACTACTGACTCTTCAGTAAAATCCGCAATTCGCCTTCCAACTGCCACAGATTGCGACTCCCTAATTCCGCGCAGGCTGATATACTTCAACGCGAGGGCTTAGCGTTTACCTCAGTAAAGCACCTCTCATGTCTCTACAAAGGTTTTTTACGTAGCTTGAGTCTTAGGTGCCGAGAGCATTATGACAACAACTCTTGTCAGGGCATTGTCACGGGAGTGACTTCCCGTGGGGGACTGGCCGGCGGATCCTTGCACGCACTGTGCAAACCATTTTCTCAATTCGCGTGCCGACAAACAATCTGTTTATTTGCGCGCAACTAAATGGGTTTATCTCACAACTTTTAGGGAACCGTATCTTACCCCGGTGTCTTTTCGTTGGTGAACCAGGATTGAGAGAGTGACACGAACAGCACAATGGACATCAATAGTCTGGTTACTGGTGTGCCGCAGACAGAACAGAACCAGGTCAAATAATGTTCCACGGCAGAGGCGGCGTTGGCGTGTTTGCTCACGGGGCTCCACAGCTCCAGTTCACTTCATCGGCCCTAACCGCACACTCTTACACGCCCACAACGCGGGAGAGATCGGACATGGCCCAGCTGAAGATGTGCGAAGTGTGGCGCGTGGGAGCGCAGCTCATCAGCACCCCCCCAACCAGCCGCCACACGCGCCACTGCCGCGATGTTGTTGCTCTGAAAGTCGTCGAGACTCGTTCACCCTTCCACCAAGCGCCAGGGCTACTATGGTCACTTCAGATAGAGCATACTAAGGTCGCCTCTCATTAGTCCCATTACCCATCTTCTAACAGTAGTTAGCACTTAGGGGTTGAGGCCTAAAAGTGCTTTTAAGAAAGTGGTACACCATGGTGCAGAACGTTTAAGGCGAAGACCCTCGTCAATAACTCGTGTCACAGCACCTGGCATGGCCACTAGTTACAACCGGGGACACCCTGCAAAGTACACGTGACATCCGACCGGGCACTCGAATCCCCCCCTTAAATAATACCCTGTGTCACCCTACCTATATCGGTCTTATAATATACGTCATATCCGATACTTATACAGTAGTAGGTTTTCAGGTGTACTGTATGCATCATAACCGATAGATGTTAGTGGACTGCTCCCGATCGCGTCGTCGGAGATCGGCACGGCGACAATCACTTTTATGACTCGAGCGGTATCACTAACTTGGCCGATCTTCACGAACCGCTTCGCCAATTTGACATGTCACGCAACGCGTGACGCCACGCATCGTGGGACATAAATGATTTTTGGCGCCCCACTCTCATGTCCATCGCCTGGGTGAATGCTCTGACGTTTCGAGAACACTGAAAATTCGCTCATTTTTCGTGTAGTTTTTTGCATGCATGAATATTGTATAATTGGATGGTTTTCATTTTGTGTAACAGCAGATTCCGTGATGTTAGAGCTGATCTTCGCACCCTCAACTGCACACTCTGCGGACTCTGATCTCGGCCACTTTAGTCAGTGCTTGTGTTTATACCAGCCAGCCGCGGCACGTTTCTGAAGCGGCTCTAAAATGCTTGGCTAAAAATAGCCTTTTGTGAGTTGTCACAGCGTGGAGAACGGAACAAAACCTCGTTGGAGCCGTAAGGGATAAAGGTAACAATACGCTGATCGTGGGCTGCTTTTAAAAGAACATTTATTTTAAACACAAAATATCTTCTTTGGGGCCATATTATCCTACTCATAGCATTAACACCGTTTTTACTCCTTTCAGCTTTATCTGAATGTCACCATTTCGGTCCCTGCAACTTCCCCAATCAGCAAACAACACACACACACACACGAAACGTCTGCCCTCATGAAAAAAATATTAAAAAAATGTGTTAATATTTGCTCATTTATGATTTAATTTTTCCCCGCGACCCACCCGCAAATATCAGAATGCTTTGGAGAGATCAAGTTTTCCCCAGTAACAGCTGTACACAAAGCGGCGCTGAGCTCACAAACGCTGCTTTAACAGGCATATAACATGCAAGATGAAATGAAAATGACATAGAACATTCTTTTTCCTTCCTAAATACTTTCCTTCAGAAATACAGTGATATAAAAAAACCCGCGCCTCGTTTTGATTTTTAAAGTGCAGTACTTGCTCATGTTTATTCAACAAAGCCTTTTGAAAAATCGTTCAGTTTTGATATTGTGGCGAGCGCCACAAATAAATAAATGTATGGGAAAAACATCCCACAGCACAACCCCCTGAGCCCAACTTCAGTCTACTCGTCACCTTAATTTTATCTGCATTTGTAGCCGGTGTTCTGACAAATAATTCTACCTATCAGATTATGCTACCAACACTGTATTTATCCTACTGTCAGGAGTTTAGGGTTGGGGTAGGTGTACCTGTTAATAAATAGCTCACACCTATTAATATCATGCTGGACAGCAAATCTGATAGGTAGCACACCTTTTTCGCTATCGAATATGCGACCTCTGTTTTTATGGGAGATAGCAAAATCTGACAGGGTAGCACAAATCGTCAGAACACCGGCGCCATAGCCAGACTGATAAACAAACACAGACAGGAAGTTAACTTCGCGCCAGGCACGTGTGCCCGTGAACCGTCTTTATAAAGCTTGAAGCATCAGAATCGGCATCGGTATCGGCCGATCACCATGACAAGAAATCGGTACTCAGTATCGGCTGTAAAAATCCTGGTCGGAGCATCCCTAGTATGTGTATATATAAACCATTACCATTGACTGGACAGAAAAGTGGACAAAAAATATCTTGAAACACTTCTCAAAATGTCTTCTTTTATGTTCCACAGAAGACAGAAATTCGCTCAGGTCTGGAATGACACGAGGGTGAGTAAATAATGACAGAATTTTTTTTTTGGATGAACTTTCTCTTTAATAGGAGCATTCTAATATCTTCTCAATCTGTATTTTTGCAAACTGAACACAGTTCTGTTTCAAAGTGTCTGTCTAATAATATTGAGGTAGTTCATACTTAGAAAGAGAGTATGTGACATAGAGTAGGTGTGGTGGGGCCAAGAAGGGTCGTAATCTTAACAGATGCCACCTCACGTGTCACTTCACCATCTACACGGTTGCCACAAACCACCATCCAAGTGTACTCAAACGTAGCACGTATTAAAAACACTCACACTCACCTCTTATCAGATTACCATGCCTTATGATTGGCCTTCCATTGGCCTCTTTATTTAATAGAAGGTTCCTTTCTTCTTTGAGATGCCATAGAGTGTTACATCACTGTGCTTGAGCCCTGTTATCTATGTTGAGGCCTGTTCTTGTAATGGGCTTTATTGATCTAAACAACATCAGGCTGGCTGTGATGTTATTAAGGTGAAGATAACTTCACTGTAACTTCCACTCAAACAATGTATTAGTGTTTTATTGGGTTTAAATAACTTTGGCTTTTAGACGCTAATGTAGCCGGTTAGTCACCCTGCTCTTTTATGGCTGCAGGATCTTAATAAAGCTTTCCTCTTTACATCCTGCTGTGTGTGAGTATGTTTGTGTGTGTGAGAGAGAGGACAGGAGATGCCAAGTGCTTGCTGGGAAGTTTCTGCGCCTTTAGTAAACAGCAGGAACTCTAAATAATCGGAGTAATTATACGTTGGTGGTATCCGTATTAAGCACCGCATTATCAAGCCGTGGTTCGTGCCGACCCGGACCTTTAAACTCGATCCACAATGCTGCCTTTTTTCTTTGTCAAATTAACATATGTGGTAAGAATTATTTGTGGGTTTAGAGTCATTTATTAACTGCATTTCGCAGAAAACTTTTTTGTCTTCCAAGGGCACACTGAATCCAATATTTATGAAATAACGATCCCATTCATCTACAGGCATATTTTCTGTGGGAAATTTAATTTGCAGCTATTTAAAGCCATGCGTTTGGTAATGAATTATTTTGTCATCCTGCCTCTGATGAGATTCATCTTTAATAACTGTAACAATTATTTTATTAAAAAAGAGGAGCCATGCATTATGGCTATCTCAGCAAGGTCTAGAGCGTGCGAGGATTCTCATTAGGAGGGCATTATTACCCCTGCTGGGCTTTCATTCACACTACCCAACTTAAATTACATTATGTGTCAACAATGTTTGCATTAAATTTAAGCAGTCATATTTACCAATTTTTCCCTCTCTCTCTCGCTCCCTACTACTGACACATTTAGATGTATTAAAAAGATAAAACACAGTTCTAGATCTGATAGGATGGCTTATTGAACGTTTACCTCAGTGCTGACTTTTAATAACGCAATAATATTGAATTTGTATGCCGGTTGTTTTTTATTAAAATGTTTTTGAAAGCTGTAGCCAGCCATATTGTTGTCTGAGAAGTTGAAAACTTATTTTGACCTTTTTCAGAACACAAAATACACTGTTTTTAACTGTTTTAACTTTTGTGTTTCACAGAATGAAGAAAGTTACACAAGTTTGTAGGACATAAAAGTGAGTAAATTATGGCTGAATTTCTTTAAGAATTCCTTTTAAAGTGGCCTGACAACCTCTGAGAAACTCTTTTTTTTAATGTAGCTAGTTGTGCATGGGCAATCACTGCAGTTTTTTCAGAAAATGTAAAAATCTACTTTGGAGAATGTAGTTTTGTCTAGCAGCAAATGAGCTAAATATCAAATAAACGTTAGACCAATGCAGCGTCACCTTCTTTTTTAAGAAGGGGCTTTTTGATGGAAACTTATCTAAAGGTGTATCATGACAAAAATCACAGCTGTGCTTAAAAAAGGCATACTTTTTGCATATTAAAGGCGTGACCAGCAATACTCTGTCAAATGTTGCCATTTCTGTTCATCAGTCTCTCAAGGACATTGGAACGTTCCAATTGGAAACAAATACTTTGTAATACCTATTTTAGTGCTTCCCCATTTTTTTTGCTGATGCCTATAAAAGGTTCCACTGCACATGGAACCATCTGCGAACATGGAAACCAAATGTTGTAGCCTCTGTTCCGCATTTTACCACAACGCACTGTACACAAACAAAATGTTTATGGCTCACTGAGCTGAACCTATCCTGGGCCGAGACAGAAGCGAAATTGCTGAATGTGAGGTAATCGGTTATTTCAGTTTGACCACTTCCTTAAACTCCTGCTATTACTCACAGTGATACTTTTCCAAAGAAAACCTCTGACTCTCCTGTAGGTATAATGGTTTGGTGGATTTATGTAAATCAAATATTTAGCTGGACTGTAGAAGTAAAGTGGAGACTATCTGTACCTGGAAATTTCAGTGTTGGGGAGAGGGCACTGTGATGGAATGGCAGAGCAGTTTGAGTATTAAAGAAGGATGTTTGCCTGAGTTTTACCATGTTTGTCTCGGAGCATTTGATTATGAGAGCAGTAAGACCAAGATGCTTCAGCAGTGTCTCTGCTTCATTTATATTCCAAGTTCTGTCATGAAACTCTAGATGGCGCAGGCTGATGGATCTTTAACGCAAATTGACGATATTCACAGAGTTAAACTACTTGGCACAAGCTGATTGGTTCATGGTCCATACGCAGCCAATAAGCTGACTGCTTAACATTTAAATGGCTGGCTAGCAATCACTAAAGCAGTTTGCGGCGTGCTTTCAAAGTTCCTCTGAAACCCTCCACCTTCCCCAGCTCCACTTGTATAGATCTGCTGCGGGTTATTATATATGCTATTTGTGCAGCAGCAGTATGTTTTAAAAACTCACAGCACCGTATCATAGTTGCTGTACTTGCTTTGCAGCAGCAGGAATAATCTACGACAACAGCAATAACCAACAGCAGCAGCAGCGGAGCAAATCTGTTCCGCCAAGTCCAACTACATTAACATTGTCATATCCATCACCATGCTAAAATCTTCAGAGAGTTGTCATGATAGAACTATTGTAATGAATCAAATCAAATCTCAATGATTTGTTTGCAGCATTTCTCAAAAATAGTCACTGAATTTCATTTTATTAGTGGCAATTTATTGGCTTTAATTTAACTCTTTTATTAGTACTAATAATCTATAAATATTTCTGATATAAAGGAAATTATTAAATGACATTGTTTTCATTCAGTGGAAAATAGTGTTGGGCGATATGCTAAATTTTAATATCGTCCTATCGTCAGCCTGTGAGATCGCTGATACACGATATTATCGTGCTAATTTATTTAATTATTTATTCACTTCGTTTCATTGCCAGAAAGTGAACCAACTCCAGCGTAAGGCTAAAAGCAGGCTAATGTTTTTAATATGACTGAATTTGAATTTAACACAATAACAGATTAATAGAAACATCGTAAGTTACTAGTTATAATGCTTACATTTCCTCAGTTATTAAAAAGCAGCTACAGAAAATGAGCAAAGAACATTTACATTACCAAAGAACATCATCACAAGCTCAGTCTAGCGTGAGTTTATGCACTTTAAAATACACTCCCGTTAAAATCAGTGAAGCTATCTACACTGTATGATGAATAAATCTCTTATACTTACATCGCATGTACATCTGCACTTTATTGTTTATGATGAAAGAATTTGCGATTCAGAATTCAGTCAGTGTGCGCTGAACAACGAAACTCCGTTGATTGGCCATTGCATTCATAAGCATAACAAAATCGTGTGTGATTGGTTATAATGCGCAACACTGTTAAAACGCGGAAAAAGAAATATAATGGAACAAATAAGCCCTAATATTAATTAGATAGTATTACTAACCTGATAATAATTATAATAATAATAATAATAATCGTCTTGCTATCGTCAGGGGCATCAGCCACAGGCGATATCTCTGACTACCGTCGATACACAATGATTTTTTTGTAATTTGCATTCTTTATTCTTTATTTTTATTTTGAAAGGGACAATGCACATTAATTAACATAAACACTCAAGTTTATTATATGAATGTGCCAGATTTAGCCATACAGGTTGATGGTAATGTCCACAAGTACATAAATAAGAAACATTCCAGCAAACATAGTCACAATCATAAAAGACTTTACATATAAAACCCAGAAGCAAGCAAGAAACCACTATTTCAAATTATGAAGACATGTTTGATTATCCAATAACCAACCTTTTTATCGATTCAGAAAAAGAAGCAAAATATGTAATATTTCTTAGTTCTATAGGTATAGTATTCCAGCCATTAAACATTTTGAATCTACTTGACTGTAATTTATGGTTGAGCCTATAATTTAATGTTTTGCAGAAGACAATTGTGAATAAAATGACCATTTATAAATACATAAATATTGAGATAAAATACTGAATACCAGCAAAAGGCTTTCAGCTATATCATCTGATACCCAACAAGCAAAAAAAAAACGAACTTTTTTTGTCATGTATTTGACCCCATTTGAAATTCGTCTTGTTTTAAGAATAAACCATTTTATTTTAACTGAAAAACAAAACAAAAATACTGATTAAAAAAAGAAACGGTGTTGTCACACGTGACGTATCTACTTGTATCGATACACTTGTATTTGACTCTCGACACATTGATCTTCATTATCATCACTCCATCAGAGTTACGGTAATCTGCTAGATGTAGCCACCTCTTCCAGCATATTACTTGGATGTTTAACCCTTTTTTCCTTCTTCAAGGACAAATGGTGTACGTGACGGCAGATCTCCATGCGAAAGTCCCTGAGCTCTCCTGAAGCAGCAGATCCCTTTTCAGCGCCAGCTGTTCTTCCAGATAAACTCTGTGGCGTGCTCGCAGATTCTCTTAATATGATTTTGCAGGGTTGGGCTCAGGAGAATAGACGCAAAACAAGCGTGCCAGGAGAAAGAGAGCGTTGAATTTTTCATCAGCAGGCCCTCGTAGTGCAGCAGCACTTTTTTAGTAGGCGGCCAGCTCATTCATGAGCAGATGTTCAGCGCAGGTCCAAGCTGCAGTTAGCATGAACTCTGCTGCCCTCTCAGCCGTTGGCTGCAAGGACGTTGGCAGCGACCCCGGCATCTGAGAATTCATTCCCGGCAAAAAGCACCGAGCGCCGCTTCGCCCAGACTCCTTTTTTTAGCCGCGTTGCCCATCCCACGAGCTGGCCAGAAATGGAGGAGGGCTTTTCTTTTGACAGGCCATCAGTCTTCGCTCTGACACTGATGAAAGACTCGCCCGGGTCAACTCAGGGGACCGGCCCCAAAAATTCCTGAAGACAGTTTTGCTCAAGTTTATCATTAATTTGTATGACGTCCTCTGTATGAAAATAAGCCACCTGGCACAGAAACCAAAACAGACTCTTTTGGAAAACAAAAACAGCCTTTTTTGCATCATTTGCGTGAAGGTACCCTTGAAATGGGGAATTGCTATATCAGATTAACGCAGGTGGTTTAAGGGAACGCGCTGGTCAGGTTGGTTGCTACGCTAAAGCCCAGCTGCTGCTGTGGTTAGCCAGGTGGTTCGGTTAGTGTGGTGACCTCAATACACCCCGAGAGACTCGAATAACAACCAATACAGATGAAGCTTTATCGTGATTCATTTACATAACACCGTTATGTTGCAGTACGTCCATGTAGCCCTTTCCCATCAAACGACTGAACGCCAAACCGGCATATGTTCCACACGGAAAGTGTGAAATGTTATTCTTCTCTTTCGTTGCGGTGTATGTGAAGCTGTAATTGAAGGATGATGAGGTTTTTAGTCCTTTTTTTTCTCCCTTCAAGCACTTGTTTCTTCAGCACGTCTCCTACTTCACACTATCTAATTGGCCGTTTTCAGGTTGGGTTTATGAGAGCAAAACTAATTAGTGTTTCTAAATTCAGAGAGCAAGAAAGAGGGAGGAAAAAAAGGAAAACATGGTTGAATGGATTGTTCTGGTTTCCTCTCTAGTGTCAGGCTCATAACAATGAAATAAAGAGTCTAATCACTTTCAAACTGCTCGTTTTTTTTTTTTAAACCAACACTGAATGTCACTTTCTCTCTTGGCATTTTGTTTGGCACGATCACAGGCCCGGGAATAAAGGGAGCACTTGCCCTCTTTACAAACTTTTTCCTTTGTAATTCGTGGGAAGGCTTTGCAGGGGAAAACAATGCGCGTGTTTTTAGGTGGGGTTGTTTCTTCTTTTGATTCGGAACGTCCTGGTGAAAGACGGGCGGAGGGTGGAGAGTTTACAGTAGCGTTGACTTTTCGGCCGTTACCTTTATTCAGAGAGCTCCAGCTGCAGCGCGCCCTCAGGAAGGCCACCGCGGGAGCGCACACACACACACACGCCGGCCCCCGGTGTGAAAGAAAGCCCTGTTTGAGTTGGCACGCGCAACTTTTGCTGCCTCTGCAAGAAAGACAACAGCAGCGGCCGCGCTGGCCAGGCGGGCCGTCGTTCTTCTAATCAGGATATGCCTTTTCCACCTCTCTCAGGAAACACATTTCTGCCTCTCCCTCCCCTCAGCGGCAAAAAAGCGAGGGACGGACGGGAGGGAGAAAGTCGGTGAAGATGAGTGACAGGATCGGAGTCCGGAGGGGATTGGGCTAATCTGAGTTTAGTAGTGCTCCCTCAACACCTCACCCTCCCTGCCTCTACTGGGCCTTCATTTATATTGAATAAAAAAGTTTATAGGTCAGTTTAACAATGTGTCATAAAACTCGCACTATTTTTATTTTTCCACCTCTCCGCCGGAGGGATTCGCATGGAGAGGGCCAGTAATTAAGAAGCTGTGAATCCAGGGTTAGGGAGGAAGAGTGTTTAAATGCAATTAGAGCATCCGCTCGAATCAATTTGAACCCAATTACAGTTTTCTTGAATGTGCTATTATTTGTTTAATCAAGGGAATTTTGCCCTTTTAAGATGCTAAAAATGTATTGCGAGATTATTTAAACGCGGAGTGAAAATAAACTCGTCGGAAGCGGGTAATGAACAATTGTTTCAAAGTGACCTCTCTCGGTGTGCCCTCCCTCGTTACCTTCTTGTTCTCTGAAAAGAAGACTCCATTTGATTTGTCTGGAGATAAAGCTATCACAATATCGGCTGGATAATTAGCACAAAATCCACATCAGTTTTTTTGGGAACTGGATGTGGAACACCAGTCTCTGATGATTCGAAGTTTCAGTAAATTTCCTCATTTCTCACTGATGTTTTTTCTTGTCTGTCCTTCTCTCCTTTCTGTCTGCCTTCTCTTCCACCAATCTTTCTACCTGCTGTCTGTCCTGCAGGCAGGAGAGTGCAGTGGTCCAGCCCTGTGGATGCTGAACGGTACGCTCAAGTTTTTAACATTACATTCATTTACATTGTCATTTAGCAGAGCTTTTATCCAAAGCGACTTACAATGGGGGGATACATAAAGCGATTCTTCTTAAAGAGGCACAAGAAGTGGTTGTAATACCAAGTACTTAGACATTGTTCAAATAAGTACAAACTAGAAAGAGAAGGAATAAATAAAAAGAGAATTTTTTTTTTTTTTTTATGATGAAGTCAAGTAGCTTCCAAAGAGATGAGTTTTCAGCTGTCGCTTGAAAATTGTCAGGGATTCAGCATTCCGGATAGGGGTGGGAAGGTCGTTCCACCAGCCAGGAATGGTGAACGAGAATGTTCTGGAAAGTGATTTTGAGCCTCTCTGAGATGGTACCACGAGGCGTCGCTCACTAGCGGATTTCAGACTTCTGAAGGGGATGTAGGATTCAGAGGCGTGAGTGGAAGGGGGGGGGGGGGGTAGGCGGGTACGAGCCGTGGCTGTTTATATGCAAGCATCAATGTCTTGAACTTGATGCGAGCTGCAAACGGTAGCCAGTGCAAGGAGATAAAGAGAGGTGAAACATGGGCTCTTTTGGGCTCGTTGAAGACCAGTCGTACCGCTGCATTCGGTATCATTTGTAGAGGTTTGATTGTGCTTGATGGAAGTCCAGCCAGAAGAGCATTGCTGTAGTCCAGCCTAGAAATGACAAGGGCCTGGACAAGAAGTTGTGCAGCATGCTCCGTTAGAAAGGGCCTGATCTTTCTGATGTTGTGCAATGCAAACATGCAAGATCGAGCGGTCTTTGCAATGTGGTCTTTGAAGGTCAGCTGGTCATCAAAGGTAATTGTAGAAGAACCTAGCTGTATGGTGAAATCATGCTGTAGAGTTGGAGCGGCAGGGAAGACCAGAAGCTCAGTCTTTGCCAGGTTGAGATGTAAGTGATATTCTTTCATCCATGCCGAGATGTCCGCCAGGCAGCCTGAGATCCGTGCAGCTACCGTTGGATCATCTGGTTGAAATGAAAGATAGAGCTGTGTGTCATCAGCATAGCAATGGTAGGAGAAGCCATGTGTACGGTGGCCGAGAAGTGCAGAACAAATCACAATTCTGAAAAAAATAACAAATTACAAACGCAAATGGCAAGTCTAAAAAAACAAAATAACAATTCAGAAAACACAACAACAATTCAGAAAAAAATTAACAAGTCAGAAAACACAACGAAAAATCTGAAAACAAAATAACAAGTCAGAAAACAACGACAAATCCGAAAACAAATTAACAAGTCAGAAAAAACAACGACAAATCAGACAAACCAGAAAAGGTAGGTATAGTTTGAGACAGTCCCATTGGTTTGGGATTACTCACCGCTGACTAGACGAGACATCTGTCAATCAACTTATACAGGAAGAACCAGCCGAAGAACAGCAGAGTCGTGGTAGAAAGTTCGGAGATGGTATTAAAGTAGCTCAGTTTAAATGTAATGTATGAATTGCCCTTACTATGGAATAAAAAAAAAAACGGGGTGTCTATTTAAATTTAGTTAAAAATGGCTGTTAAACATCAGCTCCAGTGGCGCAGATGGATAAGCACTTGCCCTTGGCTTTTTGACGCGATCGAGCCGGGTTCAATCCCGCCTTTTGCCGAACATTTTTTATTCCTCCCTTTTCAAATCTCGTATCACAACGTAAAGGCATTTATTTTCAGTAAAAATTAAGGAAATAATCAAAAAGTTGAAAATAAAGTATGGGGTAGGGTTAGGGTAGGTGTAGGGAGGGCTTTATTGTACCAATAAGGTGGCATCCATTTAATAATTAAAATTAAAATAATAATTTACACTCAATACATTATTATTAATATTGCATACTGTTTTATAATTTACTAAAATACTGAAGTGCAGATAATTGCCACTATATGCAACAAGTAGTATACTTGATAGTAGAAATCATGCTATTTTAACATAGTGTAACTAGGTATTTGCACTTAGCGTAAATAGCATATTGCTAAAAATACTGCTATTTTCACTTAGTGTAAATAGAATCCATTACTAATACGAGATTTGAAAAGGGAGGAAAAAAAGCTCGGCAAAAGGCGGGATCAAACCCGGGTCGATCGCGTCAAAAAGTCAGTGACACGCTCTTATCCATCTGCGCCACTGAAGCTGACAATTTACAGCCACTTTTAACTAAATGTAAAAATACACCCCGTATTTTTTATTCCATAATAAGGGCAATTAATACAATACATTTAAACTGAGCTACTTAATACCATCTCCGAACTTTCTACCACGACTCTGCTGGTCTTCGGCTGGTTCTTCGGTATACGTTGATTGACAGTGGTCGAGTCCCAGTCAGCGGTGAGTAATCCCAAACCAATGGCGTTGTCTCAAACTATACCTACCTTTTCCGGTTTGTCTGATTTGTCGTTGTGTTTTCTGACTTGTTAATTTGTTTTCAGATTTGTCGTTATGTTTTCTGACTTCTTATTTTGTTTTCGAATTTGTCATTGTGTTTTCTGACTTGTTATAATGTTTTCTGAATTGTTGTTGTGCTTTCTGAATTGTTATTTTGTTTTTAGACTTGCATTTGCATTTGTAATTTATTTTGTTTTCAGAATTGTGATTTGTTCTGCACTTCTCGGCCACCGTACATGTGCCTGTATGATGGGACCCAGTAATGTAGTGTATATGGAGAAGAGGAGGGGTCCAAGAACAGATCCCTGAGGAACCCCAGTGACAAGTTGATGTGTTTTTTTTTAACAGTGCATGTTCGCTAGCCACACTTTTGAATAACTTTCATTGCCATAGATAACGAAATATAAACCAAGTGAATTTGCAAGCAAAATGATGCTAGACGTCTCAAAAACTGCACTTTTTTAAAAACCCTCTTGTTAAAAAAAAAAAATCTTTAAAAACCAATTTGGTTCCCACCACAAGTAATTTGTGTGGATAATATGAAGTCAGTTACCTAAGTCCTTCTTGGTTAATACGTAACTGCAGTTCATGCCAATTTAGGAATAGTGTGGCCAGTTTACTCTTTTAGTCTCTTAACAGTAATTCTATAAAGCAAACAATAAAAAATATGTAGAAATGTTTTTATTTATGTATTTTAAAATAAATTTTACTGGTTAACATTTAATACATAATTAAAGCAAGTTTTTATTCATTCATTCATTTATTTTTTTATTTAATTGCCGCTTTGTTTGTTTGTTTATTTATTTACAGCAAATGCCTTTTTGTATGTTTGTTTATGTATTTATTTAATTACAAGAAAATTCTACATGGTTTAATATTTATTTAGAATAGATTCTACTTTGTTTAATATTTTATTTTTGGAGAAAATTCCACATTGTTTACTTTCTTATGCAGTATAAATGCTTGGTTTAATTATGAATTAATTTGCATGTTTAAAATAATTTCCACTTGGTTTAATATTTAATTTGTGTGTAATGCAATGACATCCCTATATTTGTGTAGAAGTGTGAAGTAATTGACCCTTTCAGACACTTTCAAAACACATCTGTTAGAATTTGCTCATGGTTTAGATGGCTTTCTGAATGCTGTCAGCATGTACACAAGGTCCTTTCTAGCTAATCTGAATTCTAAGACTACACAGTTTGACTAGTATACCGCCACAGACCTCTTTGATCCATGTCTCTCATGTCCTTCACTTCCTGTGTGATGTGTAAACACAACAAACAAACCATGACACTGCCCACATGTCACAGTGCCAGTCTGTGTTCAAATTCTGTTGTTTACAGTAAACATTCATATATATTCATGACCTTGAGTCATAAAAAGCATCCTTTTGCGGCATTTGACATGCCATATTAGTGCTTATTATCATATTGTCTCTAAAACAGGTGCTCAACAAACATTAGCCCACGTATATTTGGAGTGTTTCTAAATGTCTCAACTCTGTCATCAGTGTTTGATTTGAATTATGTATTTTAGTAATTTTTTTTTTTGCATGCAGTGTATTGCATTGTGAGATTAATGGAGCTCCTATAAAGTCTGTATTCCTACCAGCCTGGCCAGGCAACGTTTTAGAGAAGTGCTTCTAACAGATACGCCCGCTTGCAAAACTGTGTACGTTACAGATTGATAGTAAATGGAAAACATGAATGTAAATTGTGTCATTTGATAATGTAAATGGAGAGCCGAGCTATTTTCCCCCACCCCCATAAAGAAATCAGCCCTATTTACATAGTCAGTTGTGCTTATGAGACTTATGGAAATCAATCTCTTGTCATTTTCCAACTACACAATTTCACATTAGTTCAGAGATCACAGATTTGAAAGTCAATATGGTGACATTGGCTCGGCTCCATGTTGGCAGCATGAATTAAACATAACAAACAAAACAACACACTCTTCTGACAAACTTTTAGATGAGTTTTAATGCATTAATCTTTCACATTGCATGCGAATGAACCCAAAATGCATGATTATTTCCTCTTGAATATTGCTTTTTCGGGGCGTTTTACGGAAATGTTGCACTTATGAAAGTCCAAACTTTTGGCGATCCGAGTTGAAAAGCACTCCAAATATGTTTAAGTGCAGGTTATTATTTAGTTATTCAGATTTATGACCATAACAGAAAGCGAAAGCAGGTGGATTCGAGCCTGTCCATTAAAGTGTACTTTGCAGGGTCCGGTTTTAAAGTGGCCAGCCAGGTGGCTGGGAAAAGAGTTATTGAGGAGGGTCTTCGCTTAAACGTCTTGCACATGGTTTACCACTTTCTTTAAAAGCACTTTTAGGACTCATAATTGCTACTTACATGTTGCAGATGGGTTATGACTAATGAGAGGACTACATTTATGACTCCGCATGAGGACATGAAAGCTCTCCTTGCTGTTGAATTTAACCTTTTCAATATTGACTAATTATTTAGGTTAGAAAAGATCTTAAGACACACCGCAGTACTTTAATACATTCCATTAGTTACATTAGTCGACACCTTTCAGAGCTTTCTACCTCATTTTTGTTAATATCTTGATTGTGACGTCTTTAACTGTGGCTTTGCACACTTGTGCAGAATATGACATTTAATAATTGAACCGTGCTGGTCGGTTGGCTGTTTAACAAGACCTTTGAGTTTCGTTCACACCGTGGCTGAATGTGGCCCAAATCTTTTTTTGATTCCTTTGTTAGTGATATGTGAACAGTGTAATATTAAACAGATACCTGATTTTTATTTTTATTTGGACAGAAGTGCGACGTTAGGTGTGATGCCTGTTGTCTGACTAGTTTTTGAGTTTTGTGGCTTTTCGTCCATACTTGTTGGCTTTGAGGTCATATATATGCTAATGTACTCCTAAAAGCAGACAAAACAGACTTTTAAAATCTATTGGCCGTTTAAAAAAAAAAGATTTGCTTCGTTATGTTCCACCCCAACTTCCTGTGTAAATAGGAAATACTTCAGCACAGGAAAGAAAACTTTGCTCGGCAAGCTATTTCTTTAAAAGATCATGCGAACAACCTTACAAAAAAGAAACTGAGCAGATAATTGGACTTGCACACTGTGGTTTGCGCTACCAACGTAACTTTGGTTTCACATATACAGAGTATTATTTTCACGTTTTTGTTGTATCATTTACACTACCGTTCAAAATTTGGGAGTAAGCTAAGGTTTTGTTTGTTTTTTTTAATGTTTTGAAATACTGCTCATCAAGGCTGCATTTATTTGATTCAAAAATACAGAAAAAAACAGTAATATTGTGAAATATTACAATTCAGAATAACTGTTTTCTTTTATTATATTTTAAAAAAAAAAAAACAAGTTGGTATTTGATGTGAACGACAACTCAGGTTCATTACTCCAATCTTCTTTGTCACATTATCCTTCAGAAATCTTTCTAATATGCAGATTTTGTGCTCAAGAAACTTTTCTTCTTATCAATGTTGAAAAAGTTGTGCTGCTTTATATTTTTGTGGAAACCATGACCATTTTTTTTTTTTTTTTTTTTTTGCCCAGAATTTTTTGAGAAATTCAAAAGTTTGTTTAAATGAAATCTTTTGTATCATTATAATGTCCTTTACTGTCACTTTTAATCAGTTGACTGCATCCTTAATGAATAAGAAAAAAAAATCTTTCAGAACAATCTTACTGACCTTTTGAACTTTTGAACGGTGTATATGTATAGCCTACTATATGTATATGTGTGTTTAAGTGAGCTATGTAATTAAGTCTTTAGCAAAGCAGTTCAGTTTACTCATTCAAACCGAAATCACTTTTTTGTATATTTTATAGTGTATCAGTTTAAAACATTTTGGTTTAACACACTGCATTTAATTAACAATTAATAATTTAATTTCATTATAAGGCATATTGCCTCATCTTTTAGTAATTTTGAGCTTTAAAACTCCGGATCCAGTCTGTTTTTATACACACACACACACACACACACACATTGGCAATGTCATATTGTTCAGAATGGTGACATAAGGGTCAATCCCATCAGTCCTCCCCCTCTCTCCCTCTGTTCAGTGGTACCCTGCTTCACACAGCTCTGCCAAAGCGACTCACCCCAGCCTGTTTGTGCCCTGTCTCTGTTTGTAAATACACAGACAGAGGACACGGGTGCTGCTCTGGGTCATGGCTGCCTCGCGGACGCTCCAAACCCAATGTGACAAGCAACAGATGAGTCACAGCACCCCGAATCTAAAGAAGCTGACAGTTTCTCTCTCTGTCTCGCACTCTCTCCCCTTGGGTCACGTGAAGATTAGTGACACCTTCGCTGGCATCCTATAGGCCTCTGCCAAACCCTGCCATATCATCCTGCCTCAGTGCCATTACCCTCCCCCTTCCCTTTTTCTGTTTATCTTTTTCTTTTCTCGCCCAGTTATATTCAGAGCTGTGTTCTCTTTTAAAGATCTGGCTGCTTTTCTCCATGCCAACTAAACACGAGGCATCTTTCTTTGGATCAGTTTATATAAATAGTGATGGCTTTTCTTTGAATTTTTGTATAATATTTGATTTATATTTTAATTATTCAAAATGTACAATACATATACAGTACATACACAGATATACAAATATAGAATAATAATTATATATTCGAATTTTAATTAGAATTCTACTTAATTTTACTTAATTATACAGTATATATCATTTAAATTTGAAAAAAAAAAAACTTGTCCGTGTGTATAATTAAAATAGGAACATTTTAAGCATCTCTAAAGATGCTTCTTTTGTCACTTTAAATACACAGTACGGTAGAACATGAGAAATAAATCTTTCTTTCTTTATTGTGGCACATTTGAAGGGCCATATCTTTTCACTGCTTGTTCCTAAAAAATATGTTCATCATGTTCACACACTTATTCTTGACATTTTTGTAAGATATTCAGTCATATTTTTTTCTTTAGAGACAGATAGACAGCACCGAGTCAGTATCTCCCTCTCAAAGTCAAAAGATCAAAGCATCTCTCATCTTGTCCTTCTCAAAATCTGAAAATCCAGCTTGCCTTTTTTTTTTTTCTCCAGCCGCACAAAGTAACAAACGCTAGCCGGCGTGCTTGGCCTCAGGATTACGATCCTTCCAGCGTAATCTGTCCATCTTTTTAAGCAAATAGCATGGCTTTGCATAATCGAGGAGAACAACAGGCGTACGTTGTTCTGGTTGACCCGATGAGGGTGTTTAAATGCTAAGCTGGATGGGATGATGAGCCCGGAAACTATTTGCCAGCTTTAACCGATAGTTTTGACCCTGCAGTGTTGACCCACATGTGAGATTTCTTTCCCATGTGCTCTTGCAAGCAACCTGTGATTTTAAGTTCATGTGTGTCTCTAGGCTGGTTTTTGACTGCAGTCGCTCAGAGCTGTGCAGTTATGTTATATGTAAATGTAATATTATCAACACATCCAATTTGGTTAAATGCTGTAGTGTGGGCGGCTATTTTGATCCTTGTACCCACAACACTTAATTCAGACTTTGGGCACTTATTGTGGTAGTTCAGTGACTCTGTGTTTCTAAAAAATGATGTCGCAGTGATAGGAATGTGAGTGTTTGGTATGTATCTGATTGATCTTTGTCAGGCAGGGAAAAAAATTACAAACCGCTATCATGTAGTGTGTGTGTGTGTGTGTGTGTGTGTGTACCTGTTTCATATACGTATGGAAATTGCTGCCATATATCTAGATCTAAAGTGAAGCATTTAAATATTCAAATACAGATCCAAAACAATTTGCAGGCATTACTTTGCATAGAGTGTTATTTGTTGACGTGGAGTGTGTTGGAACAAAGAGCGAACACTGGCTGATGGGAAGCCAGAAAAAGATACGCCTTTTCTCAATAGCGGGAGATAAAGGTGTGGAAGCGTTGAGTCTACAGTACATATCATCTGGTAAGTTTTGTCATGCAACGAAATATTGCCTTGTGCTTTGTAATAGTTTTTTTTAAATAAAGGTTTTGTTTTTTTAGGGCTGCAAAACGATTAATCGCGATTTATCACATCCAAAATAAAAGTTTTTGTGTACATCACTATGTGTGTGTACTGTGTATATATTATGTATATATAAAAGCACACACAAGACGGTTTATATTTTGAAAATATGTACATGTATATATATTTATATAATTTATATAGAAGAAAAAATTATATGTTAATAAATAATACATGTCAATAGTTTCAAAATATATACTTATGTGTGTGTTTTTTATATATACCTAATAAGTATACACAGTCCACACACCGATATTAGATAACAAAACTTTTATTTGCGCGATTATCACGATTATCATTGCCCCAGCACTAGCTATTTAAAAAAAAAAATTTGTGCTTTGTGGGATTTCGCTTCAGCTGCAGTTGGAATTTCTTCCTCAGAACATAAAGATATTTTGAGTACTGTTTCCATGCTCTTTTCCATCCAACTACAACAGAGTGTTTAAAAGTAAAAAATTATGCAAAAGCAACATAAAATGTCAGCATTTCAGTCATTATTCACTGAAAATCTTGATATCCTGCCTAGCTTTACTTGGTGTGTTCATGAGAGAAAGTAGCAATATCTGATTTATAAATGAATGATTCATTTGGATCTTTTGAATTTATTAATGATTTGTTCACAAATCAAAATAATTTGTAGCATTTAACTCAATGATTTAATCCAGTTCCAGTGGTTAGCACATTATGGCATAAATGTTCAGTTTCTCACAAATAATATAGCTCATTGGTCATACTCTATAGGCAACTTTTGTGATGCTCATGGTGCTTTTGTGTTCTTTTTCAAAGCTTGAACATCCTTGCACTGTAATTGCATAGGCAAGTCTGACCAACACAGACTTCCGAATATCTCCTATCCTGTTCTGTAGAAAAAATTACTTTATACAGGTTTGTAGCAACATGAGGGTGACTACATGAATGATGACAGAGTTATAATTTTTGAGTGAACAAACCAGTTTGAGAGTTCTCACATTGAGTCCACGTCGCTGCTGAGCTGAAAATGGCCCTTAAAACATCATAATTTATCTCCACATTTCAACACAAAAGACTCTATTGTGACCATGCTGTGCAGATGTTTATTTAAAGTCTCCTCTCTCACACAGTAACATACATTTCACCCAAAGAAAACACACCACCCCCCTTCTCACTGTGTATGCCAGAGTGTGTGTCCGTGAGTGGGAGGGAAAGAGAGGGGGAGAACGGAGAGAAAGAGTGGAATAAATTAAGAAACATCAAGTGGTGATTTAGTGGGAGAGATAGAGACAAGACAGAATGTGGCGGGGATGGGATGGATAGACAAGCGGGAGAAATAGAGGGGGTTAAGAGGCGAGAGATGGAGAGAGACTGGAAAAAAATAGAGCGCCTGAATGTTTGACAGGGTTAAACACAGTGAAAGATTACCAGAGAAATCTAAGACATCTGTAGCGAGTATCAGCGAGAGCATTAATTAGGAGGAATCAGCGGTTTTTAATTCTTTTCTATGTGCTCGGCAGTAACGAAAGAGATGAATAATTGAAGGGAAGGAGCAGCCTTAGAACACTGTTTAAATGTAGCTAATGTCACTTGATTTACTCATTTATCTTATTAACTTAATTTCAATAAAATATTTGCAATATGTTTTTTGTTGTTGTTCTGCAGATGGAACCTCTTATAGGGGAAAAAGCTAAAAAAAACACAGAAAAAAAAAATGCTACTATTTTTAATTGCGACATCTCAATGCCACAATGTGAATATATATTCACATATTTATATATTTATGCATGTATATGAATTAGGTAGTATAAGAATTAGGTAGAAAAAGCAAAATTTCAGACATTTTTTTTATTGTCTACACGGGGGGTGGGGGGGGGGGGGGGGGGGGGGGGGGGGTGTTGTAAATCATGATAAGTTTGAAATGTAAATTGCCCTCCTGATTTGAGATTGATACACAGCCATAGCACATCACTCAGGATGAGTTATGAATTGAAGTTTAGTATGTAGATTTAGGGGTTTAGAATATCCCCAACCCACACGATGAGCAATAATCATAGTGATTTAGCCTGTTACAGACTGTAGAAGGAGATTAATCTACCCTAAAGACAGTGTCCAGTGGGGAGGAGACTTGTATTCAAATTAGGTTCTAATGTAATAATGTAATCCATGATAATCCCCAATAGAGGTGCAGCATGTCAGAGTGTGTCAACAAATCACATTTGATTGTGCTGATCATGTGACCTTAGTGTAACCAGTTTTACAATAGTTTCCATGGGGGTTAAATTATGATTTAAGCATGCTGTTTTTGTTTTGTTAACCTAATAAACTAATAGCGAGGAACGAGGCTGCTTTAAAAATCTCCCATCAGCTCCACTGATCATTCCTTTTGTTGAATAATTGATTTTTACTCGCATTTAGAGTAAAATTAATATCTGATCAAATTAATATTAACACTGCCTGAAATATTTATGATGAGTGATAAAACTATGAGCTATCTGCAAGATGATAAATGGCAAGAAAATTCCAAATTAAGATAGAGCCATTAGTCTGTTTTTCATCTCAAGTTTAAGAAATAAATGAGAGAATTATTTTTCCAGCTACATGCAAATTAGACAAATTGTGCATGTTGGACAGAATAAGGCCTAAATGAAGTTCGTAAGGAGACTGCAACTCAAGGGGAGATGAGTAATTTTATTCATAAATGGTGGTTTTTTTTAGCATTTTAAGCAACATACACTCTTAAAAATAAAGGTGTTTCACGATGCCATAGAATAACCTTTTGTCTAAATGGTTCCATAAAAAACGTTTTTAACTTCTGAAGAACCTTTCTGTTTGACAAAATGTTCTTTGTGGTGAAAGAAGGTTATTCAGATTATAAAAAAGGTAAGAAAGAGATGGTTCTTTAAAACACCTTTGACAGAAAGGTTCTTTTGTGGAACCAAAAATGGTTCTTCTATGGCATCGCCTGAAGAACCTTTTGAAGCACCTTTATTTAAGAGTGTAGGTTTTCTAATGTTGGAGATTGGTACAATATTAATGCGAACAAATTAGACTTTTGCAACATGTTTACAGTTTTGACAGGTTATGTTCAAATGTAAAAGTTTTGTAATGTTGGCTCCCCTATTTCCATCCTATGATTTATGTTTTTGACATGACTGCAGGCACAAATCATTAGAAAGCTTAATTTATACATAATGACACCCAAAAGTGTTAACGTGCATCCAACTAAATTTCTTTACATCTCGACGTTAGATGTTGTTCTATATGTCACCCATATGATACATAGTGGGGTATATGGAAATAAACAAAACCGATAATGTCCTGGGGAAGTGTATTCAAAGCAAGCAGTCAGCCTTAAGCAATGCACAGTTAATGTTGAGTTGTTATGAGTAGGGATGCAACGATATCAAAATCTCACGATATGATAATATCTCGATATGAAGTTCACAACACAATATTATTGGGATATTTAAAAAGAAAAAAAAGAAAAAATGAAGACTTGTAAAGCAAAATCAAAATTTTGTACATTTTAAAGCAAGTAAATTATTCTATCTAATGCACTTTGAGAGTTCAAAATTAAGAGCTTCAACCCATGTTCTTAACTAAGAAAAAGTAAGTAAGAAAAAAGTAAGTGAACTGACTTGTACCTGAACTTTAAATGGGTCTCAACCCTCTTTTTATTTGTGGTACACTGTCTCAGTCTAAATTACATTCACACTGGTGTTTTAGGAAGCCACATAAATTAGAATATAATAATAATAATAATAACAACAACAATTTTATATCATTGCTATCCTTATGAAAGTAATAGCCATATATTTGAAAACAATTGCACTGTAAAATAAATGAAAATGAATGTTTCATAGGTATATTATTTTTGCTAAACTACAGTAGGGAAATTACAATACTTCTTTCCTAATTTCTACACTTGAAAGAGATATTTTGAATTTGGACTGCATTTAAACCGCTAGCTGTCAGCAATTCATACTGCACTTTTAAGCTTTTATTTTGACGGAAACGGCAGTAAAGCTTTTATTTTGAAGGAAAACTCAATTTTCAGTGAAAACAGGCTTACAAAAACAAAAACGCGTCTCACTACAAATCTAACGAAATGCTGTAATCATCTGCCACGAAAATAAAGCATCATTGGTGCTGTTGCATTCCCAAATGCGTGCTAAACTCACAGCACATGCAATAACGAGTTCACTGTTATTAGTTCGTTTGACAGATACTATGTCAAAGCATAATGGCTCAAAACACAACTTTAAATACATTTTATGCTAGAACAAGACATTTAAATATATTTTAAAAACTACACTACACTTCACTAGACCTATCGTTTCATATCGTCATGTGACAACGATAATATCGCTATCACGATATTGATATCCGGTACATATCCCCAGTATAAATCCTTTGTTTTTAGGCCACGGTTGATATAGGATGTTCCCTCTTTGATGTTTTTTGCCTTTGTTGTTCACATTACTATGTGAACCATAACCAATATCAGAATTCAGTGGGATTTTAATTATTGTACACTGTAAAAATGATATGATCAATAAGTCATGGCAACATGTTTTTCCATTACTTTAACTCGTCAAATTAATTTAACCAATTTCAACTTAATTTTTATGTTATGAGAGACAAGATTTTTAAAAACGAGATGAAGCCAGTTTGATTATGCTCAAAAACTGAAGACTGAAGTTTTTAATTTGACTTTTTTACAGTGTACGATGTAAATTCAGCTTCCTGTTTCTGTGACTGTTTTGGACAGGATTTAAGCATTTATGGTGCGGCAGCTCTCATTGTGGATATTTTTGCATAACAATGTCTTGTCAGAATTAAATATTCATAGTTATCCGAAAACAATCCATGGTTCGGACCGAAATGATAGTTGCTGTAATAAATAAAGTCACTTGTAATGATAGTTCTGAATTTTAATGCCGGTTTATGAACATAATAAAGGCAACATGAAAGACTTGCCATTCAATATCAGATAGCCAGGGAGAAGCAAATGATTTCAAATATTTGATATTTAAATTATTTTCAAATGAACAGAGAAGTGAGCAGAGAGAAGGGCGAGGAGTTTCCCCCGGTGGTCCTTCGGGGGCTTTGTTTCTGTGGCGTTGCTCATTAGCGAAGCGAGTCCATAGAACCGTCACACACACACCGAACAGAGACCCTGAGCATGGCGTCAACATGCGCACGCTCACTCACTCTTTGAGGGAAGGCTGACCGAGAAGCTGTCCTGATTAAAATGACAATAGTCTAATTAACTCGACCTCTGTGTCAGTGCACAAAACAGTCGCTTGGCCTGCCAGTTTCCTTTTTTCGCGCTATTTCTTTGTCTTCTCCGTTCCAGAAGTGAGAGATTTTTCTCCTCCTTGTCATGGTGTGGTGCTCCAAACCGTTTCCGAGTTGTGCTAATGGCAATTATTTTCATAAGCTAATTAAATCCAGGGCCTGCTCTGTGTTTCTAGCTGCAAATCCTTGAGGGACTTATCTTAAGGCTAGCGCTGCAAGCACCTTTAAGTAGCAGCCTGTTAGTAATTGAGAAAAAGGGATATACTTCTAAAATGTTTGCGTTTTATCTAAATCTAAACCTCGAATTTGTGAAATGGCTCGTTTTAGGCAGAACCAGGGCGACTTAGCGGCTAACCTCCCTCACCCTGTTTTTCCTCCAGCCCGTTCCAAAGTCAGCGCGAGAGAGAGAGATAAAGAGGAAAAGAGATGCCAGACGAAAGGAAATGGGAAAAAAAAAAAAAAAAAAATACCCTTTCCGCTTGACAAGTAAAAACACTAAGCCCAGATAACGTCAAATCTTTAAAGCTCTCAAACAGACACCATTCTGAAAGTTGTATTTTCCTCTTGCCCCCGCAATCTGTTGCCATTATTCGATTGGTTAATCTCATCTGAGGGCGGAGAAGAAAAAACAAGTGGAAAAAAAAGAGAGAGAGAAGAAAAGAACCGCTTAGATGAGTGGAGTGGAAAGTGCTTTCAGTTCTATTATCCTTCTTTTGGTGATTGCGGCCCATAGGGAGATAATTACGCTTTAGTCTTGAGTTAATGAAACGAAAACTTTCTTTCTTTTCTCTCGACTGAAAAGGAACGGTTGATCTTTTGTGCCACTATCTGAAGACATCTCCCACCCTTGACAGGGGCACATTGAGGATGTGTTTTGTTTTAGGCTGAAAAAGGCCCCCCCTCCCTGTACGCACACACTTGGGCTGTCAGTTGAGCAGCGATATGACAAATCCTTCAGCATATTGAGTTGCCGGTTCCTCTCGCTTCAGATGCTCTTCCCTGTAGCTCCGCTGCTAATAAAATACACCCCAAAAAACAAAACAGAAATGCTCTCAACATAACACATAGCCTTTACTCAAAGCAAAAGCTCAAAGCAAAAGCAACTAGCTTTTTGATGCAATAATACAATAATTATACAATAATACAATCATTTCGAGTGAACAAAATAACTCCTATCTCATGAGCAATTTGCAAATTACAATTAGTGTAATTCCAATAACTATGCTTTCAAACTGGAGCTGTGGCTTACTAGTTAGTACATGCTGTTTATATTTAGCCTGGTTGCTTATGGAGTCCCAAATCTGTTTCTACATAATAATAATAATAATAATAATAAAAAAAAAAAAAAATTATTATTACGTGTTGGTTATTATGAATTGTTAATGTTAGTTATTTTTATATAATAAGATTTTGTTCTGTGTGAATTAAATGTGTCTAATGCGACGACTACGCTATATAAACACTAAATATTTTTTAACATCATAATAAAAAATTAGTATTTATTAGTAGTAATTAGTATAGTTTGTGTTGTTGTTGTTTTTTGAGCTATGATTCGGTGGCAAGCCATAGTATGATTATATTTCTCATATTATAATGATAAATATTTAAAATATAAAATAATAATTCAATCTTATATTATTTTGATAATTTTGTTTTGTGGGTACATACTTTTGGTTCTAGTGCAATATAATAATATAATGTGTTATTTTGCACTTGACAATTATATCTTTAATTCATCATCTCCTCATGAGTTTGTGAGCGTTTTTGTTTTATTTGTTGTTTATTGTGTGTGTGCTTACAGTATGGGAAATGCAGGTTACTTCTGATCTTGTCCCATTCCATTCTTGCCTCTGTCCTGTTGGTGTCTTGAACCAAAAATGCAAAAAAAAAAACCAAAAAAAAAACCCCATGAACAATATTAAAATAGAATTTTATCTTTAACCCATCATGTGTTTGTGCGGCAAGGTTGTGATGAAAGTTTGTTTGTGCACCGTCCCTGTAGAAGTCCACATCTGGTGTGTGGTGCTTTAGGACCGGGTTATTCTGACCCCTCCTCCTCCTCCTCTCTCACATTTCATCATCTGTTCTGCAGCTCTCCACTTCTCACTCACTCATTCTTTGGCCTTGCTGGATCCATCTGCTGTTATTATTTGCCTCTGATAATTGGCTTGAACAATGGAATGCCTGTGTGTCCCCCTCGCCTTTGAAACAAGACACCCTGTTTATTTTCTGGAGGTTCTGTCTGTGCTCCCTCTTTCTTTTCCTTTCTCACTCACCTCATCCGTCAATCCTGATCCCTTCCCCTTTTTCTCTCCCCATCTTTCTCCATCTCTCTCTTTCTAAGTTTCTCACTCTCTGCTCCTTTTTTAAGTGAGTGCGTTTATGAATGAGTGTCATGCTCGGGATTCTTTGCAGGGATGGGTCGTGATTGCTCAGCTTACCGTCGATCATGTGACATTACATCTCTCAACAGCCACTTTAAGGTCAAGAGAGAGTGTGAGAGAGAGAGAAAGGGAGAGTTGCAAGAAATAAAGCACCATATTATTGAACTGCACTGTCCTTTTTACCTCCACCTACATCCTGTTTGTCAAGTTGTTTTCATTCTTAAGTTTTATTAATAACAAGCATGCAAGAAAAGTGGAAACATCAGATGCAAATCAGCAAAAATAAATGAATATGAGTTAATGAAACAAAATCATCATCATCATTTATATTTTGATGATTTTGATTTTTAATATTTTTGTTGATAATGTGTGCAGTTAAATGTGCCTAGTGCAAAGCATAAACCAAAACAGCCAAAACAAATTAGTATTTTTTTTAATTATATTATATTATATAATATTATATTATATTATATTATTATACATTTTGCACTTACTCATTTAGGAATCATCAAACCAAACATTTGTAGTTTATCTCCAGTGTATAGTCTATTTTTTTTCTCAGCCGTAGTTTGATTAAAGTATTCCAGGGATAGAACGGGACAGGTATGCGTTTCCCAGCAGGCAGTGGTGCGATCGGTGCCAGCCCTTCATTTGCTGAGTGTTTGTGTTTATGCAAACAGAGGCCCTCTTCCTGCATATTCAATCTTCGACTCAGGCTTTTGTTGTGTTTAGACCACATACCTCCAGCCCCCGAGACGAGAGTGCATGTGTGTGCGAACGGGGCAAGGCTGCTGGTTGCATACTGCTCGCACCTCTCTTACAACTTGATATAGAGGCAGCTGGTGAAGAGAGGACTTTTGTTATAGTGCAGATCAAAGTGTGGGACACTGGAATTGTTTGGATTTGTCTTGTGGAGCACTGGGTTATGTTCATGGGTAAGTGTTCACAGACTTTAAGCGATGCATTTACTCTCCCTCTTGCTTGCTGGGCAAAAAATACTGTCTTAAACGCTTACGTTTCTGACTGTGCACCTCGGGTCCCCCTCGTTCTCACTGTCTCGCTCTCTCTTTCTGAGCAAACCACACGGTGTCTGCCTCCACTCTTTCCTGTCCAATTAGATCTTTGCCTCAAAAGGAGAAGTGAATCTGTATTGAGAGATTTTGCGCTTTCCTCAGTCACTGTGCTTACTCTCACTCTGTCTCTGTACAGGGAAATGGAATTTGTGGGTTATTGATATTAATAGTGGTGCACAGGATCTGTGGTCAAAAGAGAGAAGAGAACTGATGAGAAAAAGAGAGAGCAAGAGAAAAAGAAGGCGATTGGTGGGGAGAAAGAGGAAACGTGATGTCAGAGGAGACGTTAAAGCATGGTTGAGATCATACAAAGAAATTAACCATAATTATTAAAGATATGGTAAAAAAATAAGTATGTGTAATAGTTAGGAAATCTATATATATAGTCTTTATTTAGCTCTTCTCTATCAGCCAGTCTTCTGTCTATAGTGTCACATGATACTTCCAAAATCATTCTCATATGCCAATTTGCTGAAACATTTTTTATTATTAATAATGTTGAAAGCTGAGTGATGTTTTTGTCAGAACAGTGATATATTTTTTCAGTATTTTTTTAATGAATAGAAAAGTTCATAAGAACAGCATTTATTTGAAAGAGAAATATTTTGTAACATTATAAATGTATTTGCTGTCAATTTAATACATTCTTGCTGAATAAAAGTATTCATTTATTTAAAATAATGAGTAATAAATAAAAATAAATAAAAACTGTAAATAATAATAGTAAATAATAGGAATAATTGTTAAAAAAAATCTACATATAGTTCTCAACGTTTGAATGGTAGTAGTCTATATATCGGCAAGACAGATTAATCGGCAGATATGTGGCCATTTCTTCTGAAATATTTGTAAATAAATAATGCACATTTTATTTATTTATTTATTTTTTTTTGCATTTAGCATTTTGTAGATTTGACTTTATTTTTATTTACAAATTTGTGTATATCTTATTTGCTATGTGTACTGTAAAATTGAACAGCCATATTCTCTAGATATTGGTATTGGCAACAGCCATAAAAAATGGTCAATGTATAATGCACATGTATAATTTTCTGTTTTCAAATCTCAAGCAGTTTTTGAGTTTGTTTTTACTAAATATCATGAAATCATATTTGCTATGATTAAATTATATTACATTGCTAACCCTAGCCTCTAGATATTTATATTGGTGTTGGACATTAATAAAACTATGCTATTTCACTGCTCATAAAGATAACATTGCATAACTGGGTTAAACCCCTCTGTTTCAGGGTAAGACCTGTGTTAGCCCTCATATCCTTAGTCCTTAGCTGTGTAAATGTCATGTCAGAGAGTAAGAGAAATCGCTCTACAGTAGTTCCATGCTCTCATGGCACTGGTCTGTACTCAAAAAAAGTATAATCCAATTACAGAAAAAAGGAAAAGAAAGAACAGGGGGAGGTAAGCTCAGAAAAGAAAACAAGTGCAGCTTTTTATTTATCTTTTGGATGATTTCATTAGAATGTGTTTTGTCTGGCTGGGCCGTTTCTGGTATCCAGAGTGAAAGAATGCTCTATTCAGCCTGCACTCTTGCCTGTTAACATTTAAATAGTGTAAAGAAATGCACTGCCTTGTTTGTTTTGGGATAGGAATGAAATACCGTTGCCTTGGTATTAAGACTGTGAAAGCTATGTGTGTGTGTTGTGTGTGTGTGTACTCTGTGTACTTTGTTCTTAGCACCCTCCCCCCCCCCCCAGCCAAAAAACGTGAGGGCAGGTCCAAAAAAAATGTCTAGACTCAGACAGCCTGACATTCAGCAGACTATGTACTGACTCGCTCGGCCTCCAGAAGCTCAAGTGACCCACGTACAAGCCTAGATAAATTAGGTTTCGCATCTGTTTGCATGTCAGAAACCGCTGTTGTTTACACGAACGTGGACATGCAAAACAATGGGCGAAGCCTGCTTGTAAGCGAATTACAAAAATGACTTTCAGGTTTTTGGGAATAGTTGAAATGAATCAGGCTCTGGTGAGAGAGTGAGTAGGAGAGAAAGAGAGAGAGAGACCTCGGTTCAGTCACCTTTTTGTCAGGCCTTTGTAAACAGCTGCATTTGTCTCAAAGTGAGTCATGCAATTTTCCTGTATTTCACAGCACACACAGTGACTTGGAAAATCATGTGCACACACCCTAAAAACAAACACAATTGGACTCCATATAGATATCACAGCCTGTCCTCTGCTCGGTCTTTCATTCACGGTCTCTCTTTTTCCATTTTTTCCTTTTCTGATGAGATTGTCCTCTATTGGTTCAGCGTTTAAGGTTTGAAAGTTTAATAGAAGTTTATTAGGAAAAAATCTCCCAGACATTTTAAAGAATGTTCACTCTGTTCTTTTCCCTTTTTTGACAGCAGGTCCATATGACTTGCTTACAATATTTCAAGGGCCAGATTTACTATCAGCTTGCACCAGCGCAAACCCTCCTTTGGCGTTAAAAACTACTGTCAGGATTTACGAAAGACACGATGTGGGAAACTGGCGCTGAAAAGGCGTGGACACAGTTATTTTTGCAACTCACCTTATTGAATATGCATTTGCAGGAGTTTCCTTTTCGATCCGGAAACATTGTTTGGGATGGGAGAGTTATTTAAATGAATCACGCAACGCGATTTACTAAGATTTGTGTTCGTCGATTCACTGGTATTTGCATCATTATTTAACACCCAAAAAATTATTTTCTTTTTTGTTTTACAGAGGAACAAAAGGAAACTGTTCCTCTAATAGTTTTACACAACACCATTCTAGAATATTTTTGTGCAGTGCTTGTCAGAGGACACTGGATAGATTTGCTTCCTTGACCAATAGGGGAGAAGAGGAGCTGGTCACAGCCTATGAGCTGCACTCAATCTCTGCATAAATTAATATGCTAACGAAGCAGGAATGTTCATTTATGACCCCACCGCAGAAGTAGCCACAGAGATGCTATTTAAGCATTCGCAAACCGATTAATGGAATGGCTTTGCTTGGTGGTAAATATTCATGTGCTCTTGTGTTTTTGGTGAAGTGAGGAAAGAGATGGTCCATTAGATGGACTGAAGAGGCGTTCATAATGACTACCAGGGCCTTTTCCGTTAGGATTGGCTTGGTTTTAGCCAGGAATCGGTTGGAGTGTGTGATTCGACAGCCTGTACAATGTAAATGCGGTCGAATAAGAACAACATTTTGCAGAAGAAGTGCTTCAGGTCGGACATTTTATAAATGAGCATCTGTGATTTCATGTGCTTTCCTTATGAATATTTTTTAGCATCAGTCAGGTTATGACAAACTCTCGTTGTTTGCGAATTCTTAGGCCTCAAACACATACCTTAATTTTTCTTAAAATAAACTTCGATAATATCTAGGTCTCTATCAAAAAATTTCTGGTACAACAAATCTTTCTTTTTCTTTTCCCCCCAGCAATGAATGCTTTTGGAAAATTAATTCTAAAGGGGTCATATGAGGCTGCCTAAAAAGAACATTATTTTGTGTATCTGGTGTAATGAAATGTTTATGCGGTTTAAAGTAAAAAAAAAAAACCACATTATTTTCCACATACTGTACATTATTGTTTCTCCTCTATGACCCGCCTTTCTGAAACGTGTCGATTTATACAAAGCTCATCGGTCTGAAAAAGCAAAGTGTGCTGTGATTGGCCAGCTATCCAGTGCGTTGTGATAGGGATTGGCTGACTCTCACGCCGTGTGACGGCCTCCCAAATGTTACGCCTGGGTCCTGTTTTATTTCTCCCCCCCCCCACCCCAGCACAATTACTGGTGACTGCCTGTGTCCGGCAGGAGGACGCAGACAAAAACATTTTAAAACCCTTATCAAAAGCATTATGCAATTATTTCCACATAGTGAGGTAGATATGGGGGCCGTGTTAGAACGAGCCGTTTAGGTAGGTGTGGCTGACTCGTAACTTTTATAAAGAATACCTCTTTGAATCTGAGACTTCAATCTTTGCAACTTTGCAGATCTTCTTTAAGCACCAAGACTTGTTATACTCAAGAGAAAAGGAAAAATTTCAAATCGCACCATCTATATGGACCCTTTAAGAATTTACTACTTTTTTGTGGTAATGGACTGCTAAAATTCCAGAAATAAATGGGCCGTGACTCCTTTTTTTTTTTTGTTGGACTGCCAGATTTTTACCACCGCCCCCCGCCCACTCCCCCCCGGTTGAGTAATGGAACAAACTACCGCCGTGTCGAAGTGGTATTGATATATATAATAATATATAGTAGTGCCGTCGTCAAACGTTAGCGTCGTTACCGCAGGCGATTATTTCTTTTAAGTTTAACGTCTGGTAAAAATTATTACACGCCAATTAACGCAGGGGCAGGGCTTCTGTAGGGTTGCCACCCACTACTCTCAACTGCTTGCCTGATATGTTTATCTTGACACGGAAGTGCAGTATATTCAGTCGAAGAACGACTGAGAACGGGAGACGTTTCAGACGCGCGCTCCTCTTCACTTCAGTACCAGGCGCGAGTCAAGCGAGCGCCGGGGGGGATGGAGAAAACGGTACTGTGCACGAAGAGACGTGCTCTCCATTTGCACACAACCAAACGGAGAAGGCGCGCTTGTTTAGCCCTGTATCCTTTCACTAGCAAAGCGCTGAAAAAACTACGTGCAGCCAATGCCTTGCCCGTCAGTTAAGCCATGAAGTTTCCATAAAAAGCGCCGATATTAATAAAGGCTGCCTTAAAACGTGCATGCTGTTGTATACCCCTATCTCTTGTACTCCTGATGTACATTTACCACCCCGAACTTGTCTTGACACTGGTTTTCAAAACTGTCCTGACGCAGCCCAGCACTGTCTCACTCATCTAACACAATTACCTATTTAACTCATCAGCTCGTGTTTATTTTAGCACTTCAGTCAGTGAATACGCAGCCTGCAAAACACTAAAATAAATATCAAAGAAATAAAACTGTTAAACAAGAAAGTAGCCCTTCCTATCATCAGAACGTTAAACCCACCCTTGTCTACAGGACAGCGAGCTTCTGCGCGCGCCACGACAAATACTACAACACCTGATGTATAATCTAGTTGCCCTGCATACCTGGATGCCAGCACGCCACGGACATGACAATCCATTCCCGACTCGTACATGTCCTCATTCTATTTCTGACCTTCCCCCCCCACGTATCTTTGACATCCCGCGTTCATATATTTCCTGCTGTAGACACTAGACATGACTCACCCGTCTTGACGCTGTACTGTATTTCTTACCCCAAACTTTGAAAAGTAGTAAAATTATCTGTAACGCACACCCGCCACAATTTGTGCTCACCAATAGCACATAAGCATTATACAAAAAGTGTCTAACACTAGTAATTGTGCTTTAGGATATCTTTCCCACGCACACAACCTTGGATCCAATGTTGCGGCATTGTTTGATAAACTAGTGATTTTGACAAATTATGTTATAAGTCCAAAGCGGCAAACTTGTCTTCGTGAAAGAAGATAATCATCTTTAAAAAGAATTACAGTGTTGTTTTTTGTCCCTGTGCTCTTCCTTGCATTATCTTCAGACAGTATTTTAGTATTGCTGCTTTACGATCCTAGTTGGCTCTCTTGCGTGTTTCCTTGAATCACACACCCCATGAACCGCCCACGATCATCCCTCAGCAAGTTCCCCCTCCCCCCCCGTTTAGCACTCTATATTTGATGTGCGGAGTTATGGCCTTCCAAGCCACGGGTCCAGAACAGTTTGACCGCGTCTTTATTATTCCACTCCCCCGGCCTCACCACCCGCCTGTCAACACCTTTACAGATTAACCTCCAATCTTCTCGATTCCCCCCCAGTCTGGACTGTTATCGATTTTAGCAACCACCACTATCGGTGCTCTAAAAACCGAAACGGCCTAACGCTGCTATGTGTTGCGGTTTTTTGTTCTCCCCTCCCCTTATCTCCTCTTTCCCAATGCCAAAACGTTCTTCGCGCACTTAGGACTAGACTCGGACATTGTTCTAAATGAGCGTTGGCCTGTTTGTGTCCACGTCAATTCATTTCAGCACATGAGACCTTTAGCCCCCGGTGATTTGACTCACTGATTGTTTCGCTTTTTCCGCTGAACACTTCCTCACCGTCCACCATTTCTGAGCCATTTGTATTCCTTATAGTTTTTATTATTCCGCTGGTGCCTGATGACATGTCCTTGCAAGTTCCATGTAATCTAGACTGCCGAGATTCGACGTACATAGGATCCCTGCAAAGCTTATTACCGGGGAAGCAACAAATTTCTTTTTTTGGCCCAGACTCGGTCTTGTGGTGGCTGGTGTTGTCATCGCTCCGCCTAATGCTGATCTTCACCCCCCTTACCCTCCCCCACGGGCGTTTGCCCAGATAGTGATGCAGGCCATGGCCGGCTCCCTTGTACCATATGGTTGTACTTGCGGCATTTACCTGCGAGAAACAGAATCCACTCCTGCTCAACACGGCCCGCCACTGTTGGCTGCACATGTAAACCTGCATATTTGTCCTGTCCTCGGCCCTAATGTTTCCTGTTTATGTCAACCATGCCCAAGGGGATGCCTTGGCCCTGATCTATCTTTCTCCAATAGTCTCGCCTGACTGACTCTGCTCTTAGCGTTATTGAGCCTGTAAATGCGGGCTGTTTGCTCCTGGTTTTCGGAGGCCGGTACTTTTACACCTGCGTTGTGGCAGATACTCTAGACCTTTGAACGGACTTCATGATTATGGGTTTCGTTGGTTTTCCTGGTCCTTCCAGCACTCCTGGCCGCCGTCTCCGGCACCACCGCAGAGCGGCGCGTTGTGATCACCGCTCCTCCCCCGGGGACCAAAGGGTGCGCGCCCCGGCGCTCTCCCTCTCCCTTCTTCCACGTACTTCAGATCCGTTCTCTTTTGATGTACGTTTGAGACTCGGGGATGCCCAGATTCCTTGGTGGCCCGAGAGAGCCACACCGGTTCGTGTTCTGCTAGTTCTTGTTACGTTTTGCAAGCTCTAGTTTTTTCGCCGCCGCTTTTTCTGTCACATGTTCTTCGTGCCCATCACATCGTGTTCCCCTAAATCGTTCTTTTGTCCTTTTTTGCATTTTTGTTCTGACGCCCTGAGATTAGCTGATGGGTGTGTGCCGCTGTGCCGTGTGTCAGTAATATTTCCCCTGTCAGTTTTCTCTGTGTGTTTGTTCTGCGGCCAGGGGGTTCCCGCAGGCTAACTGGCTATGCAAGGCGTGCCGGACTACGCTCGTCTTGGGAGCAGTTGGGCTAGTAGAATTTGGAGCGTTCCGCCACGCCTCCGTCTTCCTTCTCTCCCGTTTCCCTTTTTTTCCTGCTTTTCTGTTACGATAGCTCCCGGGAGCTGTGTCCTTGTGTGGTGTGCACTGTGTTGCGGCTGTGTGTGTGATGTGGTTGTGTGTGGGACGTTTGTTTCCTGCGGGACCGGTCTTGTTATTCTTCTTCTTCCCGCTTTAATGATCCTGGCTTTGTTGACAGTTTGGGTTTGTCTGTTTTTCCAGGTGAGCGACAAGGCTGAGGGGTTTCTTTTGTCCAATGCTTCCCCCTATCCCAGGACCTGCACCGGTCTTTTATCTTTGTCTTTCAGTTTCTGTGGTTTGCGAACCGACTTGTTTTTATCCTTCTTGTTGCGTTGCGCGCCCTCCCATCTTTCCAAGTCCGTGTTATCAACGACTTTTTGCCTATTCTGGACTATGAGGTGGAATTTAGCAGTAGTGGCCACAACATGTGTGCCATGATATTTCGGTATAACGGTTACCCCATGTTGTTTTTTTTTTTTTTTTTTTTTTTTCTCCCCGACAAACTGCCGACCCCCCCAACCCGCCCCCCTCTGCCCAGCCATGCCCACCACTCGGCGCCCCCCGCGCACCCCCCTCGCCTACGAGCACCCCCCACTGGCCCACGGTGATCTCCCCCGCCCCCCCGCTTCCGGACACCCAGCAGGTCACCACCCTAGCGCCACCCGCGACAACCAGAGGCCTTGGGTATGGTGCTGTCACCCAGTCCAATCTCTCTTCCACATCGTGCCAGCACCATCACAACGGCCAGCCTTTCCACACCCCCACCCCCCCCACCCATCCACATCTATCCCCCCCTGGAAGCCCACCCAAACTTACCAGACCACCCCCCACACACACCCAAATACGCAAACATGTTCACTATGTCTGTTTGTTTTCTCTTTCTGTTTTTCTTACCATGTACACCTTCTTAAAAAGCTACCCCTGCCTTCTTTCTGCATCATTAGTCTGTTGACCTCACTCTTTTGTCATTACACACTACAAACACTGTAAAAACTTTATAGCAACCAGTATTTTTGTCCTTTGTCTTCTTTTTCAGTAAAAAGAATTTAGAAATTATGACAAGAATGATGCTGAGGAATTACATTAAACTGATTTTGGATTTTGATAACTTTACAGACTTTTTAAACTTTTTTGATTTATCATACACTTTGTTCTAACGCAAAAAGACTTATATATTTAATTCAGTCCATTTCTCGGCAGAAACAAATGTTTATTTCTGTATGGATGACTGATACAGTCCTATCCCCACTCAACCACACTTCCATAAGTTAAAGTAAGTGTATATCCACTTAAACTCTGAGTACATTTTCAGAGAGCTAAACAGCAGGGGAAAATATGATATTTGCATGCTGTGTGGCGCCTGCCAAGGGCTAAATTGGAATGCCTCTGAAGATCATACACTTGATTATTTACTTTATTTGCCTCATCCTCTCGTTTTACGGCAACCACAAAGATGGAAATTCTGAGGTAACACCAAATGAAAAGTTGTATATTGATGCATGTTAGGGCGCAGGGGTGGATTAGGGTCCATGTAATAGCTCTTCCGAGTACATTTTATTGCTTACTACAAAAAAAATGTAATTCTGTGTATCAGCATCAGGTTGAAAATTGCTTTGTATTAGCATTAGCATTTGGTAAGCCCCTAATTCCCCTGTTTCTACAGCTGAGTGTGTTTCTATGCATTTACAAGTGCTTCCGATTCGTAGGAGTTCACTTAAATCTCTTTTTCTGCCAAAGCTATGAACATAATAAACAAGCCAGCATGGCTAAAGTGCCACACGGGGGAGATTGCTAACGAGAAAGTTAAATGCTTACGCTAGTCACACAGTTGTTTATGCGCCGGTGTGCATAACTCCAGAGAGGTTTATAACTCTGCTGTAATTTTTAGAGCGGTAACATCTGAAACGAAAGAATTAGTGCCAGCTTCTCTTTCTTTGTTAATCATGAAAGTGTCAGCATTTTTCTGTATTGTGGAAGTGCGTAATGATAATTCCATAGAAATACAGTATGAACGATTACAATAATCACAAAAAAATAATGACATTCCCATGATGCTAATTATTATTATTTATTCTTTTTTAAGTAATGGTACTGTTAAATAACTGTTGGCTAAATTATGCCAAAATTATGATGTTGTATGATTGGAAACAGTTGAAATTACCATGTTTTTTTTTTTTAACTAGCTACTTTTCCTTCTAGGTTATTTTTATGTTAGATAATATTTTATCCAACATATCTAACAGTTCTGTGTGTGCAATTAGCATAATGTATACTTCTTTGTATGGACAGTAACTGATTTCACAATGGCATATATCAAAGATATTGCTTTGGTTTTTGATTCATGCAAAGGTCTTACTTTTGGACTTGTGCTTTAAGCTAAACATTTCTAAACTGAATCTAAAATCATTGATATATTTAGGAAACTGAAAATCTTAAAAAGGAAAAGGTGCTAGGCTATTTTATTTACATTTACATTTAGTCATTTAGCAGATGCTTTTATCCATAGCGACTTACAAATGAGGACAATAAAAGCAGTCAAAACTAACAAAAGAGCAACAATATATAAGTGCAAATGACACGTCTCGGTTAGCCTAACACAGTACACGTAGCAAGGTGTATATATATATACAGTATATATATATATATATATTATACACACACATATATACACACACACACACAAAGAAAAACAAGTAGATAGAATAGAAAAAATAGAAAGCTAGTGTTTGTTTTTAGTTGTTATTTAAATAAAAAAAGAAGATAAATATAGATAAAGTACAAATAAAGGTGGAACAGATGTGTTTTTAGTCGTTTCTTGAAGATGGCTAAGAATTGAGTTGGACAGGTCATTCCACCAGGAGGGAACAGTTAATGAAAAAGTTTTTTTTGAGATGGCACAATAATACGCCGTTCACTTATTGTCAACTATATTTTAAATATATTTTCGCCATTCACTTATATGTTATTTTATCTAACATATCTAACAGATTTGTGTCTCTACTGACTTTAATAAAAGTTAGATGCTGTTTATTTACTAGAAAGTGCAGAATGAGGCTCTTCTCTAAATGCGTATAAGAAAATGACAATTACAAATCCATTATATTTGTCTTGGTATTGATAACTGAATGAGTTCTGTTCTCTTAGAGGAGGAAAGGCTTTGATATGGTTGGTCTGCCACTGCGTCGGAGCGAGTCTTCGTGACAGAATCTTTGTACTGAATGGAAGTGATGGCAGTCAGGCAGGCAGCAGTCTCGGCTTCTGTCAGAGGAGTTGTCTTCGGAGAGATGAAAGGGAAATCTGTCCACAAAAACGCTCTGTGAGGAGTGTGTGCGAGAGTGTTTGTCACATATATCACAAAGCTCAGTTTGTCTTCTTTTCATCTGAAGACATACTCTGTTTTTTCTTTCTTTTTTGCATCACTTTTTCAATTTCTTCATCCAACTGAAAAGAGATGACCGTATTTTAAATGGGTCAAATTGAACGATAGAATGATTATAGACGGTGCTTCCAACATCAAATGAATGCATTTGCTTCTTTTTTTCTTAAGTAAGGTTGTGTTTTTTTCCCCTCTAGTTGTTTTGTTTTCTTTGTACTAGCAATGCAAATACACCACACGGTTGAACTCATTTTGGTAAGACGAAAGGGAAATCATTAGCACATTGTTGAACATAAGCAGGTAAGCCATACAATATGGGCTTAGTCTTAGCTTGCCTTCCTTAAAAATGCACCTTACAATGATCAGATTATGTTCATAAATCATCATAAGCTCCAAGCATTCACTGAAATTTAAAGTATATGTCCTTAATGACTCACATAGTTTGATGTTTATTGTTCTCTATCCAACATTTGTTATATTCATGGTCAATATCATTTTGGCAGTGCTTTGCCGTGGTATTTATTTGAGGAAGCAAAATCCCTTTTAGGGATGAAGCACCTGGGCCTGGCTGCTTAATGGAATAGCTTTAAAATTAAGTAATAAACAGCTGAGTTGAAAGGTATGTGTGTATGAGTGTGTGTGTGTGCTGTGTGGGGTGTGTGGTGTGTGTGTGTGTGCGATGTGTGTGTGGGTGTGTGTGTGTGTGTGTGTGTGTGTGTGTGTGTGGGTGTGTATGTATGTGTGTGTTGTGTGTGTGTGAGAGTGTGTGAGAGAGAGACAAAGAGAGAGGGGGAGTGTATTTGTGCTGTGGGGAGGAAAGGAGATACGCCTACACTGGTTAGCTGAAGTTTTGTTGTGGCTTTTAAACTCCGTAATAAGAGTTCGACTTTGGTAAAGGTGTGTAATCTCTGCGCCGCTTTTGGCACCAAAGGAATTACACAAAAAATATTGTGTATGCAATCAATGTAATGCCACTAATGTTCATTTAGTACTGGAAAGGTACTGATTTCACAACGCATAAAAAAATTGCTGTGGCTGATGATTTATATAAAGGTTTTACTTAAGTACTAATTTAATGGTGCTTTTAGTTAGCTTTTTTCAAACTGAGTACAAATTTCCAGGGTGTTTTAATTTCTCAACTGATTCAAAATTCATTTATTTATTTGGTTCAAAATAAACTGAAAATTGTAAAAAGGTAACGGTTTTTGGCTGTTCACCGGTCAATACGGTAGTGATGCTATAATTCTTAACCCTATGAGTATAAACAGTATAAAATATTAAGATACTTAGAGTTTTTAATGAAATATTCAAATAATAATATATATCTTGTTGAGAATGTAGGTATATAATGTTAGATCAAGTATATTGCGATTGTATAAGAATTTTGATTGTCATTTGCGATGTTTTATGAGAATCAAGGGGTCTGCAACAGGGGGTCTGGATCAGTTTGCATCCTTGGATCCAAAAAAAAAAGACCCTGCTTTGAATGAAGAATTGTCTTTTTTTGAATCCCTCTCTTTCAAACTTTTTCTGAGCTGCATTATCCAATATTTTGGGCTAAAGTATTGTATAATACTGAAATATAACTGCAATTAATGTCATTACATGGACAAAATAGCATGCATTTGACCTGTCTCTGATTTTTTTTCTCTCACTGTAGACTGAAAGCTAATTCAACATATCAAACAAATAAAGTGAACAGGCACGTTAAAAGCAGATCTATTTACTGTGTGTTTTGCACCAGGTCGTGGACCAGCCACTTTAGTTGTTATTCATAAACACAGCCCTCCCAAGCTCGGGGGAGGGAGAGAGGGAATAAAAAGAAAGAAGACATGGAAAAAGAAAAAGAAGCAAAGAGCTTAAGTCCAGGACTGAAAACAGGAATGACAAACACCATTAGCTGAAAAATTTCCATCTCATTGCAACTATGTTATTGTTTACTTTAGCATACACGTCCTAATATGGTTTCATCTCTGTTAAAACAGTGCAGAAGGAAGGCCAGGGGCCCGGCCCAGGGTAGAGGCCTTTAAACTGCCACTTAGACAATAAGAAACAAATGTCACAGGCCTTGCCTCTCACTATTACATTATTCAACCTTACCCATGTCTCGGCATGTGTTTGCTAATGATATTTAGGCTTTTTGCCTCACTGGGTTCTCTTTCTCTGTCTACAGCCGCTCATATTTCATCCTTCCTTATGAAATGGCTTCATTAACACCGTAACACCGGTGTGTTGCTGCATTAACCAATTTCCTATTGAAACAGGAAGTTGGGGCAGGCCATTTCAAGAAAGCCAGTAGCCAATAGCCTTTAGTTTACATCATGTACAGTCAGTTTCTTTAAGGCAAGGGGTATTCTAATTCTAGAGAGCATCTGCTTGGACAAAAAATTAGTGCAGGATAGTTCATTTTCCCTAAATGTTATTTTTATTTTGTTTTATTTTATTATATTTTGGCATTATGGTAGAAATGGAAGAAATGTCATGAAAATATATATACAGTCTAAATTATATTTATATTTACAGTCTAACGGTCTAAAACAATTTTAGTGTTATTATTAAATTATGTATTAGTCACTATCAGTGTTCGGTTAATTTGCCCAGATTGTATTTTATTTTATTTTGGCATTATGGTATTTGAGAAGAAATCTTATTAATTGTCATGAAAATATGATTATACATTTCTTAATGATCTAAAACAATGCTATTGCCTTTTTTATGTTAAAATTATATTCATATCAGATATTTTGTCATTTTCCTATTTATAATGAAAGTAAATTATTTTAATTTATTATTTTATTTTATTTTTGCAGTTAGAATTAGGAAGAAATTAGCTTAATTGTCATGACATCATGAATATACATTTTGATTTAAAAAGATTTTTATCTGAATGTTTATTTCTTTAGTATCTTTAGTTTTTTGGGGTCAGCTTAAGGTGCTTTTTAAATTTAGTTTTGTACTTTTTACCTTTGCCTTTTTCTACTAAATGACTTTTATAGTTCCCATTCAGTCAGTCACGTTCTACGTTACATCAGTGACTGACGAATTGGGATCTCGCCCGAGAGCCCAATCACCTTCGAGTGTTAAACAACCCAGCAATGACAGTTGGCGTGAGGGTCGCCACGCGCCCCCACCCGCCAGCAAGGGTTATAAAAGCACATCAGCTTTTCGCTTCGGAGCCGAGCCTTCTACAGGACGAATCTCCACGAGTGTTTGAGAGAAACAGCTGGCGTTGGTGGGACGGCGTATCAGCGGGGGTTGCCATCCAGGCTGCTGAAACCTCGGCGGGCTGCAGCTTTCATTCCCTGAAGCGCTCCCCTGGGCGCTTCAGCGCTTTCTCTAAAAGAGTGTTTTTCCTTCTAAAAGAGCAAATTCTAAAAGAGCTTCACGAGCGATGGGCGTCTTTTTAAAGATGGCTTCCCCGCTCGTGCGTTTCTGGATGCGGTAGTTTCCTGCCTTCATCTGATGGTCATGATCACTGCCTCTAGTGCTTGGGCTTACAGCACGCTGAAGAAGCGCTCATGGATGAGTCATGTTCTCAATGCGGGAACATGACCATCGCGACATTGAGGTCCAGATACCTCCTCATTAAACGGGGGGGGTCTCCCTTGCTGGCTTGCTTCTGGTCTCGGAGGGTACTTCGGTTCATGGTCCGGGCGACTGCGGGGTCTGGTGCGCGCTTGTGCGTGTTCCGCGGGCTTCCTCTCAGCATGTCGCCCTATTTCCTCGCGGCGCGCGTGCCTGCGTTGGGCCTCAGGCGGTGGAGCGGTCGGGGTCTCCCGTTCGTCCAGGGTGTCCGTTTGTGTCTGGGCCATAAAAGGCGTACAGTGACCAAACACACGCTGTGGCACAGGGCGTCCGCCCTGCCCCACCCCGCACTCGGCCCTCATGCCCCGTCACCCCCAGGCCCCGGCGTTGCCGCGTGACCCGACGCCGGACACGTCGGTGATGCCATAACAAGCGCCGTAGGACCAACCAGACCAACGGCCACCAGTGGAGCCGCGCACAAACACGCGCCCAACCAGAAACCGAGACGAGGCCATGGAGTCCCCGTCACCCCGCTGTCACACACAGCCTCGTGGTCCCACAGCGCGGCCTCTGGCGCCTTGCGAAGAATCTGAACGCATACACTCCCGGCCGGCTTTCAGGTACCGAAAAGCCAGAGTGGAAGAGGCTTATGCACCAAAGTCTCGCCGCAACAAACAGAAACACAGAAACAACCCCCAAGCACAACCGAACCCCGGCGGCACGATTCCGCCCACACAAATAATGCAACAGAGACACAAGATCATGAGAGTAGAAAACAAACACGGAGATCGCACGCACCCTCTAGTCTGACCCCTGGTACACACACTAGCTTCCCCCCCCCCGCGCAAACAACACCCAGGCACTAAAAACGGCACCCAGCCTTTCAACGGCCGCCGACAGACCAACAAAAAACAGCGGACCCGCATGGCCACCCGCAAAGGGCAAAAACCACCGAAGCGAGCCCAGCCTCAACGCACATGCCACCCACAAACAACATACAAAGTGACACGACGTCAAAAAGCCAGGCGAAACAGATACCATGAGGTAAAAACACGGGCGACCCGCGAGACCTATCAGCCAAAGACCCATCCTCGACTCTCAGGACGATGGTGACAGCACCAACTCCTTCCCCGGAGGAGGGCGGTGGCGAACTCACTATTTCCCGAGTGTTTTGTTCCGCACCACTGGCTTACCCAAGCCAGTTGTAATCAAAACACATTCACTAAAATAGCAGTTTCCTTTTTCTCCGGGTCCCAAGAGGGTGAGGACGGAGGTGCACGAGACCCAGTCTCCACACAGCCGGCCCCCTCTCCCTTCGCTAGTGGGCAGCAGGGTCCAGTTCAAGACACTTTACGACCTACCTCACGAGGCCCCATGCCCCACCAGTGGCAGCAGTAAGCGCGCGCTGCGCACTCAGACCCCAACCTGGGACGCGCGGCCTCCCGGGTTGGGTCTCTGTGTTCCACTTCGCTGCCCCACTGTGGGTACGTCGGTGGTCTCCCTGGTCCCGCTAGTTCGATCACTGGGGGCATGGTTAGCGCTTCCCAGGCCGTCTCGCTGGCTCATGAGATCCATCAGACTCGGCTACGCGATTCAATGCGCCCGGCGCCCTCCCAAGTTCAGGGGCATTAGGTTCACCTCTGTGCCGGACAAGGATTCTCCTGTCTTGCGTGCAGAAATTGCGGTCCTGCTGGCGAAGGACGCGATACAACCGGTCCCTCCAGCCAAGATGAGGTCAAGTTTTTACAGCCCATACTTCATCGTAACCAAGAAAGGCAGTGGGTTACGACCAAACCTGGAACTGCGCGTACTGAACCGGGCCCTTCAAAAGCTCCCGTTCAGGATGTTGACGCACAAACGCATCTTTCAATGCGTCCGTCCTTTAGATTGGTTCGCAGCGATCGACCTCAATGGCAGGTACTTTCATGTCTCGATTCTCCCTCAACACAGACCATTTCTGCGCTTTGCGTTCGAAGGGCGAGCATATCAGTACAAGGTCTCCCCTTAGGGCTGTCCCTGTCACATCGTGTCTTCCCAAGAGTCGTGAGGCGACCTTCATTGAGGGAAGCGGGCATTCGAGTGGCAACCTCAACTACCTCGACGACTGGCTCATACTAGCTAAGTCTTAGGATCAGTTGTGCGAACACAGGGATCTGGTGCTCAGTCACCTCAGCCGATTGGCGCTTCGGGTCAACTGGGAAAAGAGCAAACTCTCTCCGGTGCAGAGGATCTCTTTTCTCGGCATGGAGCTGGACTCGCTCAACCTCTCAGCACGTCTCTCAGTACAGCGTGCGCAGTCGATGCTGAACTGCCTAGGGTCCTTCCAGTGCAAGACGGCGGTTCCCCTGAAATAGTTTCAGAGGCTCCTGGGACATATGGCACCCGCAGCCGCTGTCACGCCGCTCGGGTGGCTTCATATGAGACCGCTTTAGCATTGGCTTCACGACCGGGTCCCGGGATGGGCATGGCACGGCACTTACCGGGTTTCTTTTACCCCGTTTTGCCGTCAGACCCTCAGCCCATGGACCGATCTTGCCTTTCTTCGGACAGGAGTATCCCTTGGGCAAGTATCCAGGCATGTTGGTGTGTCAACAGATGCCTCCGCCAGGGGCCGGGGTGCCATGTGCATTGAAGAAGCTGCGGGGCTCTGGTCGGGGCCCCCGACTGCAGTGGCATATCAACTGCCTCGAGTTGCAAGCAGTATGGTTGGCTCTGCGCCGCTTCAAATCGCTGCTACACGACAAGCACGTACAGGTCCGTACGGACAACACTGCGACCGTTGCGTACATCAACCACCAGGGCGGTCTACGCTCCTGTCGCATGTCGCAACTCGGCCCGCCATCTCATCCTCTGGAGTCGAAGCATCTGAGGTCGCTTCGGCCGTTCACATCCAAGGCCGGCTCAATCGTGCAGGAGAATGGCGACTCCACACCGAGACAGTCCAGCTGATTTGGAGACGCTTTGGGGACGCTCAGGTAGACCTGTTGGCCTCCCCGGACACGTCCCATTGCCAGTGGTTTTACTCCCTGGCCGAGGGACCCCTCGGCACGGACGCACTGGCGTGCAGCTGGCCTCGGGGCCTACGCAAATATGCGTTTCCCCCAGTGAGCCTTCTTGCACAGACACTGTGCAAGGTCAGGGAGGACGAGGAGCAAGTCCTCTTGGTGGCGCCATACTGGCCCAGTCGGACTTGGTTCCCAGAACTGATGCTCCATGCAACAGCCCCTCCTTAGTGTATTCCTCTGAGGAAGGATCTCCTTTCAAAGAGAGGGGGCACCCTCTGGCACCCGATTCCAGACTTGTGGAATCTCCACTTATAGTCCCTGGACGGGACGCGGAGGTTCTAGGTGGCGTACATCCAGCGGTAGTAAACACCATCGCTTCAGCTAGAGCCTGTCTACCAGACACGCTTACAGGCTGAAGTGGAACCTGTTCGTTGATTGGTGCTCTTCCCGCCTGGAAGACATCCGTAGATGCCCGATCGCAGTCGTGCGTTCTTTCCTGCAGGATGGCTTGGAGCGAAGGCTGTCTCCCTCCACCCTGAAGTGTATGTTGCCGCCATTGCCGCACAACACGATGCAGTAGACGGTAAGTCTCTAAGGAAGCACGACCTGATCATCAGGTTTCTAAGAGGGGCAAGGAGGCTGAATCCTCCGCGCCATCACCTGTTACCCTCTTGGGATCTCCCCGCGGTCCTCATGGCCCTGAAGGAGGAGCCCTTCGAGCCTCTGAAGTCGTAGAGCTTAAGGTTCTGTCATTAAAGACAGCGCACCTCACCGCATTGGCCTCGGTCAAGAAGGTAGGGGACCTACAGGCATTCTCGGTCGACGATTCGTGACTAGAATTCGGGACGGGTAACTCTCAAGTTGTCTTGAGGCCCCGGCCTGGATATGTGCCCAAAGTTCCCACCACGCCTTTAAGGGATCAGGTGGTGAACGTGCAAGCGCTGCCCCGGGAGGAGGCAGACCCAGTGAGTTCATAGCTCGTGCTTTGGTGTCCCGTTCGCGCTCTGCGAAATTTACGTGGACCGTACGCGGAGCTTTAGGACCTCAGACCAGCTCTTTGTCTGATTTGGAGGTCAGCAGAAGGGAAAGGCCGTCTCCAAACAAAGACTTGCCCACTGATTAGTGGAGGCTATAGTCTTAGCATACCAGGCCCAACGTTTACCATGCCCCCCGCGGAGTGAGAGCTCACTCTACGAGAGGAGTGGCATCTTATTGGGCATTGGTGCGGGCGCCTCGATAGCAGACATCTCTAGAGCTGCCGGCTGGGCGACGCCTAACACGTTTGCGAGATTCTATAATCTCCGTGTAGAGCCTGTTTCCTCTCGTGTACTCGCCTCAGGTAGGTAGTAACACCGGACCTGCTCGGTGTCGGTCACGCTTGTTGCGCCTTTCCCCTCTACGGACCGGATACGTGCGCTTTTGTGCTCCTCAATCAGTTCCCCATGGTGAACCCTGGTGGAATTCCTCCCGCACCCTCGGCGGTCAGGCGTGGCGGAGCGCCAGACGCCAGGTTCAGCACTCGTGTGCATGCCCAAGGTCAGCCCTTGTGCTGGGCTAGGTGCCCGTGTGTAGTGATTCCCCCTTCGGGTGATCCCACATGTGTATTCTTCCACAGTACGGCTCCCCTCACGGTAAGCCCGTGTCTTTCCCTGGCAGCCATTCTCTGCCATCTCTGTTGTGTAGTCATCTCACCCAAGGCGGGTTGAGTCTACCGCAGAGACCTCCATATGTAGTACTGCCCTGGGCCAGTCCATATGTGTAATTCCACATGTTACCTCATATGTGCGGGATGTGGCTTCCGTAGCGTACCAACTGGGTACGCTTTCCCAGTGTTATCCAATGTACCACTGTATGGAACAGCAGTGGCGGACACCTCTGCCTAGCCACTGTACTATCTTCTGCCCCAGCTGGTGTGGGGGGACTTGCCGGCTTCCGCAGGGCACTGGAGGGGGTCAGCAATAGTGGCGTTTTCCATACGGATCCCAATTCGTCAGTCACTGACGTAACGTTTAACGTGACTGACTGAAAGGGAACGTCACGGTTACTTGTGTAACCCTCGTTCCCTGAAGGACGGAACGGAGACGTTACGTCCGCTTCTTTTCCGCGGTGGCCACAGTTGCTGTACCACAGCTGTACGGCCGGGGCACGTAGTCTCGGCTCCTCAGCGAAAACTGATGTGCGTTTGCACGCGCTCTCCTTTTATACCCGCGCTGCGGGGCGGGGTGCGCGTGGCGAAGCACGCACGCCAACTCTCATTGGCTTGTTTAGTTAACACTCGAAGGTGATTGGGCTCTCGGGCGAGATCCCAATTAGTCAGTCACGACTGACGTAACGTCTCCGTTCACTCCTTCAGGGAATGAGGGGTACACAAGTAACCTAGACGTTACACTCGAACGGTGATGGATCCGGGTGAGATTCCAATTCGTCATCCCGGAGTAACGTCTCCGTTCGCTCATTCAGGAACGAGGGTAACAGTAACCTAGACGTACTTACTCTCTTTATTGTCTTGTCTTATCCTTCTCTCTCTCTCTCTCTTTCTTTCAGTCTTTCACTCTTTTGTTTGTTGTGGTTGCCTGTTCACTGGTTGCCTGTGTTTGTCTTCAGCAGGGGATAAGGGTTGGTGTGTTTCAGAACAGATTAGTGCAGTCACAGGTTGTGTCCCTCCTCTCTCCGCTGCACCCTCATACACGAGACTCCTCAAGCGCTAGCCGACCAATCAAGCTCTTTTATTCTCTGATTGGTGAGTATCTTTAGGACTTTCATTCTGCTCGTGTCTGTAACGTGTGTAAAAATCCTTGCGATTTAATGCAGGTTTTCCGAACACATGGCTTATATGATTAGGTGAAGGAGCCTTCATCAAAGGGACGATGAAGAACGCTAATGCCAAGAGAAATGACAGGACATGGATATGGCTTACAGCAGAGGAAAGGGCCCTAGATCTCTCTTCGCCCTCTTCCTTGTAGGTTAAGGATGTGGCCGGCCTCACCTCAATCCTAAAATCCTCATGCTTATGATATTTGCTCAGCGTTATCTGCAGCTGTAGATGAATGGCATTCTGGGACACTGAGGAATGTTGAAGGTCAGCCACTGTAACCTTAGATCTGAATCAGGCAGACACTTCAGTGCAGGCTACACCTTATCTATGGGTATATTGTCATAACATGGCTTTAAATTGAGATTATAATTTTGTGGTGTTATTCCCTGCATTTTACTTACTTTTTTATCATCCTTTTTTCCTTTACATTTATATTTGCAAGTTTGACATATCATCTATTTCTTTATATTGTTGAATCTTATGGAACTATTTTATATGAATGACTTTAAAAAGAAGAGTAATATTATTTTAAAATAATAGAATAATTAAAAAATAGTATGTACAATATAAAATATATTTGATACTATATAAAACATTATAAAAACATTTTTAAAGTATTTTAATGGGAGTTTAATATGGCTAAACATTAATAATTGACTTACATCCATACATCCATTGATCCATCTCTCCATAGGTCTCTGTTTTTGTCTATCTCTGGCGGTCTTCACATTTATTCATTTATTTATTTATGAGAATGGTAAAGAAAGGTGTTTAATTGCCATGAAAATATAAATATAAATTTGTTAGTGGTCCAAAAACAGATTTGATTTTCTTTAAGCAAATTATAATATGTTGTAACATTATACATTATTATAATTTTTTATTTTTGAGGATTTTGTTTATTTATTTATTTTTGACAGTTTTCACTAAACGATGAGATTTACTCAAACAGCTGCCTTTCTCTCTTCATGTTCCACAAATGAGTCGTGAAATCAGTGACTATATTTTGCTGTGAAGTGTTTTGCTACTTTCAGGCTGAAATAAATTGCTTTGATTAGGTTTGGTTGTGTGAGTAATACCATATGAACAGGGACACATAGATTGAGTTTTGGTTCTTTATTCCAAACGCTGTCTGGCTCAATCCTGCCTAATAAGTGCAAAGACAGATAAACTATTGTCACCTCGTGGAATGGAGGCGGATAGGACATAAGTAATCCGTATTGATTTTGACATTACAATGTTGTAAGTGATAACTACGTTAACAGCCGCTATAAAACCAAAGCCCTAATTAGGCCGTATTTCATACTAACCATTAGGTAGGCTTTTTAATTCAACGGTGATACCAAAGTGATAAATTTTCCTTGCATTTTGTGCTTTAGAAAAAGCAATGCACAAAGCCAGCTTTGTCTTTCAGGCAAAAGGGAACAGCATTGTTTTTAACCTTCTCTTAATGAACTTTGTGTGGTTGTTGTTTACAGACTTCAAGGTCGAATTCGTAGAATGGCTGTACGCTTTTTGTAAACACGTTTACATACAGACATGTGTAAATACAGTAAATGTGTACAGGCTCAGAGAGGCCATACCGATTTACTCTGTGTTGTTGTTTTTTCTGATAGATAGTTTTAGCACCTCATGTGCGCACAAGTCTGTTTGTGCAAACGTCTCTGTGTGGCCAGGCGCTCGTGCACCTGCAAAAAACTATAGTTTCACAACCCCATAATGATGCTTCTGCTCACAATGAGCATCTGTTTGTAATCGTGGGCCACAAGTGATCGAAAAAAAGAAGAAAAGAAAGAAATAAAAAGGGCAATGAAAGCAAAAAAGAGAAGAATGCTTGATATTTGTTAATCAGGAAATTGTCAGCATGTTTCTGTATTGTGGAAGTGTGTAATGCCGTGGTATTAAATATGAATTAATGGAATGAAGCCTATGCACGGCTGCAACAGCGGAAAAAAAAAAAAAAAACATTAATCAAATTTATGTTACTGGCACGTAGGTACATTTGGACTTAGTATCCTTTAATTAGAAGTGAGATATTAGCATTTCATAGGGATTTACACAGGGAAGACGCTGCCGCAGACAGGAGCACTTTCATTCCACTCTGTTCTGCATGTAATGAGCGGTATCATTAGTTGATGGAGAGGATTCTGCCCCGACTCTACCTTGAAAGGCACGTCATTTACATACTTCTTAGCAATACGGCCTATAATGGATTCCTCAATGAATAAAATAAAATAGCACTTCTTTAAATTTTCAAGAGTAATGTGCACAGGCTCTGATTCGTTTGTTGGTGCGGTTTGGCGAAGTCAATCGAGACCAAGTCCTGGGGGGTTGGTGAGGAGAGATTGACCTATGTCTGAGAGTTAAGACCTCAGATTTTGCTCCAGGAGAAGGAGAAGTGCGTCATAAATTCGGAATGAGATCAATAATGTGGCGACATGAAAGTCTTAAAGCTACGGATCAAAAAAAAGGGGAAAGCATGACACAAACTGTGTTTTTGTGATCAATCGAGTCCGGGTTTGAGGGTTTTTTTGTGGGATGATTTGGGTTGCAATGCTGTCATTTCTGGTGCAGTTGCTTTCGGTAAACGGCAATAGTCAAATGTCATTATTCATGATAATTCGGCTGGAAAGTGGAGGTGTTTTCCTTCCTCTTTCATATGTAAGTTTATAAGCCCTCAGATGTCATCCCACCCCCATCTCTCTCACATATTTCTTTCACTTTTTCTCCCACCCATCGGATTAGCGGTGAAGTGATTTTGTATTTTTTTTGATGAGCTCCAAAGTGGCAAGTGTAGGAAATGGTACCTTTGATCAGAGCATCTCTAGGAAATGGAACCTGAGGGTGTGAAGTCCACCAGGTAAGAAATATCCAGCCCACGTAAGCCCCTCCCTCATCATGTTTGAGCGAGACAAAAGCCCTCCCCCCAGCTTCCCGCCACTCGAAAACACATATTTGTTTTGGCTGTTTTCATTCCGAGTTACATGAGCACCGATTACAGCTTTTCATTAGTGAAAATTGGTTATTTGTTTTAAACTTTAACCAATCACTTTGATATGCTAATTACGCTGTAATTTAAATTGAGTCCCATAATGATGATGCCGTTATTATGGACATAAATGATGCAGTTAAGCAGAGAGTAATCTCATTTGCATACTGTACATGCCAGTAAATTAAGGCCTTTCCTGCTTGGCTTCAACTTTAATTTTCCACTTCTTTTCACACAGCCTTTCTCCCAGCCCTCCATCTAATAACAGGCCTTTGCGTGTTTGATGTGGAGAGCCGCTGTTACGCTCCGAGTCTAGTCACAATATGTAATACATAAAGGGGGCTCGTTAGCACACTGAGTGTGCCTCTAAGATGCTGCCATTAATAGGAAGAGGTGGGTCTCACTTCAGGCTTTTTTTCGCAGATACTTGCGTTTTTCCCCCCCGCCTCGTATTCTTTTTCTCTTGGCCATCTTTTTGTATTTCCACTTTTTGTCAGCTCAGGAAAAAAAAACATTAAAGAACTGAAGCACAATGTCGGTTAGCCGTTCCGCAGCAGGCGCTGTTGTTTTGATCATGGAGTAGACTGATTGGTTTAAAGGGCGATTTGTGTGCCGGTGCATGATTCATGGTCACGGGACGAGCAGGGTGCACGTGTTTATTAAATCGCTTTTTACCCTATCACGTTTATGTCGACGGTTCCTTAATGCACTCGCAGTAAATCCTACAGTGTCACCGCTTAAGTCTCATAATGATTTTTGTATTATGTTTATGTTAGATATATATATATATAGATATATATATTTTTTTTTTTGTGTTGAAGATTGCCGTGAGTGTAGAATTGAAGGTAGAAAATTTTTTTTACGAAGACTAAACATATTTAGCTTGTTTTTGCTGGTCAGTACAATTTATATTTTAGAGCTTAATAATTTGGAGTCTGGTAAGTAGCCTTATTGGGAAGTGATAAATAAAACACTTTTCCTCTCAGAAAAATCTTCTTTTCTGAATGTGATTTCTTTTTGTAATTTTAGAATGATTGCCAAAAAAAAGTCTGTCTCTCTCTCTTTCACTGGGTGGAGGGGATATTTTATGGACTTAATGCTGACAATACAATTGCCCTTCAGCGCGAATGCTTTTCCATTTTGTACCATAAAGAATATTATTTTCCTGCCAGCCAATTTTCTCCGTTAGTCCCTAATTGGCTCCATAAATCTGGTGGCGTGGAGGGTGAGGAATGTTTCGGTGTCGCAGAGTGTAATCCTCACCCTTATTTACCAATTCATTAAGATTCACTGATGCAGGATAGGGTGAGAGGAAATGACAGCATAAATCAGGGTTCCAACATAATGACCCTAATCAGCTGGGAATTGCAGAAAATGGCATGATGAACTATGTCCTTGCGTTAGTGCCCACTGTACGTTGTCATTGCGCTTGCTTTATGGGTGGGACGCATCTCCCAGACACGGACTGTATTTAACACACACAAAAAAAAGAGTTGTTAAAAAGCCGATTCCATTAAAGCGCTCGTCGGTTTCACGCAAGGTCTTCTGCCATTTACCCCCAGCATGCCCTTTACCTTTGGTTTAACTGCTTAATGGAAGACAGGGGACTCAACCCTTTCTTTTTAACCCGTTCAGTATTTTAAAATGTTTATGCCTCTTAAGCACAAACCTGGTGCCTGACATCAGCATGGCAGAACGGATGCCATATGTCCGCTCATTTTGCAACACGCATTTTGTAGTAAACATTCAGAAAGATATTTCGCTTTTGAGCATAACTACAATTTGGCACCAGCACCTTACAGCTGTGCAATATCCCTTTCTCGATATTGGCTAAGTATGCAGGATGGAAACTATACCAAGCGATGTTGTGGTTGATTGCGGTGAGGAATCTTTGTTGTATAAAACTATACAAAGGCCATGTGATTTCTAAATGTTGCAAAGTAGTCTTTCGGGGTTCCCCTATGGTTTTTGCTTTTGTTCACAGACATGAGCTGTGACGTCAAATGTTTTTGTGCAGAAATTAGGTTTTGTGCATGCAAGCTCGGAAAATCACTGAGATCTACAGCATGTTTATGCCTGATAAAGCCAAACGAATGTCGATCAGCGTGACCTATTGTGTATTTTGTAATCAATGCTGTAAGCGTTTAAAAAAGTGTGTTTATAGAGTGATTGTGTTAACATTTTCTTGTCATGTATTGACAAATCAGAAGGCAGTTATGGTTGTTATTAGAGATTTTGATAATAATTTCTCATGTAAAAACTTCACAAACAGCAACACAGACCTGAGCTCTTATTTGCACAATCACAGTTTCTACAACTTCAGGCACTTTTATGTCCCAAGGGTTGATTTTTATAAGAAGGTCACTTTAAAACTATCTTAGAAACTTATATCTATGCCTTATCATTGTTATTTTTTTATTTAATTTTTTTTGTTGCTTTCCAAATGCTTTTTATATACATTTTTTTGTACTCTGTCCCAGTCCAAAGTAAATTTTGTAATTTTGTCAAATTATGCACAAATTGTGAAAATATTAATAAATTTTTTTGATTTATATAATGCTAACTATCATCATTTCCAACACAGAATGCTGGTAAACACAACACAAAAATTGAAATGTGATGGGAATTACAATATGGTATGGTTTCTTTTTAAGAAAAACATTAATGAATTCAGATTTGTACATACTTTTTAAATTTTTACATATATTTTACATAGTCTTTTCATATTAAATTTACTTTTTTTAAATCTACTACCATGTTTTTAGTAATCTTAGTGCCATCAAGTATTTAATTGATGCTTTTCAATCACATATATTTGTATTTGTATCTTTACAGTCATTTTTAACAAGCAGTATGATGTTGTTATGCTTTTGGGCCTGTAAATCGTGCATTGAGTATCCAAGTTGCTGTAGTTATGTTGTTGCCTTTTTCCATTAATGCCAATTGACACTATGGCAGTGCAACTGGGTAATTTACCCCCAAGATAATGTTTCTAATAATACAGGCCCTCTCATAGTTTAGACTGGAAATATTAATTAGACAAAGTTCATGGAGGCTAAACTCCCCGTCCCACAAATACGCGTTTGACACATTTCCTCTGCGCAAAAGTCCGCATTCTCTCCACCCACGGGAGCGCTCCTTGCACGAATTTCGAGTAACAATGATTAAAAATATATGACACACTTTTAAATAATATTAAAACAATATGCACTTTGGCCAGTCCCAGAGGATGCGGGAGATTGAATGCCTTGTTTTCTTTGCAGAGTGCATGCGGGTGTTTGACAGTTCTAATTTGTCCATTGTGCTGTGGGGCCTTTTGAGTGAAGGCCTCCTTCCCCACGTCTCGATGCCTCACGGTGAGACCCAGCTCACGGTTACCGACTCTTCGCTGCCGTGCTTGTGCGCTAATCATCACAAGCTGTCTGTGAACAAATCCTTCAATGTCGCTTGAAGGAGAGTAGCTCAGGAGTTTGCCGTAAACCACTCATGACTGTAGTTCCACATCCCAAAATTGGCCTTTCTATCCTGGTAGTGGCTGCATTAAAACTCATTAGACTTTTTCTTATTTACTTTGGTCTCTCTTGGCTGTTTCGCTAAAAATACCATGGCCTGCCTTACTTTTGTGCGTTCCATCATAGTCTTTGCACAGCAGGGCTTTAAACGCCGCACAGACTTTGTCGTAAATTCATTCGGAGGAGGCAAACTGTTTTGTGTACCTTTTGAAATTATACATCTATTTAGCCTCTCCGCTGGAGTTGTCTTCCGGTTGACGGCATCCTGATTGTTCATTTCTTGTTCATTTCTCTAGCTTGTAGTGTGATAATGGGTTCATATTTATTTGAATCATTGTGCGCAACATTACAGAGCGCCAGCATCGGTTAGCGGTTATGGTCTGGTGATATGTTTCAATCTGGATTTCATGCATAAGGATCTTATTACGTTCCTCTCGATGTGTAATAAATATGTTTAGACCCCTGTATCACTTGGTTTTGTAGCTCTTCAGAGCGGTAGTAAATCGATTTGGAGAGTTAAATGAAATGAATGTGAGAACGGTTGGACTGAGAAGACAGGAAGTTGAAAAATCAAAACACTACGCTGTTAGGAAAGATTAAAAAGGACGTTTTCAATACTTTAGTTTCGGGACTTGACACACAAAAGAAAATTCTACTTATCTGCTCACCCTAATGACGCTTGATGAGTTAATAATGAAGTATACACACGGACGTTGTGGGGGCTGTACAGGTTTTTTTATGTTTCTGAAAGAAGCTGAACAAGTCTGCATTTACCTATAAAGTAAAAACATTAATATTCTGAAATATTAATACAATTTAAAACAACTGTTTTCTATTTTGATTTGTTTTAAAATGTAGATTTTTCCTGTGATTGCAAAGTTTTTGCAAAGCCATTACTGATACGATGCTGATTTGATGCTCAAGAAACATTTCATCTTATTATTAATGTTGTAAACATAATATTTTTGTGTTCAAAGAACAGAATTTGTATCAGTGTTGAAGTCTTTACTGTTACCTTTGATCGATTTAATTCATCCTTGCTAAAAAAAAGTTATTAAAAAAACTTACTGACACCAAACATTTATATATAATTTTCAATATTATATATTATGGTAGATATTATGAAGAATGTCCAAGCTTCTCTTTTCAAGGAAATACATTTATGCAGCCAAATCCCCAAAAAGGACAAAAAGCACCATAAAAGTGGTCCATACAACTATATTCCAATTCTTCTGAAAGCATACATTTGCAATAACATGAGGGTGAGTAAACGATAATACCTTTTTTTGGTGAACTATCCCTTTAAGAGAATAGTTGTTTATGTATACACCACCTATCAAATACTTGTTTTTTTTACTGCCTTAGTCAATACCATTGTGAATGTTTACAGTACAATCAAACTCGACGCTTTGTCATTGTAAATATACAAGAACCCACAGCCATAATTGATATTTTCCAAGGACTAGTTACTGAGTAATTGACTGTGGTAATGTTTAACAGGTTTTACAAGTTGCTTGCTGCTGTTTTCACAGAGGCAATAAGGATGATGCTGCGTGTCTGTTTGTTCCGCAGACCGAGCCGGACATATAGGAGGAACGTGAGGTCCGTGAGATCCAGCCTGTTGAGCAAAACCCCCCTTCCCCATCTATTTCGCATTCACGTTGGCCGTTAGCAGCTGTAGCCCAGCCGTCCTAATGCTTCTTTAAATGTCAGGAAAATGACTGTTTGTTTGTCTTGAGATTCTCCTCCAACTGTTTATTCAAGACGGGCTGCATTTGCATTGACCTTGCTGTCCATACATGCTTGCCCGCCTTCTTCCATTCTTTTCGTCCCATCGCTCGCTGTCTTTCTCTGAAGTGTGTTTACATTTCAGCTCGCCCTCTGGGTAACCTATGGGATCTGTTGATAATTCCACCTGGTTAATGTTAAATTGCTCTTTGCGAGAAGATGTGTTTGTTCATAAACAGAAAGAAAAGGCCCTGTTCCCCCCTTGTTTACCGTAGTCATGGCAGCAATCAGTTATTAAACAAATAGCGAGCTTTGTTTGTATGAGCTGCCGGACCGGCATCAGCCCTACAAGGTCTGGAAGCAAACTCAAGAAAACACAAAAGAAAAGACAAAACCCGTCTGTCCAAACGTGCTGGGGTTTTGTTCTCAGAATGTTGCCACAGTAGTGTCGAGATATGTTTCTGGCCTGGAGAGGCCCGTCGAGATTAGAGGGGCTGTTTGGTCTCACAGTGAGATCTCCTTTTGGCAGAATGTCACCGCTGCTGTCATTTCCTCTTTTGAGAGGGCGACGAGCAATTCTTTTCCATGAGGGCGAGTCACTAGCCCTGATTGTGCCGACACGTGTGAATGATGCAAAGTTGTGCCTTGGGGTGGAAGACCCACACCGAAGGTAACATGTTGCATGATATCTGGCTTAGATATGTAACAGACAGACTTTTGAGGAGGATTAGCGTCCAGGTTTGATCTCTGTCAATTTGAGTGAACTTGCATTACACTTTGGGGTTTATTTATGCGTTTTTCTCAGTAAATTGTACATGCTTATTTGTTTATTTTTTTACATTGAGTTTGCCTTTGCCGTCATCTAATGCTCTAATGCTTAATTTACAAATTAAAAAATCGAATAATTAAAAAAACACTGTTAGATGTAAACTAACGTACTATCGTCAAATGATTTTTTTTTTTTTTTTAACCAAGTAGAGTAGAATTTTTATATTGTCCATTTATCGGTTCTTGACCATAGCATGAAAATAATTAGCACTATCGACCAGAATTTTTTATATCAGTACATCTCAGTACACTCATATGATGTGAATAATTTTACATTTGGGTTTATACGTTTTTTAATCAAATCTCATAATGACTATCTGTTTTTAATATTGTATATTATAATGCTGTGATGCCTAAATTCACTTAGCATTTTTTATTTTGTTTTGTGTTAGTGAGCACTTCTCCTTTGCCGAGACAATCCATCCACCTCACAGGTGTGGCATATCAAGATGCTGATTAGACAGCATGATTATTGCACAGGTGTGTCTTAGGCTGGCCACAATAAAAGGCCAATCTAAAATGTGCAGTTTTATCACACAGCACAATGCCACAGATGTCGCAAGTTTTGAGGGAGCGTGCAAATGGCATGCTGACTGCAGGAATGTCCACCAGAGCTGTTGCCCATGAATTGAATGTTCATTTCTCTACCATAAGCTGTCACCAAAGGCGTTTCAGAGAATTTGGCAGTACATCCAACCGTCCTCACAACCGCAGACCACGTGTAACCCCACCAACCCCCGGACCTCCACATCCAGCATCTTCCCCTCCAAGATCGTCTGAGACCAGCCATCTGGACAGCTGCTGCAACAATCGGTTTGCATAACCAAAGGATTTCTGCACAAACTGTCAAAAACCGTCTCAGTGAAGCTCATCTGCATGCTCGTCATCCTCACTGGGGTCTCGACCTGACTGCAGTTCGTTGTCGTAACCGACTTTAGTGGGCAAATGCTCACATTCGATGGCGTCCGGCACTTTGGAGGTGTGTTCTCTTCACGGATGAATCCCGGTTTTCACTGTACAGGGTAGATGGCAGACAGCGTGTATGGTGTCGTGTGGGTGAGCGGTTTGCTGATGTCAACGTTGTGGATCGAGTGGCCCATGTGGCGGTGGGGTTATGGTATGGGCAGGTTTATGTTATGGACAACGAACACAGGTGTTTTTTTATTGATGGCATTTTGAATGCAGAGAGATACCGTGATGAGATCCTGAGGTCCATTTTTGTGCCATTCATCCACGACCATCACAGTTGTTGCAGCATGATAATGCACGGCCCATGTTGCAAGGATCTGTACACAATTCCTGGAAGCTGAAAACATCCCTGTTCTTGCATGGCCAGCATACTCACCACATGACATGTCACCCATTGAGCATGTTTTGGGATGCTCTGGATCGGCGTATAACACTGCGTGTTCCAGTTCCTGCCAATATCCAACAACTTCACACAGCCATTGAAGAGGAATGGACCAACATTCCACAAGCCACAATCAACAACCTGATCAACTCTAAGCGAAGGAGATGTGTTGCACTGCGTGAGGCAAGTGCAAATGTGGCCTGTGCAAAAAAGGCACATGGCTGGTCACACCAGATACGGACTTGTTTCGGACCCCCCAAGACATAAAACTTCATATTTTAGAGTGGCCTTTTATTGTCGCCAGCCTAAGGCACACCTGTGCAATAATCACTCTGTCTAATCAGCATCTTGATATGCCACACCTGTGAGGTGGATGGATTATCTCGGCAAAGAAGAAGTGCTCACTAACAGATTTAGACAGATTTGTGAACAATATTTGAGAGAAATATACCTTTTGTGTACATAGAAAAAGTCTTAGATCTTTGAGTTCAGCTCATGAAAAATGGGGGCAAAAACAAAAATGTTGCATTTATAATTTTGTTCAGTGCATATATATATATATATATGTATGTATGTATGTATGTATGTGTGTGTGTGTGTGTAAGAATTATCAGCCTATCTGTATAGTGCCTAATTTATATATCGGTAACTCTTGGTGCTTTAATATGATGTAAATAATTTTACAATTTGGACAGTGTACAAGTTCCAAGTTATTTTGGGGTTGAATTTCATACAAAGCTAATTATATCGCCATATACACTTTTACTGTAATATAAAAATGTCTCGTAATGTACCGTGATGTAAGGTCATAAGGTGATTTTGCTCACACCACAATCCCTAGCCAAAATACAGCTGTCTGCGTTACTCATCAGGAATCCTTGGGGGAAAAGCATAAAAGGAAAACCTCAAGATGCTCTCACACCTTTTCAGTTGTACAGAACGTTGTGTTGTCTAGACAAGCAACAAGGCTGAACCTAACAACAGTGTGATCACGGGGTTTTGTCGTCCTTATTGTGTCTACTTATCTGGAGCATAAGAATGTTGTGCTTTTGTTGTGTGCTTGTGTAAACAGGGGTGGTGTGAGAACACAGGCTTGTAAGAGCAGGTGGGCTTTCAGAACTTACCGGAATGACAGCATCTTTTTAACACTGATGGAGTCTGCTTTCCGGACTGGTGCATGGCACACACAAACACACTCTCTCCATAAACACAGTCAAATCCAGGGAAACAATAAATAAGGGAGAACGCTCTTGATTTTCTGTATTTGCTCATGCTTTTATGTAGGCCAGGTGGGGTGCGTGTGCTCGCAATGTCAGATGAACCAAGCAAAACGTCAACATACACATATTCTGACCTTGTTGTATTATCCGTTGTTTGTTCCAAACACTTGTTGTGTATAGCAAGCAAGTGTTTTGTGCGGAAAAGGCGCAGACATCTGATGATAGAGGTTTGTTTGGTAGGTGCCTGGCGGCGGGGGCTTAATCTCAGGGAATTTCCATTATATTGAAGTTTTTTTCTTAAGTCTTTGTTTTCTTTTTATTTAAAGCCACGATAAACACTGTAAACAAACAAATCTGTTTCTCGTGAACCCTTGCTGGTTTTATATGCGTTTGTCTGTTATTCATGTTTATATTGCATCCAAAATGCGACGACAGAAAATCACAGCTGCACCTTTGTTATCAAAGCGAGGAGAAATCCAAAGCTGGAATCATAATAATAAGACACTAAAACAATAGCTTAATTCATAAAGCCATTGACATTATTAATGCCCTTCCACCAGGTTATTTTTTTCTTCCATCTATTTGATATTTGTGATGGATAACAGGCATTTTCTTTCATCCTTTTTTTGGTCGCGATATTGCAGCTTTTGAATTATTCCATGGCGAAATTTAATGAGAAAGTAGATTTATGGGTTTCATTTGTTTGTCAATTCCGAAATTAATTGGGTGTTAATTTTAGCTGGCCCTCTTCAGACGTGGATGCAGGCGCGCGTGCATTACTTTGCATTCGTTGCAGCCTCATGTCTTTATTGTGGGTCACTAGTTTTGCATACATTAAAATAGCCCCCCGGCTCATTCTCATGATTACTTTTAGAGATGCCACGCATTCGCAAATTTACGCCCTTCCTTTATAATTATGAAAATTTAGTACGGAATGACAGTGCATGCATAATAGCCATTATCACCCTCTTTTATGGAACACAATGAAAAAAGGAGAGAGAACAAATGAGACAGTAAAACCTAAAAGAGACAGAAAGAGAGAAAAGCTTGCTAAACAAGCCACAGCTTGTTTGTGGGAGTACTGGGTACTTGGTCCATTTGTCTCTAATTGAAAGGATGATTTTGAGTATGGAGTAGTTTAGTTACACAAATAGGTTATGTAGTGTATTCAGGGTGTTTTTGGAGATAAAAATAAAATATGGGATGAAAGGGGTTCAGGGTTCCCACAGTCATGAAAAACCTGGAAATATCAAGTTTTTTTTTAAATTGTGAAATTTCGGATTTTTTTAACGACTCTTTCATTTATTATATGTAAAAAGTGCATTATCGGTAACTGCTACTGAATTTGTTTATTTGTCCAAAAAACTAAAACATACAGAAGTAAAGTTGTTGATGTAGTTCAGATTTAAAGTGCAGTTCAGTATTTCTGATTAATCACTTTTACATGTGCACTTGTACATGTGTAAATGTCTGTAAAATGTAACTAAATTAAAAATCTATTAATATCAAAACTTAAAATAATAGGAAGTAAAATATATATTTTACAGTTTATTTTTACATTTATTAAAAAATATATTTATTTTTATAGATATTGGTGTGTATATTATTATATATATATATATATCTATATAGTATATATATATATATAATTATTCTTATTAAAAATATATATTTAAATATACACATATACAAATTAAAATTGTAGTGTATATATTTATTTTCTGTCTAGTAGCTGGTGTGTCTTATTGTTTACAGTGCATCTGCTTTATCAAAAACACAATAGAAGAGATGCAGCCCGCCAGTGGTCCAAATGGGTCAATGCCCAAAGTGTTCATCTGCGTCTGCAATCGCCTCTCCCCTGCAAACCTGGCTGAACAATTATCACGCGCCTTATTACTGTCTGAGAGGAGGCAGCATTATAAATCTGAATTCTTTTAAATTTTCACCTGCCTATGTGATTAGCACCCACTGCTTTAAGGGCATTCATTCTGCCTCATATCAATAATTAATAAGCCAAGTTAATTTACTTCTGCCCGGCTTGGTCAGCTTCATTAAGATGGTCTGAAACGGGGCTACGAGGCACTCCATGCCAACGAGGGATGAATGCAAAAGATATAAATCTAAGTGTCTGTCTTGGGACGACGTAGATAAATCAGTGTGTTGAAGGAGAAAACTAGACTTTTGAGAGTATAACGCAGTTAGTTGGGAAGCGTTTGGAAGAACAAAAAGCCTTTTTGTGTGTCTCAATAGGCATCGTTAAAGTGTAATGTATTATTGGAAATACTTTGGAAGTGCATCGGAATATTTTCAAGTTTGTTTATTTGTGTGCGGGCCCAGGACCGTGGCGTTAACTCAACACCCAGGATGCAAACGTTTGCCGAGAAGTTTTGAATTGGACGATTTGTAATCCGACCGACTCCCCTGCCCTGTTTCCCATTAAAAAGCCATCGGGCTGAGGTTCTTCTGGGAGCAATGCAAGTAAATATACCCATTCCACTTGAACAAGTTTTGTTTGTGAGCCAGTGTGATTTCTTGGGCCTCTCTGCTGAGACGTGACCGAGGTTGGGTTCCCATCCCATTCGCTCTTAGCTGTTTCTTCATTCTTTCAGGCCCAGCATAAAGAAGAAAGACAAACGGAAAAAGACAAATAACTTATTTTAAGCTTGCATCTTTTCAGCCTGTGATGTGATGAAAGATACAAGAAACAAAAGTATAAAAAAAAAGCTTTGTCATGTTTTCAGTTTATTATTATTAAACTAGAGTCGTGCTTGCAAACAAAGCAGCATAGATGAGGAAAGATGGGAAAAGTGAAATTGAGCAGCACCAAAGGAAACTGACTTTTGCGTAAAATTGTTTTAAATATGATTTTTGACACTTGTTTTGTGTTTCTGCTGCAGGTTTTTAAGTCATGATGCAAGAGTCGGGGACAGAGGCGACAAACGGAACGGCCAATCAGAACAGCGCCGCACCTAGTGTGGAGGGACACAGAGAAGTTCGATCCAAGAGCGCCACTCTTTCCTCTGACATCACAGTGTCTGACCTCGTCAACTTCCAGCAGCAGCAGTAATCATATCCACTATTGCGGGTTTATTTCAGGTAAAACACAAATTCTGTCCATCAGTGAACTGATGCGTTCGGTTCGTTCATGCTTTCTTTCTTTCGCTTGTTCTTTTGTTCTTTTTCCTATTCTTTCCTCCTCTCATTTCTTTTCCCTCGTTTTGCTACTATTCATCTTTGTTCATTATTAGTACGTTTTGTTTGTTGTTCCTTGTTCCTACTTTTCCACCTTCTTGTTTTCTTTTCTTTTTATCCTTCATTAATTTCTTCATTCATTCTTTCTTTTTTCATAATTTGTTCATTCATTAGTTTCTGTGTTCCTTCTTTCATTGCTTATTTTCTTTTTATTCATCATTTATGTCATTTTTTCTTTAATTTTCTTTCTATTCATTGTTTATTTGGCTGTTGTTATTATATCTGCTTCGCTTCTTTTCACTTCGGCTCCTTCTTTTTCCTTTAACTCTTGTGCGCATGCCTTTTGCTCTCTGCATACTTAGCTGCGTCGTCTTTCGTTCATTCATTACTTTCTTCCTCTTCCTTTTTTGATGTCCTTTTGATCAGTTGTTTATTTTGTTTCTCCCTTCCTCCTTTCATTTCATCATTCAATCCTTGTCCTTTCTTTCTTTCTTTCTCTTTCTCTCTCTCTCTCTTTCTTTCTCTTTCTTCCTTTCTTTCTTTCTTTCGTTTCTAATTAACCTTCATTTACATGTGTTCTTTTGTTCATTCTTTCATTCTTTCCTTCCTCTCCCTTTTTCCTTTTCCTTTTTTTATTCATTCCTTCCATCTTTTGATCATTTGTTCATTATTTTGTTCCTCTCTTCCTTCTTTCATTTCTTCCTTTTTTTCTTTCTTTGCTTTTCCTTTTTTTTCATTCATTCTTAGTTCTCTACTATTCGGTGTTACGTTTGTGTTCTGTCTCTATTATTTTTCCGTGCTTGTTTTATGGTTTCTTGGCTCCGGGACATCGGTATGGGTCTATGCTCTCTTTGTGCCTTTTTTTGTGCTCCGTCCTCGTTGGGGCTCTACTTCAGTGCGGGATTTTTTTGTTCTGTGCTTTTTATCCGTTGTCTTCCCTGACGCCCAATGTTTTCTTTCTTTCTTCTTTTCGTTCTTTCTTTCACCTGTCTTTTATTAACGCATGTCAACGCATCATTCTCTCCCCGCTTTAAGTGCTTGTAAATATTTAATCATTGCACCCCCTTCAACCAGAGTACATAAACACATTATTATGATTATTTATGTATATTGAGAGCGGTTTGAATTTTTAAACGCACTAAGTGCTCTTTCTGTGATTGTGTTTTTGGTTGCCAATGTGTTTATCCCGGCAACTCCACAGCATCTGCATTCAGGTGAAATATTTATCAGGCTTGTTGCAATGGACCATATGGTGGGTGCCGGGTCAGTGGTGTTCTGCCAATTGAATTATATGGACAGTCGTGTATGTCGGCACAAAAAAAACATAAAAGTCAAATCCATCCCTCCGGACGCCACAGATTTCACCTGTCGCATTGTAAACACCCCTAACACTCAGGTCGAGATTTCAGAGAGCTTCCTTTCAAAGCATTGGAGCGTGGAGTGTTGCAGCTGTTTTTATTATATACCAAGAGCGCCCAAAACATCCTCACTCACACTGAAATAAACAGACGAGCTCTTTCTGTCTGTCTGAGTGTGGGCGTCAGAATATCATACCATGTCTGCGGAAAACGACATACGGTGGAGTTGACCGGAAAAAAACGCCATCATTGGGGAAGACATCAACAGAGTCGGAATGTGTGGTTTTAAAAACAATCAGTAGCAGCCCCACGGCATGTGGAGAGTGTGGTCAAAGGGCTTTGGTGGAAAAGTGGGATGGTGACCTCTGCAAGGTCAGCGTGTCATTTCGGAAGATACCAACATAGCGTCGTGGCGGCATATACAGAGTCTACATTCGGCGGGGGGAATTAAATAATATTGGGCAACAACCGTATACAGGTTCTAGTTAGAAAAAACCCAAATGACCACACTTGATTTGTTTTGATCTTATTTCTCAGAGGGATAATGTATTGTGTGATACAGTGACGTAACTAAGTTTGACGATACAGGTGTTGGTATTTTGGGGACATTAGATGATTGACATTTAGATTACGGGGTATGGGTGGGAAACCCATGTGACCATCTGGGTGGGTGGTTCACACTAATCGGGGAACAAATCAAATACTGTGGATCAATCGTAACGAGAGTATATCGCCGTCAAGCAATAATCTGCAGCTCTGAGTGAGGGACTCTCGCTGCTCCCACGCCTTCCTCTAATTGCTTCAGTCTGTACGTGTGGCCTTTCTCGCTTATAGCGTGATGTTGTCAGATTCGAAAATCGGCGAAATCCATCAGAAAAACATGGTGGCATTTCGGGGGAGTGCACAGCCCAACCAGCGAACCATAAAATAAACGGAAAGGATGGTTCAATAATGCAGGCCACAGTAAGAACGTAACAGTTGCACTGGGACAACAAGAACTTATGTGGGTCCTGGTTGACACACCAATTTACACAAGTTGTTGATAAAAATCATCTTCCCTTGCTCTCATTAGTGGGCGGAAGGGGAATCCTGACAACACAGGGGGGATCTTGATTATGGGACAACAGAACACACATGGAGACACGAGAAGAGCTCTGCGTAACAGAAGCTTGCGGGAACACCTAGAGCGAAAGGGAACCGAAGGTCGGGGGAATTGCCTTGACGCTAACAAACACACAACAGGGTGATTTGGGGGGGCAACCAATACATAAATCAAGTTAATAACAATATTATAGCACCTGTGTGGAAAATGACAGAGCACCGTAAAAAAAAAACTTGTGGGTGCTTGTATTACAATCATTCTTATTGTGGGTGTTGACAAATACAACCAGCAGAACTATTGTAAACAACCAGCTGTGTCGAATGATCTACAGCGGGAAACGGAACATCAGCTAAAACCTAGGGTTGCGGTGTGGAGCAAACTGATGCCCTTACTAAACGCAAGAAGGGCCCTAGACCTATACCCATGTCCACAAGTGTCAAGAATGCGCTCGGTAGGTCCATTAAATAAAGGGCGTAAAATACAGGGCGTACTTTGAGTGAAACATGGGCACCAAGGATAGGTAAAAAAAACCCCCCAGGGGTAGCCTGGTCGGGTAACCAGACAGCGTTCACAGGAGCCCTTTCAAGAGGCGAAACTTTCACAATTAACGGAGTGTGGAGGGGTAAGTTCAGCAATAAATGTGGACAGATGCAAAACCACACGGTTGCCGGTGCTAGGTTGTGGGCGTCTCCCAAGAACACGCGGAGTGCAGGCTGATTACAGGTTACCTAACAGACAGCGTTAATACACGGGAGTACGAGCTCATGGAACGGGTGGGTAGGAGGCACATATATAAACACGTAAACGTAAACCTGGTTTAACACGCCAAAAGCCCAGTGGCTCCGCGCTAAGGAACAAAAAAATAACGGGGAGTGTAATGTTAATGTGGGTACAAGTGATAATACGCCCTGGGGAAGCCCAACGGAAAACACTACGGGACCTGAGAGACGGACATATCATCGACAAAATCACATCAGGTGATAAGAGACGGCGAACACTATGGAAAGAACCAAGGCGGGGCGAAACCCTAACACAGGATAAGAAGAAGTAGCGGAAGCGTGTGAGCAGGTCGACAAAATAACCACGGGGAAGGTTATACTCTCGGGAATGGTCAAAAGTGGGAGGGGGCACCAAGATACAACCTAAAGGCTTCGTTTCCACAATCTCCATATGGAAGGGTCGAGACCCATGCTGAATTACACCCTACGATCACAAGCGGGGGGGTGTAGAGCCCGACCCAGTAGGGAGTTCTCACTACATAAGAAAGCCTAAGGGAGATTCACTAAACCACTCAAAACTCGGCCGACCACAGGGTCCTACCCGAGTTGGGTTAGCGCGTCTACTGAAGATGGGTGATGCGATACAATGTGGACACGACCGAAACATTAAGGCAGAACCACCCCTGGCAGCAGTGAGGCAGATGGCCAGTAGGCACACACACGCCATCGCCAGGGACGGTGCTACGCGGTCGGCACAAAGTAGGGGAAAAACTGGCGGCGAACAGCTGCATGATGTACGGGTGGGATAAATCCAGAAAAGCGGAGAGAGGGTAGGGCAAAATAGCAAGAACGGGAAAAACTAGGGGGGTAGAGTTAACAGTGGGCAGCAAGTCAGAGTACCGAAAAGAAACGAAAAAAGTTAGGACGGGATTGACAGGCCGAAGAAAACCATCTGCAATATAGTAAGATTTAAAAGACGTGGGAGGTTAACCTGTGGGGTTGGATGGGGGGTCCAGCGGAAAAACACAAAGGCACAACGATAATCGGTGGTGTTACGATTTAGGGACGAGGGGGCATGGGCAGGGCACCCGGCTCCTGGCAGCAGGGAGAGTCCACCCCAGGACGGCCCCATAACACCCGACACGAACAGCCGGCCGGGGCATACACCCACCAGCGATCAATAGAAGTACATCGCCATGGGCTCCCGGGGCGCCAAACGGCCGAAAGATAGCGCATTGGTTGGGACACACAACCACTGGAATGCACGGCCGGTAAGACGGAGGCGCCACCACTGTACCAGGGACTCGCGGGCAACTATCTACAACGCGGGAATGCCGGCAGGTCCCGTACGGCGGCGGCACCATCAAGGCGGTGAGCGGGGCCTCGTATCAAGAGCGCGCACAGGCGTGCGTCGGACACAATCAGCGAGGCGGGAGAGAAAGTTCGGGGGGGGCAGCAACAGCGGGGTGGATCGAGGACAGGAAACAGCGCAGTCGGTGAAAGAAAAAAAGGAAATAAAGAAAGAACACACCGCTGGTAGGACAAACAGACAAGACGGGGGTGGGTGGGGATGCAGGGTGGGTAAGCTGGGGTGCGCACCACAGCATCGTGCAACAGAGTCACCTGTGTTAGCGGGCTAGAGTCAGGTTTGCGGTGATCCACCGTCTTCTAAGGGTCGGCTACAGGGGAGGCCGTCTATAAAACCACAGAGCGGTTGGGGAGGCGGCAGTTGGGGGTAGAATGGCAAAGGTAAGTTCTGGGCTACGTGGCATGCAGCGATGACACCAAGAACATAAAGAAGCTGGGAGAACTAGTGTGAGAGTTACATCCGGTTATGGACGGTCGGAAAGGTGTATAGATTACACAAGAGAGTGTTAGCCAATGCAGTTGAACAAAAAGAAAAAGGGATGACGATGTGAGGGCGACTTGGGGGTCTTCGACAATCATACCAGGGTTGAGACAGGGTGTGAACATATTGGGCATCGGTCCCTTTTCGTGTCAAAGTTTCGATTTGCTCACCTTTATCTCATTGCGCTTGAAAAACGATTGAGTAGGTAGGGTTAGACGTTGTTGCTTCATCGTGCGCTTCTGCGTCTCATTCTGTGCAGCTAAGCCTCAATATGGCACGTTCCTGATGCAGTTTATGAGCATTAAGTAGGGCCATAGTGAATCTCTTGCATGTTAAGCAAGCAAGCGGTTGCTCAGACTTGCAGAGTGACTCGCCAGGAATCCGCTCCGCTGATACTGCCCTTAAATTGTAAAATATATGCCCCGGTTCTCATGGCAGTCTTTTTTTAATCACATTTGAGAGCACCCTTACTCAAAGGCATACCACCATCATCTCAAAACCACAGAAAAGACAGACAACCAGACAGAAAAGTTACAGCATGAGTAAGTGCTGTTCTTTGATGGAAAGGCAAACTCATCTCAGTTTGTTCAGACAGAATCATGCTTTGTTACAAATCAAAAGATAAGGCTAAGCAAATAGCAATGAATTTTTTAATATACTTCTGTTTTACTCTGACCCCTGAGGAGGCTTAGGAGCCGATGAGGTAACGTTTTCAGTCTGAGTAAGCACAGGTACTTGCATTATGCAGCGTGTAGCAAACCCTGGAGCCCACCGGAGTAAGAAACAACAACTCAAGAGTGGCAGAAAGCATGTATTGTGATGAAGATCCATAAACATGCTCATGCACGCACACCCACGAGTGACGCCACCTCGCTCACAGGCAGGGTTGTGCATCATTTAGAACTGAATTGAGAATGCCTATCAAACTCAATTTCAATGTGAATTGAATTGAGGCAAATGTGGTACAGTATTGTACTTCAAAATGAAATTTAAGGAAGTAGAATTAAAACTTAATGATATGCAAAGAAAGTGATATAACTGATCATAAAAAAATGCAATATGCATAAATATAGAAATGTATTAGTAATTATAATTTTATACCCTTTAATATGCCATAATTAAAAAAAATTGTTTGTTGTAATATTTATATATATAACCTATAAAATAGTATTTAATTTTTAAAAAATCAGATCTAAAATAGTACAACCCACTATATACAAAATATATGTGTTATATATAAAATATTAAAACTTATTTAAAAAAATGTGCTATTAATATTTAGTTATGTAAAATGTATTATTTATATATAAAATAACATGGTAGATAGTAACATTAAATAACATTAACAATAACATGCCAGTTTAGCATCCTGTGAGCCTCAAATTCTAACTAATGAATTGGGAAAAAAATAAATAAATCAATCTTAAATTCAGAATTTTTGCAACCCTGCTCAGAGGAAAGATGAGAGAAGAAAACCCACATTTGTGCTCTTTTTCACTCTCTTTTCGCTTTAAGGTATCTGCTTGTAAACTGTTAATATTGTCAGATTGCACTCGAGAAAGGCAGAGCCTCCAACTTATTGCAAATCCTGAGCAAGAGATTGGTGTTATGACACCACATATTGCCCCAAATTGCTTTATTGGTAAAACGCTAGTGCTTCCTTCAATTTTGATAATTTTATGGAATCCCTCGTTGAACGGTTTAATTATGTTATCACCCAACTGGCAACATCTGTCTTTATCCTGGAACAGGTGACAGTTTTATTACGGGATGAATCTCTCGGCTGGATCTGCCGATTGATGGCCGATCTGATTCATAATCGTACAGATGGAGATTGAAATTGTACATTAATGTGCTTGTACGTAGAAGAGAGGAGAAATAATTATTTGCAAGGAGAGAGAAGAAAAAAAAAGAAACACGCTGTGCGTGATTCTCCAAAGCCTGCTACAATTGAAGCATATTGCTTTTCGGGATCGTAACTAATTGTTGCAGGCAATATATCCCTCTGGCAGTGCCCTTCTCACCCCCCGATACCCCTGATGCTTTACTCCGCTCATTTACAAGAGTGATATTTAGAACAGGCTGTCTGGAATCGGCAGGTAGTAGTTGCGTCGTCACAATGCTCTGATCTCCTCCGCAGCGATGACACGCAGTTCACCCATGGTAAAATGCACCTACAAGTAGTTTGCATCCTGTTTACAGGGTTTGATTGACAGCGAGGCGATGAGAGGGGCTTCTCTGCGCTGGCGTGCGATAGTCGGATCTGCCGAACCGCTGTTGAGAGCCTCTACGTTAGAGTGCATGCTGGAAACTGTTTTACTAATGGATATCAGGTCAAATGGTCAGCAATGGAGACAAGTAGTGGAGTGAGAGAATGTGTGTATGCATTTGAAGAGGCTGCCAAAGTGAGCGCAAATGTGTGAGTCCATATGCGTGAGTGGGTGGGTTTTGCATCATTGCGTGTGTATAAAAAAGGAGCATCCTATTGTTCCACTTCCCATATACCCTTGCTTAAAAATGGGGGTCAATTCGTATGCATACATACATATGTGTTTGCTATGCTGGTACCATTAGTGAGTATGAAGCACTTCTTATTGTCTGCTGAGACCGGATGGGCTTTGATGCCAGCGTGTGTGTGTGTGTGCCTTAAAGAGGGGAACTCTACACTCTGAGCAGGTGTTCCCAGCAGCTGTCGGACTGTGGCTGCACTGGGAAATGCATCCGTGTTGTTTTAGTATTAGATGGCTTATTTGGAGTCCCGAAAGCAGCGAGTGAGGATTTCTTCTTAACGCGCCACTTGAGTTTTCTCATGAAAGAATAACCTCTGTCTCTCTGTAATCCTTCACGCTTTTCAAACAATCAAACATCGCTGCGGCGTGCATGCCTTAAAGGAAATGCATGATTTCATACTTTTGAAACATATTAATGCACATATACCCGTTTTCACACGATCTTGCATAAGTTGCATCGTCATTGAATTTGAATTTTTATATACAGAGCCTAAAATGAACAATCGCCCAGTGGCAAATATGAGTAAAAATTAGCATTGATGAGTATATGAAAGAGTGTTACTCTCCTGTTGTCCGGTAACTGTTTTTATTAATTCTAATAATGCCTTGGGAATGTGGTATGGTTTTACACAATTAGCAAATCATAACGACTGCATTGAAATTTTATAAATATGTAATCTGATGTGCTGCCTGTTTTAGAGTGAAGCACAGCACTGTGATCTTTTCACATGAGCCACTCATGATAAGTGTACTTAGTATCTCAAAGAAAATGTAACATGCACTAAACATCTTATCAAGTTTGTAATCACCATGGTTGATAAATCTGTCGTCAACAAAAGAGAATTTCACTTTCTATTTCTAAAACTTTCTATGTGGTTTTCCACCAAAATGAATTAATAAAATAATAGTAGTGCTGTCAACCGATTAATCGCGATTGTGTGTCTCCGAGCAACACACAGCGGTGTTTTACTGAATGAATCCACGTTTTTGAAAGAATCAAGTGAGTCAATGATTCAGTAACCCATTCATAAAGACAGTCACTTGCCTTGTTTCTGAATGAATCAGCCGTTTGAATGAATCGGTTGAATGAATGATTCAGTGACAAAGACTTTGACTTGCTGCCACCTACTGGCGGTTTATTCTCATATTTTAAAGTATCATTGCATTTTTTCCAACTTTTCATATTTGTATATTAAAAATTGCAAAATATTAATCTTATACAATTATTTATGCATTTGAAATTTTGCAGTGCAAATGCATTTATGGCACCTCAGCTTCATCAAACTGTCTGTGTAAATGCATCGAATGCCACTTCAGATGCAGCTTCTGTTTCCTTCAGTGGAAAGATGGAGTTTGTTGATATTGATTTCATTTGAATGGTAACAACTCTACATTTTCTTATTATTCTAACTGAATTAATTAAAACAAAGTAAGAATTTTATGTGAGAGATGACACATTTAATAAGGTTAGGGAAATTACCATTTATAAACATAGTGGGAAATGTCATCTGTTTTGTTACATACAGCAACTAATTTTAAGTGAAATATTTCTTCCTCTTTCCAGCCACAGAGCACTTTATTTTTTGAGAGTTGTTTAAGTGAGAGAAAATCTGTAACTTAGTCCAGATTGGGGGAATTGTAATGTTTAATAATTTATTTTATTATGTAAAAAAAGTTTGCATTGAAATTTGCATCGATTTTTGTTTGTATATGCTGTCAATTATAGTTCTTAGAAAGAAAATCGGAATCGGCAAAAATCGGTAATGGCAGGTCACACTTACAAAAAAGAATCGGAAATTGGAAAATTGCAATCGGTGTATCTCTAGATTCGATTAATCGCGATTAATCATGATTAATCGTTTGACAGCACTAAATAATAATAACAGTATTATTATTATATAAACTAAAATTACAATGAAATACTTTACAGTTCAAGAGTATTATAGTGATATTTAGTGAAAAATAAATAAATTAAATAAATACATAAATATTACAATTAAATGTGCTTCCCCAATTTGTTCTGCCTGTTGTTTTAGGAAATAATGTACATACAGTTTGATGGCCGGTAAATTTTTCACAAGTCACCAGCTATTGGCAGGTGTGGCAAAATGTTAGTTTTGTTTACATACAGGCAAATGAAAGGACTATAAAGTGGAGGTAATTTCTTTTTGTTTCAGCTAATATGACCCAATTTATAAGGGATAAAGTTAAAGATGCCACAATATCATGGGGATACGTTTAAGCGTGGGGTTTGTGCAATTTTAATGAGTGTTTCTCTTTAAAAAACTTCACAGAATTAATATGTATCAAGAAAAGTATTTTTTTTTTCAGAGGAACAAAAACTTCTGGGTAATTAATATTCATAGACTGTGCTTGTTAACACCCCCAATGCAAATGCAGTGGAGATCCAATTAACATAGAATGGTCCCCAAGGAATCGGGACGATAAGGGTTAAACGAGCTATTGAAATTGAAACTAGGCCTTTCGGCCCGTTTTTAAAACACTTATTTGTTTCAATAAAACGGTAATCCGTGTAGCTGCTCGTTTCTCAGATTAAGGCATCTCAGTCGGGCTCTGGAGGCTTGGAACGAAGGTACCGATGTGTGTGCGCTCGTGGTGCCCACCCGTCACTAATGCAGAAGTGCTGTAGCTGAGGTAGCTTTTATTTCTTATTCATAATCTGCTGGCGCTAGGCGGATAATAGACATCAGTGTTCATTCAGAGAGCGGCGCGTCAGCCAGACCGCGGCTGACAGAGCAAAGTGCTGGGGTTCTGCGTGTCTCTAGCTAGCTACCGGCCCTTCCCGTATCGTTCCCCGGGGAGGCGATGAGAAAAGCACCTGCTGAAGCGCTACAAGAGTCTTGAACACTTAACAATGCCAATAAACGTGATTGTCCTGTGATTTGATGATGATGATGTGCTGCAGCTGTTTGTTTTGTTTATATCTGACAAGCACATATTGCCTCACAGAATCAAATCTTTATCAGTGGATTATTACTGTAGAGAGGGTTTAAAACGTGGGAGGGACATTATAAAGACGTTTATGGCACACATAAAGATGTTAGAATGCCTTCTTAGTAATTATAAGCATCACAGGACAGATTTTTTGCACCTGTGTAGTAATTGCGTTGCGGAGGTAAAGAAATTACCTTTGACATGCAGAAGTTAAACTTAAACCTCAAAATTTTTTAGGGAGTGATTTTATTTTAATATTCATATTAATTTATATTTATTACTCGAGTCTTCAGTGTCACATGATCTTACAGAAATCATTTTAATATGCTGATTTGCTCCTCAAGAAACATTTATTATTATCAATATTAAAAACAGTTGTGCTGCTGAATATTTTGTTTTTTTATTGTGTTAATGCAAAATTCTTGTCCCTTTTTATCAATTTAATGCATCCGTGCTGAATAAAGGTATTCATTTCTTTAAAAAAACACAAAAACTTAATAACCCCTAACTTTTAAATGGTAGTTTGTGTATGTACTGTATATGGTGACCATCCTATACCATAGTTTAAATATTGTTATTATTATTAGCCTTTATTTAACCAGGCAGTGCAAGTCAGAGTGGATTCTTATTTACAACAACTCATTTTTGAATTTCTGGAATCTCCTGGAGGACATACAGACATACATTAACCTACTGTATCATTATAAACATACAATATATCGCAACATAACATGAAAAAAGTAACTAGTACCATACCATGATTAAGATGTATGCAAAATTGTTACAGGTGTTTTACCTTATTTTCATGACTTGGGGGTCCCTTGTAAAGGGTCAATATGATGCTATTTCAATTTTGGTCCTTTTCTCTTTGAATGTTATAAGCTCTTCAGTGCATAAAGAGATCTGTAAATTGCAATGACTAAAGTATAATCAAAGAGATTTCTTTATCAAAGTTAATAGTCAACCGCACCCTACCTAAAACCGTCTCGTTCAACATGCCCCCACATGTCTACCGTCCCGTGTGGAAGATGTTTGCGTAACGCTCCCAAATGTTCACTGCAAAGAAAGAATGCTAACTTTTTTCTCGCTGTAGTATTGGTTGCCCGTGCCCGCCATGTCCCTTGAAGGCGCTGTGTTGTTTTCGTTGTGAAGCGAAACGACTTTTTTTTGGCCTTCCAAGAGGACCATAATCCGCTTTGTATGCCTAGAGCTGATCCGTGCTGGTGCTGGAGGAAAATACATCCAACTTTGGAGCTGTGTATCGCCTCACTCGATACCGCGTCCTCCGCTCCTCGAGGCCCGCGTGTGTGGACGCGGTGTGTTTCGTGTGAAAGCGAAACTACTTTGTTTTGGCTTCCAAAAGAGGACATGACTAGAAATCATTGGTTAAGTTGTATTTACAACACTGTTTAAGAACAGTTTAACCCATAGATGTGCACAGCACATTTTATGGAGGACTGTTTTCCTGATCCTGGGAGAGTAGACTACAAATGCCGGCTGTTCTGACTCACAGACTGTAAGTTTTCATATTTAAAGGATTTGCCACTGACGATTCAAACGCGAGTTTTGGGCAGTGTTGGAGTAGCACTTGTTGTTTGTCATTTTTGATCACAAATGCAGACATGGTTTTAATGTTTACGCGGCATGATGCAATGCGTAAAAAGAAAGTATAAGTCATTATAATCTGTAATTTTGTCCCCACTGCCTGATTCTACAAATGCCTCGTTTATAATTGGTTTTAATGTTTTTGTCTCGTCTCTCCAGCTGGACAGGGCATCACAGTATGTGAGGGGCATAACATCACACGCTTGAGGAATTCAGCCAATCAAAACGCACTGGATAGCTGTTCTATCAAAGCACACCATCTCGCTTTTTCAGAACCGCTGAGCCTTGGCTAAAAAGCGACGCTTTTCAGAAGGCGGGGCATAGAGCGAAACAAGTAATGTACCGTATGTAGAAAATAAATTTTTTTTAACCTTTAACAACCTCGCATAAACCACATTTCATTACATTCAACTACACACTAATTGTTCTCTGAACAACATCATATGACCCCTTTAATAGTTAATTGCATGTGGTAGTGCAAAATGAATATTTTTGTCTGTATTCCCTCAATAGAAAGGCCATACATTTTAAATGTGCATAAAATGGTCAAGCTAAATTTGTTAGAAACTAATAGCCATGGACTCAAAGCCACAGACCTCAAATTTTGATCTCATGGAGTTTTTAAGTATCAAATATCACACAACCCTGTGTAAAAAGATTACAGGAAATAAAAAAGCTAAAATCTCATTCTGTTAGTCCAGAATGAACAAGTCTGACCCATCTTCCTCCAGCAAACCCAGTTATGTTCATCACAGCCCTCTCGTGCCATCACTCCTGCCAGTAATAACCACGTCCTAGGTGTGCGGCAGTGGTGTGGCCTCTATTCCAAAGAGAAATGGTGCTGGCCGCTGACTGCTTGTGTACCATTTGGAGAATGATATTCCCTGTCAGTGCCGTGATGTCTTCCCATAAATATCAGTGATGGCACCTTGCGTTCTAGGAATGACGCCCACCATAAATAGTTCCCCTTTGCACACCGTACACATAAATCCTTCATCCTACCCCCCTTTCCTTTTTTTCTTCTGTATGAAAGGAAGGAGGGAAGGAAAAGGTGATGTATTATTTACATGGACAATAAAGAAACAAATGTTTTGCAGAATGGAAGAACGCAGAGAGCAATTCCCCTCGCAGTGGTGGGGCGCGCGACCGTGAGACGCTCTGAGCGGCAGTGAGCTGTTGTTATTTGCTTGTTTACAACCTCTGACATGATGTAATGGGACGGGCCGTGAAAGCACTAGCTAGCAAATGGCACAGAAAATAAGACCAGGTCTTTATGTCTGCACACACTCGCTGTCTATTTCTCTCTTCTCTCTCGTTCTCTAGTTTTTTTCTTCTTCTTACCCACTGTACTCTCAAATATGCTGTGCTTTGACTACAGAGATGTGAACCCTGAATATAAGTCACTGTTTTTTACATTAGGATCTCCCCGAGGTAAGCAGAAAGGGAAAGAGGAAAATATCTTGTCCCGCTGTGAAATGCAAAAGTGAAATCTAGCAGAAAGAAATATTTATGACCATTTTCTGCTTGATTAGATGTGGACGTTATGAGCCGGGAAAGACAGAGACGCCGGACAAAGGGCCGTGTGCGGCTTCTGAACAGATGTGTAGAGAGAACACAAGAGCAAGAGTGTGATTGTTTGAATGGGAAAAGGGTTTAAGTGATTGTACTGTAAATAGGAATTGGAGATTGAGGCATACTTCAGTAGTCCTTATTTTTAGACTGTAAACCACTACGCCATTACTATTCCCAGCATTTCCTGAAAGTAGGTCTGGATGATGCGACTGTATATACTGTCTATATGTCAAGATTTTGATAGACTGTCTATGTCTTGTTCTTAGATTGATCTGTTTGGGTTTTAGAGGGCGAAAGAGTCAAACAAACAAAATAAAATAAAAGGTAAAAGAATCTACAATATGTTTAAAATTAAGTATTTAATTAATTAAAAAAATATAAAAAATGTGTGTGTGTGGTGTCTATAATATATATATATATATACCAGTGGGTTACGGAAAGTATCAGACCCCTTAAATTTTTCCCTAGTTCTTTGTTATCTTGCAGCCCTTTTGCTAAAATCATTTAATGTAATTTTAGTTTTCCTCATTAATGTCACGCACAGCACCCCATATTGAAAGAAACACACATATTGTTGACATTTTTTGCAGATTTATTAAAAAAGAAAAACTGAAATATCACCTGGTCCTAAGTATTCAGACCATTTGCTCAGTATTAAGTAGAAGCACCCTTTTGATCTAACACAGCCATGAGTCTTTTTGGGAAAGATGCACAGTTTTTCACACCTGATTTGGGGATCCTCTGCCATTCCTCTTTGCAGATTCTCTCCAGTTCTGTCAGGTTGGATGGCAAACGTTGGTGGACAGCCATTTTTAGGTCTTCTCCAGAGATGCTCAATTGGGTTTAAGTCAGTGCTCTGGCTGGGCCATTCAAGAACAGTCTCAGAGTTGTTGTGAAGCCACTCCTTCTTTATTTTAGCTGTTGCTTAGGGTCATTGTCTTGTTGGAAGGTAAACCTTCGGCCCAGTCCTGAGCACTCTGGAGAAGGTTTTCGTCCAGGATATCCCGGTACTTGGCCGCATTCATCTTTCCCTCGATTGCAACCATCGTCCTGTCCCTGCCGCTGAAAACCACCCCCACAGCATGATGCTGCCACCACCATGCTTCACTGTTGGGATTGTATTGGACAGGTGATGAGCAGTGCCTGGTTTTCTCCACACATACGCTTAGAATTAAGGCCAAAAAGTTCTATCTTGGTCTCATCAGACTAGAGAATCTTATTTGTCACCATCTTGGATTCCTTCAGGTGTTTTTTTAGCAAACTTGCACTGAGGAGAGGCTTCCGTCGGGCCACTCTGTCATTAAGCTCCAACTGGTGGAGGGCTGCAGTGATGGTTGACTTTCTACAACTTTTCCCATCTCCCGACTGCATCTCTGAAGCTCAGCCACAGTGATCTTTGGTTCTGCGTGGGGGGGGGGGGGGTACCTCTTCTCACCAAGGCTCTTCTCCCCCGATAGCTCATTTTGGCCGGACGGCCAGCTCTAGGAAGGTTCTGGTCGTCCCAAACGTCTTCCATTTAAGAAATGGAGGCCACTGTGCTCTTGGGAACCTTAAGTGCAGCAGAAAATTTTTTTTGTAACCTTGGCCAGATCTGTGCCTTGCACACTTCTGTGTCTCTGAGCTCTTCATGCAGTTCCTTTGACCTCATGATTCTCATTTGTCTGACATGCACTGTGAGCTGTAAGGTTTTACATAGACAGGTGTGTGGCTTTCCTATTCAAGTCCAATCATTATAATCAAACACAGTTGGACTCAAATGAAGCTGTAGAACCATCTCAAGGATGATCAGAAGAATTGGACAGCACCTGAGTTAAATATATGAATGTCACAGCAAAGGGTCTGAATACTTAGGACCATGTGATATTTCAGTTTTTNCACGGGTCTGAATACTTAGGACCATGTGATATTTCAGTTTTTGTTTTTTAATAAATCTGCAAAAATGTCAACAGTTCTGTGTTTTTTCTGTCAATATGGGGTACTGTGTGTACATTAATGAGGAAAAAAAATTTATTTAAATGATTTTAGCAAATGGCTGCAAATATAACAAAGAGTGAAAAATTAAGGGGGTCTGAATACTTTCCGTACCCACTGTATATGATATTATGCCCTTATACTGAAATCCATAAGTAGCTTGAGAAAAAAAATACATATGCAGACAGACAGACAGGAATCAAATTACATTGAACTTTCAGTCATTCAGCCAATCAGGTGTTTTAGGACACATGCAGATGGCTGTTTCTGCATGGCGGAGGTTATATTTTCAGAAGATTAACCCTTGACATGAACGGACCCTTTCAAGCAAACCCATTTGCAGATCAAGTAAACTATAAAGCCCTTGCACAGGTACAAAGTGACAGGGCTGCGAGCTCTGAATGATTCACTTTCTCAGAGGGCAAAAGAAATGTTCAGAGTGAATAAAACCCTGCTGAATTACTTTGGTCTAACATGGAGTTATTGATCGCGGCCAAGGGCAGTATAGAGCTGGGCCGGAGCCTGGCTCTGTGCCTGAATTAGAGCTCTGTTGACACAGCACAGGTCTGATGTACTCGCACTGTGCAAATGTAGAGGGAAGAAATCAGATTTGCAGTGGCTGTACTGCAATTTGCTATGGGGACTGCTAAGAGCATTTTCCATCATCATCATGCCTTCTATAGCACATTGGGAGGTCAGTACATGTTCAGTGCTATTTATACAATTAGCGTGACAGTATGTGGTAAGTTATACCAGCATGTAATGTAGCCTAAAAGCATGCAGCAATAATGTTAAGTTTAATTATCAGCATGATACCTTCAAATTATAGATGCTGCATATGCAGTTATACTAAAATGATGAGTTATGTGCACAGACAGACACACACAATCAAAATATGCAAGAGTCATAGGAAGTCCTAGTCTCAAAGTGAATTTGATGTCAGTAGCTGCTTTGAAAATTTGAGATATGGTGGAGAAAGGGAGGGAGATAAAGAAAGAGAGAGTGAGAAAAGGATGACTCACTCTTTGAGAGAGCCTCCTGTATCTTCAGGCAAGCTGTTAGGTGCATAAATAAAAGAGGATATGGTGGCCCATTGTTGGTTTTGTGATGTCAGGATGAGGCTTCTCCTTTCCTCTTCCTCTCTATTTATCTCCTACAGTGTCAGGTATATGCCTCCTTTTTTAAGTTAGGGAAAGTTGAGGCATTGATTCGTGTAGTCATTTATAGAGTGCAAAGTTTTGACACTTTGGGTGTCTGAATTTCTAAAGCTGTTGGTATGATGATGTGTTATCATTGATGTTTTGATTGTGTCTGATGATGTCTGTTGAGTAAGTTGATCTGTGTTAACTTTAAAGGGGTCATGTGATGTTGTTAAAAATAACATTATTTTGTGTATTTTTGTAATGAAATGTGTTTATGCGGTTAAGGTTCAAAAAACACATTATTTAACACATATACTGTACATTATTGTTTCTCCACTACGCCCCGCCTTTCTGAAACGCGTAGATATTTACAAAGCTCATAGGTCTGAAAAAGCGAGGTGTGCTGTGATTGGCCAGCTATCCAGTGCGTTGTGATTGGCCGAATACCTCAAGCGTGTGACGGAAATGTTACGCCCCTCACCATACTGTGATGATGCCCTGTCAGGCCGGAGCGATGATTCAAAAACATGAAAACACAAATTATAAACGAGGCATTCGCTGTATCCAGTGGAGACATAATTATGGATTAAAATGACTTACACTCTTTTTACACGTTGCGTTGCATCACACCGCGTAAACATAAAAAAATGTCTGCATTTGTGATCAGAGAAACAACAAACAACAAGCCCTACTCTACACTGCCCAAAAAACTCGCTTTTAAATATATAAAATATAAAAACTCTTAAATATAAAAGACGTACTTACAGTCTGTGAGTCAGAACAGCCGGCATTGTAGTCTAATCTACCAGAATCAGGAAACAGTCCTCAATAAAATTTGCTGCACACATCTCAATATTTGGGTTAAACTGTTCTGGAAAAGTGTTGTAAATAAAACTTAACCACTGATTTCTAGTCGTGTCCATTTTTGGAAGACCAAACAAAGTAGTTTCGCTTTCACAACAAAACAGCATCACACACGGCGGCCTACAGTGAGCAGAGGCCGGGGGCTAGCGTGAGGAACGGCCGGTGGGTTAGAGTGAGCAGAGGAAGGTGGGCTTGAGAACGGCGCGGATGGCCAGGCATGACGAAGTGGGGTGGTGGCTCAAAGTTGGAGGAGTAGCATTCTTCTCTGATACAGATTTTAAAGGATCCCATGTTTGTAACACGTTATGGTTGAGCCTTTAGAAAATATTAGATTTTTCTGTTTTTAGAAAAAACATTAAAGACGAAGCATAGTGACAATTTAGGTGGTATTGGTGATTTCCACTCTAAAAGAATTCTTCTTCTAGCTATTAATGTTGCAAATGCCATGGCATTTTCTTTATCTTTAGTTATGTGAATGTCGTCACCTGTAACTCCAAACAGAGCCATTATTGGGTTAGGCTGCATTCTTAAATTAAATGCTGAGTTTAAAATGTAAAATATTGAAGACCAAAATTGTCTCAGTTTAGTACATGACTAGAACGTATGGGTTAGATCTGCCTTAAATGCATTGCAACGATCATATGTTTCATCTATATTTGGGTATAGTTTAGCCAGTTTGGTTTTACTATAGTGAATACGGTAGAGAACTTTCATTTGAATCAGATTGAGTCGTGCACAAGATGAAGTCTTATTTATTCTGTCAACAGCTTTGTCCCAAGTGTCTATGGATATGTCAATTCCCAACTCTCCTATTCATTCTGTTTTGATCTTCTCTAGTGATCTATTTTGGAATGTCATAATTAAGTTATATATTTTGGAAATGAGGCCCTTGAGGTGTATAGGGGTCTTAAGAACCAAGTCTAATCCTGATTCAGAGGGCATTTGAGGAAACACAGAGCAATGGGCCTGAATAAAGTGTCGAACCTGGAGATAACGAAAAAAATCAGATTTTTGAAGATTACATTTTTGAATCAGGTCATTGTAATTAGCAAAAATATTATCAATTTAAAAGTCACTGCATTTAACTATGCCCAAGTCCTGCCATTGCTTGAAAGTAGCATCTAGCTTGGCAGCTGGGAAAAGATGATTATTACATATAGGGGGTTCCAAGGACAATTCTGTGAGTTGAAATGCTTGTCTAAACTGATTATATATTTTGAGAGTCAAAATTACAACTGGACTTGAGGAAAACTGCTATGGTGAGAATGGTGACTTCATTGTAATCAGCACCGACAGCGATGTTGATTTGCAAGATTTAGCCTCCACGTCACACCATTCTATATGTGGGGACTGAAACCAATAAATAACTTTTTGTAAATTTGCTGCCCAATAATAATTTAGCAAATTTGGGAGAGCCAGTCATCCGTCCTTTTTAGGTTTTTCAAGAAACTCCCTGCGTATTCTTGGCTTTTTGCCCCCCCCCCCCATATAAAGGAAGACAGCAACCTATTGATTGACTGAAAAAAGGACTTTGGCAAGAAAATTGGAAGACTCTGAAACAAATACAATAATCTGGGTAACACATTCATTTTAACACAATTGATTTTACCAGTTAAAGACAAATATATAACACTCCACCGTCGGAAATCAGATTCAAGTTTTTTAAGTATGGGATTATAATTTGCTTTAAACAGATCAGTGTACGAACGGGTAATATTTATTCCCAAGTATTTAAATCTTGATTTTGATATATAAAAGGGCAAGTCTGTATCTGTAATCTGATCTGCCATATGATTTACAGGGAAGCATATACTTTTAGAGAAGTTTAATTTATAACCTGAAAAGTACCCGTACTCTTTTAATATTTTCACAACTTCAGAGATGCATGATAGTGGATCAGTTATATATAATAACAGATCGTCAGCATATAGAGAGACTTTATACTCTACACCCCTTCTTTTAATACCACTGATAGACTGTGATGATCTGAGTACTGATGATAATGGCTCTATAGCCAAATTAAATAGCAAAGGGCTAAGGGGGCATCCTTGCCGTGTGCCTCTAGACAAGGAAAAATATTGTGATACTATCTTATTTGTGACTACGGCTGCCTTAGGTTGATGATAAAGCAGGTGAATCCAGGAAATAAATTTTGAGCCAAATCCAAATTTATCTAATACAGCAAATAAATAGTTCCATTCGACTATCAAACGTTTTCTCTGCGTCTAGAGAAATAATCACTTCAGGATTACCCTCTGATGCAGGAGAATGCACAACATTAAGAAGTTTCCTAATATTAATGAAGGAGTGGCACCCCTTTATGAAGCCTGTCTGGTCTTGTGAAATAATATCTGGTATTATATACTCTATTCTAGAGGCCAGTACTTTAGATAAAATTTTAAGTAAGTCCACATTTAGTAAGGAAATAGGTCTGTAAGAACTACAATCAAAGGCATCTTTATCTGGCTTCAGAAGAACTGTGATATGGGCCTGTGTAAGACTTGATGGCAGTTTTGATTGATCAAGAGAGTGATTGAAAATATTAAGAAGCAAAGGGGATAATTGTGAGAACAATTTTTTTTATAAAACTCGACGGGAAACCCGTCTGGTCCCGGGGCTTTACCACTTTGCATGGCTCTGATTGAATCCTCTATCTCTTGAAGTTGTATAGGTTTATCAAGATTATTCTTTTGGTCTATTTTTACTGTGGGCAGGTTAGCATTATCCAAAAATTTTGACATGAAAGAGTAATCGTGTGGAAATTCTGAACTGTACAGATCTGAATAATATTTATGAAAAACAGAATTAATTTCCTGGGGATCTACTGTAATTTCTTGCAATGTTTTCCTTATCTTTGGTATAAGCTGAGATGCTGATTTACTTTTTAACTGTTGAGCAAGAAGACGGCCTGCCTTTTCACCATGTTCGTGAAACCTGGCACGGGCAAAAACCAAGTCACGTTCTGTTTTTTCTGTTGATAGCAAATCATATTTTGTCTTAAGACTAAGTTTTTCTCTATATAGTTCTGCCGTTGGGGCCTTAGCATACTGACGGTCAGTTTTCTGTATAGATTCGATGAGTTTCTCCTGTGTTTTTTTCCTTTATTACGTAAGGCGGAGTATGATATTATTTCTCCCCTTATTACAACCTTAAATGTCTCCCATAATAATGATGGTGATATAGAGTCTGTTTTATTAATTAGTAGAAAATAGTCAATCGCACAAGATATGAATTGGCAAAAGTTTGCATCTGAAAGTAAAGTTGTGTTTAGCCTCCATACTGACCATGTTGGGTAGTTATAAGTAAAACAAATATCAAGAATTACGGGGGCGTGATCTGATTCGACAACAGCAGAGTATTCTATGTTTTTTTTATTGCTGGGATAAGCCTTTTATCAGTAAAGAAATCATCTATCATTGAGTATGTCTGATGGACATGTGAATAGCAAGAGAATTCTTTTTTTATCAGGAAATAAAAACCTCCATGGATCCACACTTCCAATTTGAGTCATATATCCAGCAATAATCTGAGACAACCCTAAAACTGTAAAGTGGTACAGTTTTAGGGTTGGAACGATCCATAGCTGTATCCATCACACAATTCAAATCCCCACCAAATATAAGATGGTAAGTGTTTAAATCTGGTAACAAGAAAAATATATTTTTTTCACAAAATTAACGTCATCCCAGTTGGGTGCGTAGACACTAACCAGCACTACTGGTGTGCTGAAAAGATGGCCTGATACAATAATGTACCATCCTTGGGGATCTGAAATAGTTTCAGATGCAGTAAATTGTACTTTTTTATGAATTATAATGGCTGCACCTCTAGCCCTATGGTTAAAGTTAGAATGGTAAACCTGGCCAACCCAAGTTTTTCGAAGTCGGTTGTGATCTTCAATATGTAGGTGTGTTTCCTGTAGAAAGGCTATTTCTGTTTTTAGTCTCTTAATATGTGTGAATATACGAGTTCTTTTCACTGGTCCATTTAACCCTCTAACATTCCAGCTAACAAAGCGTGTTGCTGACCCTCCGGAACATTTCACTTTAATGTGCATATATGCCATTATTTATCAATAACTGTCTGTATGCCATCTGCAGTGAAGTTGTTCATCATGAATGTGATTGAATAGTCTGTAAATTAGCTCAGCTATTGTGTAATATAGCCGACCAATCACTTAGTGTTTTAAACCTTATTAAATATAAAGTCAATGACATATTCAATGAATGAAAATAAGGCATCCTAATTGACCATGCGGAGGAAGAGACATAAAATCACCCTAAAACAGAAGGTGCACACGTATTTCTTGAAGTTAGACCTAATATTCAAGATCTAGGATCAATAATATAACCAATAATATAACCAAATAATTATAAAAAAAATAAGGCATTGCAATTGTCAACAGAGAAAAACATATAAACCACTCTAAAACAGAAAGTGCACTTAGAAATAGGGGTGCCCTAAAAAGGGTTTTCCGGTTATCACAGTGTCTTAGGCCTACCTAAAAGTCCACATGTCTCTTCAGTAATTCACAATACCGTTGCCTTGATACCAGGAATTATTCACATGTAGCAATCCGCTGATCATAAAACTGCTGAGCTTCCTCGGGCGTGTTGAAAAGGAAAGTTTCGTTCTCATGACGAACTCGTAACCATGCTGGATGAAGCAACTGGAATCGCACATTCTTCTGATACAGTAGCTGTTTGACGTTTTTAAATGTGGCGCGCTTTCTGGCGAGATCGGCGGAGATGTCTGGATAGATCCTCAAAGTCGAGCCCTTGTATTTTGCCTCATTCTGTCCGGCCCATCTTAGCGCTTTCTCCTTCACCTGGAATCTATGAAAACATATTACCAGTGGCCGGGGAGGTCGCCCTTCCTGTGGTTTTGGACCCAGCGATCGGTGTGCTCGTTCTAGTTCGGGAGACTTTTCAAAAACTTCCTGACCCATGACTTCCATTAACATCTCGGACACGAACTCGACAGTAGATTGGCCTTTCTCGCTATTCTCTGGGAAGTTTAAAATCCTGAGATTTGCTCTCCGTGACCGGTTTTCCAAGTCATCAACTCGATCCAGAAGCGTCGCATTTTGCTCTTTCAGAGTTTTGATGTTTTTTTCGGCCTCAGACAGCTCCGAGAAATTATCGCTCGCGAGTGTCTCCGTGGCACACAGGTGGGACTGAAAACTTGCCAGCGTCTCTGTTAAAGCATTCACCGATGTCTGAAGTGGCACCATGGATTCTTGAATCAGAGCTGAGATGTCTTCTTTTATCGAAGCTTGTTGCTTTGTTAACTCCGTTACCAGCTGGCTCATAGAGACACCATCGTTATCTGCAGGGATTTCTTCAGATTTCCCTGCGCTAGCCATGGTAGCTAATTTGCTAGCTATGCTGGTTCTCCTTGTTGGCGGGGCATTTACTAGTGATTTGTTCTTGCTCATCTTGCTGTATCAATATGATTGCACGAAGCACTGTTTTAACACTTATAAAAAATGTTTTAGATCACTTAAATGGCACTATCGGTCTTTGTCAGTCACGTGCGTTTATTATGTGTGACGTCACCGAGGCGCCATTTAGAAGGTTTCGTTGCATTGAGCAGTGAACTAAAAGTAGCCGTGCAGTAAAGACCGATTAAATCATCATACTGGAGAAACAGATGCAAACCAAGTAGATACGGTACCGAGATAATCTCAGCAAATTTTTTTAGGAACCGTAATTTATCACTGATGATGATTAACAATTAACACTGATCCATACTAAGGTTACCTGACGCAAAAAGTTGAGTGCCACCGGCATCGCTGCCTCCAACCTCGTTGGATATATGATTATCTTCATTTGGCTGATAACAAGTACTGATAAGTACTAATAACAAGGAGACCATCAAAAACACATTTATGAAAATGGCATTATACATACTTAATGCAACACAGTGTTAAAAATCAGTTTCAAAATGCATAACAGAAGATGACAAGCATGATGAATCATCAACACACGGTTTTCTTAAGTGGACACAGTGCAAGTACTACAAAGAAAGCTGAATAATAATAGTAATATGATTTGATGCTCCTGCCAAACATTTCTGATGACCCTTTCTGCATGGATTCTTAGAAGTGCTAGACGATCTGTCAAATACTAAATAGTGCTTGTAGGTAGAAGACATTTTGACACACACTTTCACACTGAATGGTTTCTCTGTGGAAATCTCAAAACAGTCTATCATTGCTATTCGGTGTCCAAAGAACTCCACAAACTAGTGAGGCATAATTCTGTGCCTGTCAAAGTTGTCTAAAACGGTGTTTGTGCAGGCAGATCCAATCTGAGGTGCATAAGGTTAACATAAGTATTTAAAATTAAGTGAGAATTTTTCTTATTTCTGGCATGAAAAGCAGCATAAGGCAATAAAAACCTTAATGACAGGGACTCTCAATTCTAGTCCACTTCCTATAGAATTTAGCACCAACCTCTATCAAACTCACCTGCCTGTAACTTTCTAGTAATCGTGAAGATCTTGGTTAGCCTGTGCAGGTGTATTTTATTCGGGTCGGATCTCAACTCTGCAGTAAAGTGGACCTCAAGGGCCAGAGTTGAGAACCCATGTAATAAAGGTCCCCAAGTTTGGCATACCTGTATAATGCTTTACTTTAAGATCACTGAAAAACTATCAGACATCCTGAGTTTACGCCACAGCAGTCAGTTTTTTCTGCGCACACACAAGTAAGTTACATTCAGTTAGTGACACTGAGTGGTGTCCCGTGAAGCCGACCATCTCCTCCAGCCTGGTGGGTCATCGTCTCAGCTGGCTGCAACTGCTCCCACTTACTGTTTAGTCACACCTAGCCTAACTATATGAAATGAAAATGAACAAATGTAGTCAGTAAGAAAATTGTAAGAAATAAAAATGAGAAACATTAGAAATGTATTTTAGTGAAGTATTCAGTTTAAATTACACCTATGTTAAGTACAACCCCCCCAAAACAATATTTAACTTCAGTAACGTTAGTGAAATAAAATAACTCTTTACACCCATGCATAAAACGATTGCAAGACATTTCATGGTACATGACCCGTTTCTGCTCACCTGCTAAATAAGCACATCTAAAAAAAAAAATCTTACTTACCTTTATGAAAATGTCGAGGGTAAACGAACATAACCGGAGATATGTTGGCAAATATGATGATTGTGCATATCACCGCTGCAACCCAGGCCATCTTGACACGGCGACGCCTCTTGTTGTTTAGTCTTTTTTTCAAGTGTGAGACCTAAAATATCTTTCTTCGTGGTGAGTTTTTGACCTTTTATATCATGTAATTCACTATTGCAGACTTTAACACAACAAGAACGTACCATTTTAAATCAAATGAAAAAGACAATTCTCCAACTTCAGAACACCTCGGCTTTGATAGCTTACAAATGGCGGCGATACCCAAAATGCACTTCGATTCTCGTGAGTGTGACGTCACCTGACAAAGACCGATTAAAGCACTTATTGTCAGAAACTATCGGGAGCTCTGCAAACACACGTATTCACCTCACATTGCCAAACCGGAAGCCTCTTTACAGATCTTCTTTATGCACCAAGAGCTTGGAACACTCCAAAGAGAAAGGAAAAATTGAAATCGCCAGCATAGGACCCGCCCTTAACAGGTCTGTTGCAAAAAAATTTTAGTTGATGCCAAGTAAGTTCATCTAAGTTTTGATTATTTTCATCACAAGACCCCCCACCCCAACCCCCATTGAAAAGTTAATGTATGTAGAGAGAGGGGTAAGACACACACAAAACACAGGTTTCCCCTGTTTTATGGGGAACTATTTCGATAGATGTAATGGTTTTTATGCTGTACTGTAATTTATAAGTTCGTTTCCTCATAGGGTCCACAAAATGTCCCCACAAGTTCCAAATTGAATGGTATTACTACACTTGAGGGGACATTTGTTCACCGTAAAGTAGGGAAGAACCTCTCTCTCTCTCGCTCGCTCTCTGTCTCCAAGTATTAATTAATATCAATTATTAACAACAGTTCTGTCATGGACAACTCTCAGAGGGATTGGCATGGTAATGTACGACAATGTTAATGTATTTGGTCTTGGCGGAATAGATTTGCAACGCTGCTGCAGAGCAAGTACCGAGACTTGCTACTGCCAATACATACACAACATGCTGCTGTGAGAATGTAAGAAATATTGCTGCTGCAAATATAACATACCTGAAATAACCCTCATATAGCATACATGAATCACCTTGTAGCAGATATATACAGGTGGAGCTGGGGAAGGTGGAGGGTTTCTGAAGCAAGCTGCAAAGGCAAGCACTAGTCATATATTTGTGTTCAGCAGCAAGCTCATTGGCTACCGATACAGGAGAGAACCAATAAGCTGTGCCATGTGATGCTGTCATTAGGTCGATTGAGTTACGACCTATCGGCCCTTTTTCTTTCTTTTTTTTTTTTTTTTTTTTTTTTTTTTTTTTTTTTTCCGGCATTCTAGAGTTCATGCTAGAACTCTATTTCTGTCATGACAACTCTTAGAGGGATTGGCATGGTAATGTACATGACAAAGTTAATGTATTTGGTCTTGGCAGACTAGATCTGCTACGCACACTGCTGCAGAGCCAGTATGGACTTGCTACTGCCAATACATCCACAACATGCTGCTGTGAGCATGTAAGAAATGTTGCTGCTACAAATATAACATGCATGAAATAACCCACCACAAAGCAGGAGACATAAAAGGGACAATACAAGCCAAAACAGGATCAAAACAATAGTGGCCTATGGCTATGTGAGCCTTGGCTAACATGCCGACCGGCTTAACTCTAATTAGAAGGGCACTGTGTGTAATGTTTAATTAACAAAATGGATATACGTTGCAATCCGATAGGTAAGACGCCAGCACCCACCTAAGCAAATATCATAATTTAGTCATTTGATAACGGCTGTTACTTTCTCCATTTCATCAGTCCCAGCGGCGCGAACAGCTTGTTAATTCATGTTCATGCAATGATGAGACAGACCAAGTTAGCTGATGCATGCCATTTTACTCTCTCGTGCAGATAAAAGTTGTCAAAGTTACAGTGCAAAAAACCCCATGGTGGACTGACCTGAATGAACTGAAATAAAATCGGAATATAAATGTTCTTTCTCCGTTTTATTAATTACACAACACACGATAGCACACGTCACACAAGCACATTTCTCCGAACTACACTACCCATAACGCATTTCTCCGTACGTCTCCCGACAGCAACTGTCATTGATATGACTGCGATAAGTGCGTGCTTCTGACGCTGCGTGCAGCTGAAATCAACCACACACACACACACATCACAATGAAAACATCGACCTTAGAAATAACAAATGTGAACACTGGGATAATCACCGATGTATATGGAGAAGCCCCGTTGAAATGCATACACAAGAATGCTTATTTCATTTAACCAGTTTCATGTCCGTTACTATCGGCGTGTCCTCAGAGTGATTACATATGATCTAAACTGCGTTTGATCCAACTGTATAACACGGATGCTTAATGCTGCTGCTAATATGCTTAATATTCGCTCCTGCATAACAATGCAAACTGCTAACATGACACTCAGTTTAAACTTGATGATGGTTGCTCATTTTTGAATTCACTTAGGCAGACCACGCAATACACACAGCAGTATGGATTAGAAGAGCATTCGCTTATCTTAGATGTTGATTTCGCTGTTCTGAAGCAAGCTGCAACTGCTACGGCAAGCATTAGTCATATATTTGAATGTTGAGCAGCGAACTCAATGGCTAACGATACAGGAGAGAATCAATAAGCTCTGACATGTGATAATGATGTCATTAGGTCAGATTGAGTTAGACCAGTGGTTCTCAAACCTGTCCTGGAGTACCCCCAGCACTGCATATTTTGTATGTCTCCCTCATTTATCACACCTGATTCAACTCATCAGCTGATTAGTGGATACTGCAAGACCTGAAGTGGGTGTGTCAGATATAGGGAGACATACAAAACGTGCAGTGCTGGGGGTACTTCATGGAGAGGTTTGAGAACCCCTGAGTTAGACCTATCGGACTGCGGGCATTTAGAGTTTCATGAAGGAATTCTGTACTTTACTTATTAATTTGCCATATTTGTCTCCAAATGACTAAATGTAAAACACAAATCTCACCCCACTCTCTCCCTATACAGAAAATTTGTTTATGTGCTTAATAGTGTACGTTTCTAAGGATATACAAAGGCATTCAACGTAACCCTAAAAGTTTATTTTAGAAATGAAAACTTATTGTATATTTGATGTGAAACAATATAACACCAAGTGGAAAGTGTTAGATGAAATGCTTGGAGGATATTGAAACAGATTTTCGAAGAGGAAAAGCAGTAAACTCCGGCATCTGTTTGGACAGCTCCCCTGTAATATTACCACACGCATGCATACTTCATCCTTTCTTTCCTCCGTACATTACCTCTTCATCATCGCTCTTGCCTCTATACTCTCGCTCTCTCTCTCTCATCCTCCTGAATACTAATTCAAGCTGCTCAGCCTCACGGTCCTTAATATGATTCAAAGCACACCTCCTTGGTTAGCTCTCTCCATTCCTCTTCAAAGGTTCTTCTTCTGTAAACGCTGGCTGAATGCAGTGACAGAATTTGTTTAAAAAATAGAGAAGGAAGAAACCTTGCTTGCTTGAGGCAGGGAGAGTGTGCATGTACGGTCTGAACAGCATGTGTGTGTTTGTCTGGGTATATTCAAGGTTACAGATTTCCACGGACACACTGGACATGACAAGCAAACATAATGAGCCGGTTTTATATAGATGTACAAAACTCTTCAATTTGAGCGTGAGGGGTGAGAAAGCAAGTAGAGAGGGAGTCCGAGAGATCGGGAGAGATAAAAAGATGTTTGTACATGCTTTGGAGAGTGCAAGCGCAACAGGAAAATAAGAGCGAGGGAGGGGCGGCAGAGTTGGGTGGGGAGACAGATGCACCGCATTGTCAAGTGATAATGGAGAGAACCAAAGAAAAGAGATGCCCCGTACGATTAGTCAAGATATTGATTCGGGAACTCCAGGGAATTGCGTGTAACTTCTGATCAATGCTCTTTCCTGTTGTTGTCATTGTCATTTCTCAATGTCATTGTCAGCTGTATGATACTACAACCAGTAGTATCGATTACAAAGGGATTTGTGGGAACATAAGTGGCTGGTGAGCGGTTTCACACCGTTCTCTCCCATTTCACAGACACACTGACTTAGTGACTGACTAACTCTGATATCTTGGCTCACCAGAGAGTACTGAGGGGGTTGCAGCGAGGCAAAGAGGGAGGGAGGGTGGATGACGGCGAGAGTGTGTTGGAGGCATGCACACACACTCGCTCTCGCATACAGCCTTACGGAGACAGGAGGGGAGAGTCAGAGACGCGGAGAAGAAGAAGAGGAGTGAGAGAGAGAGAGAGAAGGAGAGAATGTCTGCTGAGAGGGTGGCTGTCGTTCCTCGTTCACAAACCGGCCCTCGCTGAGACACCATGGGCTGTATCGGCTCCCGCACCATCAGTAAGACCCTCTCTGTTTTGATTGCCTTTCTTTTCCAGGTTGAAAGGAGACCAGCTAGGGGTAGAGGAGCGATAGGCGATGCTCACACGCATCCCCCCTCTCAGGGAAAAGGTGTGAGTTTCTATGGAAACCTTTTGGTTAAAGGCCGTTTGTCCTCCAGGCTTTGACAGTGATTTGGCACGCTGCTTTTGGGAAGCCGGGATGGAGGTGTCAGCTTTTGAGAGCTGTTAGTACGTCTGGAATTGATAGCCGCATGTGTCCGCGTGCATGCGGTAGATGCAGACAGACCGTTTGCCCAGTGGTAAAAAGACCCAAAGTGGAATTTTTGGAGCGTACGATTGCATTCAATGCACCTCCAGAACAGACGGTCTCAAAGACTCGCCATATCTGACACTGTGCTAAGGTCACGTTAGGAGCTGTTTGTGTGAAAACAGCAGCAGTTCACAGGTTTGAGTGTGTACGTTCGTTCATGCAGGTTAACCGAAGAAGATGTTTTTCAGGATAAGAGGTGCAGGGTCCACGCGCTCATGTGCAAAAAGCGTTCAGGTGTGACGTGGAGCCGGCTGGATGCGCTTCACATGTAGGTCAAATTCTGGAAAGTCAACGGCACTGGTGGGCACATGTTCCTGCCAAACGGGTATGCGTTAACAAAACCGTTGATGACAAATTGCAGGTGTTTTGCCACGATTAATATTCTGCTGTAACTGGGAGATGGCTGGCAGGCTAACTACCCTGGAGAGAAGACACAGAATTGTTCTTCTTAAACGTGTTTTACGATGCTGTATGCCCATCAAGACGAGAGCGCAGCATCAAAACAAACTCAGGCAGCTGATGGAGTGATAAATAAATAAATTCTGCTGTATTTGACCTTTGATTGTCATTGAGCTGTGATGCCAAAGGAACAGAGAGTCTAGATGGAAGGTTTCTTTCACATAATAAAGCTATAGCACAAAGTGTCAGAGTAGGACATATTGGGTAATTAGGGATTAAATTTAGTTACTCAGCAGGATATAAATACGGGCTGTATTTATATCCTGCTGAGCAACTAAATTTAATTGCCACTTATAGAAATACTTATTTTTAAGATTAAAATTTCATATGCATATTCAAGATGTGGCACTGAAATGGGCCGGGTATCTGAAATGCTCTGGAGAGGAGCGTGGATTGCATATTTAGTGTGCTTGGCTATAAATAGTGTCTACTTTACAGTGACCGAAAAGGAGAGGAGAGAGGATAAGATGCATGCTAAATAATATGGGTCAAGTGCCTGAACGGCCTTGTTTTCACGCACTGGATACCCTTATTTTTAGCGAAGCAGACACTTGTCATGTAAGCTGAGGAAATTTATGTGCTGTCGAGATGTTGCACTGATGTTCTTAATGGCTCAACCAAGGCCCTGTTATCGATTTTTTTTGTTATTCTTGACTTCATGAGCTCACAAAGCAAATTGTTGCTACAGCCAGAAATAGAAACATTCTTAGGTCTTCATTGATCATCACAAATCCTGTAGAGATTCATGTTAAACTGTATCAATGTATTGCATTTGAATTTATATTTTTTAACTTTATATATATATATATATCTCATATATATATATATATATATATATATATATATATATTATCTATACGATTTGTGTGTGTGTATGTGGTGTGTAGGTGTATGTTGTTTGGGTTTTTAATTAAGGTCATACACAGCTATTGCTCCTCTCACAACATCCGTAATGATCAACCACAGCCTTTAAAGGGCACCACTGAAATACCTTAATCTGGTGACAGATTGTAAAGGGCAACTGCAATTACTCCTCAAAATCTTAAACTAGAAATACCTCTTGCAGCTTTAGTAATGAGCATGAAATGACACCACAAAGGCTTTCTCATACAGTTGTTTTATGTTATCTAAGCTGCAAACATGTTTCCCGTGAATATGTTTGATACTTATAGTCTCAGTACTTCACCAATCGGCAGTGGGCCTCAACAATCTTGCTGTAGAAACGCACTAAGCCTATTTCCCATATTATCATAATTAACGAGTAGTATTTTAATTTTGAACTGCAACTTTGTCGCCCCCTCTGTCTATTTAACTTACATGTAGGACACCAAAGACAATATTAAAATCATGTTGATGATGTCTTTTTTATATATTCTATATATATTATATATATTCCTTGTTTATTTTCTATACCATGTTATTTGAAAATAGATTTATGTTATTTGCTATATTATGAATTGCTTATATTTATATATATTATATATATATATATAGATATCAATATATATATATAGATATATATATAGATATAGATATATATGTATATAATATAATATACATATATATATATACATATATTTGTATCTATATCTATGTCTATGGAATATATATATATTATATGTCTAATGGCTATATATCTATATATATATATATATATATTTCTATGTATATATTTTTCTATATATCCTATACATATTCCAGAGCAGTTGAACAGTATTGTCACTGTAGCCGAACGATGAATGACCTGATCTTATGGTTCAATCCCAAGTAAGTGTTGCAGAGTGAATATAACAAGCAATAAGTTGAGAGAAGTATGTATTGGCAAGCTTGAAAGAACAGTCACACAATGTTGTGCAATAAAAGACTTTTCTCTCGTTTGCTGAGTGCTTATGATAAGAATCCCACTTTTCAAGGCTTTGGTTAAAAGCATCTGTTAAATGAATAAATGTACATATAGAGCTGTAAAACGGCGAATGTATTTGTTTGTCACAGGATTGTGGGTGAGAACTGTCATGTAGGTGTGTTTGGGAGGGCATCAGGTAGATGGCTGAGCTCTTGGCACTAATGCCGATGTTTGCACTGGGTTGCTCTTTGTACGTGTTTGTTCTGTTCTGAGCTATTGCGTTACCCAGGGATGCCTCTTTGTATTGATTTAATTTCAAGCTCTGAAAGAGGGACAGACAAGCTGACATGCACATGCTCTCTCTCTACCTTTCTCTCTCACACACACACTCAATCTCTTGCGCGTGTGTGATTGCATGATCCAGCTTGACACGGTCCAAGGTGACTGGCTCAGTATGATTGAGAGGTTTACTCCTCAAGGAGGAGAAGGCAGAAGGGGCAGAAGGAATCACAAAGAGAGAGAAGGGCTGCAAAGAATGAGTCAGACCAGTGAAGGGAAGGAGGGAGGGAGGGAGAGAAAGAGGATGATGGAGGCACAGGGAGTGACAGCCAGGAAGTTCTCAAATGTCTTCTGGTGAATTTGTACCTCTTATTACTTCTTATCCAGTGCTGTCCATAATGGGACCTGATCCTCAGGTTACTTTTAGGTTTTATTCTAAAAAGTGCCCCCTGACTTTTCTTATTTTAAGCAGCTGCCATCCAGTTGTCTGTTCACCTGTCTGTTCACTCAAACTAAGTTTGAGACAGTAGAAGCAGTTGCTTCTTTTACAGATTTCCATTATTATTAGGTTGAAGGTCCTTTTATAAACCGATAATTTAGAGGTGAGTTTTAAGTCCCAAGTAAAGAAATGTTCAGCCTTACAAGTCAAAACCATAATGAAATGCAATAAAATGTTCTCTTCCTTTCTCTCTCTCTTAATGCTATACTTGTAAATGAAAGATGTTGCTTACGTTATATATATTCTTTTGAACTTTTGAAAAAAAAAGTTTAATGTTTCCATAAATATATAAAGCAGCAAAACTGTTTTAAATATTAATAATAATAAATGTTTTTTGAGCAATTCAGCATATTAGAATGATTTCTGAAGGATCATGTGACACTAAAGACTGGAGTTATGATGCTGAAAATTCAGCCATCACAGGAATAAATTACTTTTTAAAATATAGTAAAACAGAAAACTGTTTTAAATTGAAAGAATATTTCACAATATTTACTTTATATTTATACTGTTTTACTGAATTTGTTTATAAAATAAATGTGCCTTGGTGAGAATAAGAGACTATATTCATAAAATATATAAAAAAATCTTATTGAACCCAAACATTTAACGGGTATATAAATATATATCCCAGCTAATTTTGCATAGATTCTTGCTGATAGAGTTTGCTGATATTTATTTTGGGCATTTATTCGCTTAAATTCATTATGCAGCTTTGCATAGCACAGAAAATGAGATTTTGGTGTAACTTTATCAAACCAGACGTTGTCCTAGTTTGATAACTAGCTGACTCATCAACAGTAAGTTCTGCTGTTGTTCAGTTTAGTTTCTGTTCATGTGTTTCTATTTCTCATACTCCCCATCTCTTTTTTTACTGTCCCCTTTTTCACTCAAGTTTAGTCTTTTGCTCATATATTTTTTGCTGGGGTATTTTCACTGGGTCACACTTAATTTCTATTTCTCTGACTACTATATGATCATGAAAGAGTGTTGAGTGGTCCCTAAGACACATCTGTGACTAAGAGGATGTTTACACGACACCGTTTTCAACTAAAAATGTAAAACTATTAGTACCTTTTGGCCGTACATTTATACAACAATGGCGTTTTGGGGGCCAAATTTTGAAAACATAGTGTACGTTTTTAAAAATTATACCATTGTCGTCTCTGTGTAAACTACAAAAACGTAAATTTGTTAACGTGGTGACATCATGTCTATAGGAATACACATATGCGCAGGCATGTAGTGTTTCTTTACAAAGTGACATCGCCAACTACTGGCCTGGCATGCATAATACAGCGTTTTTAGTTGTTTTCGCGGATTCGTCTGAACAGGGATTTTTTGACAACATTGTTGTCTGTAAGCGAAACTTTTCAAAGATGCAAAAGAAAAACATTTCTGTTTTTAGTACAAATCGTTGTTGTGTAAACGTACCCTCAGACCACTTCAAGAAGAGGTTTAAACACAAACAAGATGCCTCTGAGTTAAGTGTAAATGCGTCTTGTTGTTTAGGCCAAATACGAAAATGTACACCTCCAGATCTCAAACACTGATTTCTATTTGAGCTGAAGAGTGAAAATTTCACAGCTCTGCATTAGCATTTATATACCCTGGGAAAAGCAGATCTGATCTTCCATTTTGTGTAGACATAAGCCTAATCGGATAGCAATCTGATCGATTAAGTGTAAATGGTCTGTAACTCTGTGCTCTCTCTCGTGACTCTTTTCTCTCTCTTTCTGCATCTTTAAACTCAGTGTCATTTTAATCTCTTTACGCCTACCCGCTTTTGCCCTCAGTTTTTCTTTGTTATACTGCATAGCATAGCATTCCTTCCTTCATTCAGTGTCTCAGTCTTTCTTTCATCCTCTTTGTCTCTGTCTTTCCTTTCCCTCCCCCTCTTCTCCGTGTGTTTTTGGCTCAGTACTGGAGGTGAGTCAGCCTCTTGGACTTCGCTCCTAATCAGAGTCACTGTGAGCGTCACCGTGTGTCAGAGTTCTGGCCTGCATTCTTTTATTTGTACCTTTTTCTTCCCTCTCTCCATCTTTACCTTTTGCTGTATAATAAAATCTCAAAGATGTTCCCAGACATGCTAGGCGGTGAGATCTGTCAAGCCAAATTGTACCATGGTCCAGTTGTTCCTCCATCTGGTTGTTGGTAATGCAGATCTTCTGCTGCTTCTTCCCGTGATACCGTCAGGCTTACGCTAGGAGTCTAGGAATCTTGATCCTGTTCCTTGTCGTTCACTGTGCATTGAAGTTAGCTTTTATCCTCATCACATGCATATTTGTTTATCCCATTTGACTGCTTCTTTCTCCGTCTATCTCGCTCTTGCTTTCCTTTCCCCTGAAGCTCCGGCCCACATAATGCTCAGTGTCAGACTCAGTCATAAATGTAGATGGGCAGAGTAAACAGTGCAGTGGCCATGTGGCGCTTAGCGACCTTGGATGCGATGGCTCATCCTTCATGTCTCTTGGGATTTTCTCAATGTGTTTTCCTGCATGAGTGGAAGTGTTTTGTCCATAACAACATCAGGGGGCTACATCATGGTGGAAAAGATGGATAGAAAGTTATGGGTCCTGACAGCTGGGATGTGCAGCGATTCATCCATCCATCCGTTTTCTGTTTGTCTTTAGTTCAATATATCATTCATTCTATCTGTCCGTCGTTCTAGCTATCATTCTATTTTTCTGTCTATCTATCTGTTTGTGAATAGTTCAATCCATCATTCATTCCATCTGTCTGTCATTCTATCATTCTGTCTGTCTGTCTAGCTATCTATCATCTGTCTATCTATCATCTATCTGTCCTATTATCTTGTTCATTCTGTCTGTCTCTCCACCATTCTGTCTGTCATATTTCATCTATTTTCATGTCAGAGTCCGTTTTTCTAAGCTATCTATCAATCTATCTATCTTCTACTATCTTCTATCTACACTGAACAAAATTATAAATGCAACACTTTTATTTTTGCCCCCATTTTTCATGAGAGCTGAACTCAAAGATCTAAGACTTTTTCTATGTACACAAAAGGCCTATTTCTCTCAAATATTGTTCACAAATCTGTCTAAATCTGTGTTAGTGAGCACTTCTTCTTTGCCGAGATAATCCAGCCACCTCACAGGTGTGGCATATCATGAGCTGATTAGACAGCATGATTATTGCACAGGTGTGCCTTAGGCTGGCCACAATAAAAGGCCACTGTAAAATGTGCAGTTTTAGTCTATTGGGGGGACCAGGGGGTTCCGAAAACCAGTCATTATCTGGTGTGACCACCATTTGCCTCACGCAGTGCAACACATCTCCTTCGCATAGAGTTGATCAGGTTGTTGATTGTGGCCTGTGGAATGTTGGTCCACTCCTCTTCAATGGCTGTGTGAAGTTGCTGGATATTGGCAGGAACTGGAACACGCTGTCGTATACGGCGATCCAGAGCATCCCAAACATGCTCAATGGGTGACATGTCCGGTGAGTATGCTGGCCATGCAAGAACTGGGATGTTTTCAGCTTCCAGGAATTGTGTACAGATCCTTGCAACATGGGGCCGTGCATTATCATGCTGCAACATGAGGTGATGGTCGTGGAAGAATGGCACAACAATGGTCCTCAGGATCTCTTCACGGTATCTCTGTGCATTCAAAATGCCATCAATAAAATGCACCTGTGTTCGTTGTCCATAACATACGCCTGCCCATACCATAACCCCACCGCCACCATGGGCCACTCGATCCACAACGTTGACATCAGCAAACCGCTCACCCACACGACGCCATACACGCAGTCTGCCATCTGCCCTGTACAGTTAAATCCGGGATTCATCGTGAAGAGAACACCTCTCCAAAGTGCCAGACGCCATCGAATGTGAGCATTTACCCACTCAAGTCAGTTACGACGACGAACTGCAGTCAGGTCGAGACCCCGATGAGGACGACGAGCATGCAGATGAGCTTCCCTGAGACGGTTTCTGACAGTTTGTGCAGAAATTCTTTGGTTATGCAAACCGATTGTTGCAGCAGCTGTCCGGGTGGCTGGTCTCAGACGATCTTGGAGGTGAAGATGCTGGATGTGGAGGTCCTGGGCTGGTGTGGTTACACATGGTCTGCGGTTGTGAGGCCGGTTGGATGTACTGCCAAATTCTCTGAAACACCTTTGGAGATGGCTTATGTTAGAGAAATGAACATTCGATTCATGGGCAATAGCTCTGGTGGACATTCCTGCAGTCATTATGCCAATTGCACGCTCCCTCAAAACCGGCAACATCTGTGGCATTGTGCTGTGTGATAAAACTGCACATTTTAGAGTGGTCTTTTATTGTGGCCAGCCTAAGGCACACATGTGCAATAATCATGCTGTCCAATCAGCGTCTTGATATGCCACACCTGTGAGGTGGATGGATTATCTCAGCAAAGGAGAAGTGCTCACTAACACAGATTTAGACAGATTTGTGAACAATATTTGAGAGAAATAGGCCTTTTGTGTACATAGAAAAAGTCTTAGATCTTTGAGTCCAGCTCATGAAAAATGGGGGCAAAAAAAAAAAAGTTTTGCGTTTATAATTTTGTTCTTGTATCTATCTTCTTCTATCTATCTATCTATAGTGGTGCACGCTAAATCGTCATGGATATTTAACATGCATCTTGTCAGAAAAGCCGGTTCTGTAATCAGCGGTAAATCTCCATCACCTGCGGGCACTGACGAGCTGCGCCAAAAATCGCGCGAATATGAACCTGGTTTTGCGCAGCTAGTCAGTGAACAACGGCTCTGTGTAGTTAATGCTGCTCAATGTGAAAGCCCGCAGGTGATGGAGATTTACCGCTGATTACAGAACCGGCTTTCTGACAAGATACGCGTTAAATATCGCATGCGATTTATCATGTAGCCCTACTATCTATCTATCTATCTATCTATCTATCTATCTATCTATCTATCTATCTATCTATCATTGCTCTCATCTTGTCATTGTTACTGATCTTCTGGTCTGTTGGTTCTGACTGTCTCCTTTGTAATTGATTATGAGTAGATTTGCTTTACCTTAACTCACTTTATCTGTCTTTCTCTGTTTACTCTTCACTCTTGTTCATTGGTCTCCTCCAGAGCTGCACTGCTCTGCATGGCTCTATCCATCTCTCCAGAGTGGGTTAGGTTGATTGAGGAAATGGCCCTAAGGACCAAAGGCTCTGCTGTACTTACAGAGAGAGAGCCCAGCAATTAAAAGACAAGCTCACACACACATGCACGGGGTGCAATTAATGCGTTCTGAGATCCGAATCAGTCTGGAGTGAAAAAAAAAAATCAGATGCAAATAGAACAAGGACTGGGACATTCTGTTTTGATGCGATTAACCCCATCACAAATATTGTTATTCTATTGCGTCAATGGTTTAGGACTGTTGTAAATAAGTTCATTGAACGAAGCCGATGCTCAACTCCATTTCACTGATATTGAGCTAAATTAAATAGAACTAAATTGAATAGAGAGAGATGGGGGAGTGAGAGAGAGCACATGCACTGCAGATAGACAGGGTCTCATTCACTAATAACTGCACATGTGCACAGTGAAGGTTCTCACACAGAATTTCTGCAAGATTTACAACACGATTTTGGCCACAATTTTGCTGTTTGAGAAATCATAAAATATTTATTTTGTCATATGGAAAAGTCATCAGACTTGGATGTTTTAGAGTGACATGCTCAGCATGCATGCATTTTAAAAATAGTCTTTTATTTCTGAAATGTTGGAAACTGTTTACAGGCGTAATATTACATCACCGCTTCACTACAGTGAGAACACAAATCATGTAAACCTTTATTAGCCATTATTATGGCAGCAACAGCAACTAGTCAACTAAATACCTGTGTTAACTTGTTTCTGCAAATGGCTGCTAATTTTAAAAAAATGACATCCATCATTTAGAGAGATAAAATGCAATAAATATCTGTTGAATAGGGTATTTAAATAAATGTTAAACATGTGACTGACAATGTGAGAAATGCATTTCCACAAAACTTGCTCCTCCACCATGAATAAATCAGTATCTAAATACACAGTTTTATCACTGAAGAGCCATGCAAATTTATTTTTACAGCCTTCCCCATGAGAGACAATTACCATTCCCAATAGGGCTTTTGTGATGAATTTTTGAAAGTCTGTTAGCATTTTAAGCAAGGTGCATACTGGACAATTTTCAGGGATTTTACCATATAACCATCTTTCACGATTCCCAAAATTTGTGTCAGATGGCAAAATCTCACAGTGTGAATGCAGCTTTACGCAAAGTCTCATTGGGGTCATATTGTACAATCTGACAAGAGGCAATTGTAGCAGGAAAAAAAAACTGCACAGCAGGCACTAGGTTTTACTCTTGTTCTACAATGAATTGATGAATCTGGATTGTTGTAAATGAGGGGAGCAGTGACCGCAGTTAGCAATTAGCATACAAAACTAAACCATCTCCATATGCCGTAAGGGCTTCTACACAATCTCTCCTTTACAGCCATTTATCATTCTTTGCAAACATATCCTTACTCTCACTAGAGACGATAGCTTGAGCAGCAAGCGTGCCATTCTCAAAAACAGTCGGAACACAATAAACATTTTATATAAGCCTACAGTGCACATGATCACCTGCATGTTTGCATACTCTTGTTTATATGTTTGATACAGATGATTGTTTGATTGCTGGTTGGCCTTATGCACCGTGTTGAGTTTTGTCACTGAGCGCTGTGGCTCCATTTATTGCTTTGTCTCAAAAACAAAGTCATTATGCTATAATATTATGTGTGTATGCGGTCTCTAACATTACAGGGCGATTGTTTTCAGGCACATCATTTAAAATGTTAGTGCAAACTGGGTTATGTGTAATTTCTAGTTTGTCATTTTGAATTAGTCACTGAAAACACACTCACCATCAACATAATCAAAATGATGCCAAAGTGCAAATATACAGGAAGCTAGAATACAAAATAAACATATTTATGAATCTAATGAATATGATTTTAATATTAAAGATGTCCGAATTCTTTTCTTCTATTAGCACATGCTTGTTTGAGGTTAATCTTAAATTCAGCATCTCTTGGAAGCCTCTTACAATTCAATACAATGCCTATTAATTTGCATAATTGCATCAAGCAGCATGATAACTAAATGTTTTTATCATTTTGCTGCCACACACTCACACACATCACATGCACTTTGTCTTTCCTTAGCATTTGTTGTCATGGTTGTTCATTTGTGTCAATCTGTTCAGCTGTGCACACTTTATAAACTTCAGTATTTAAGTTCATGCCTTTCACCCCTTTGTTGTCGGGTATTGTTTGTTACTATGCTTTGGTTGGATGCTGTTCTCGCTGCTTGAATCATATTGTGGATTTAATAAAAACTGTTTGGAATTATCTTCGTTGTCCTGCTTGTCTGATACAACCTTAGTATCATGACAGAATACCCGACCACTAAATTGATAGAAGCGGCGTAATTTAAATTTTTGTGGGAATATGTGTATTTTTTGTTTGTTTAGTTTTCCGTCACGAGTTAGACTGTTGTGCTGTTGTGCCTTGAGCAGGGGGACCGCTCCCTATGGGGAACATGTGTCAGAGTTCCTTAACCTCTCTTATTTAACATCGTACCCGGATGACTGCCTCTTCACATTTCTTCGCATTGGCCTGAACAGAGCGTAGTTGTCCGTGGAAGCAGCTCGAGGGAGCTTCATGGGTTATGAGGAGTGGGTGCTGCTTTCTTGCAAATCTCCACTTACTGTCGGACCTATCGATGACAATACCTGCTGCACTAACAACCCAATGCCCAGCCAACATCACCCAGACTGCGGGGATCGGCAGCCCGTGCCCACCACAGGCAGTGAGAGTGACTCTGCCACAACGCACGAGCTAGCGCTAACAAGAGCGATAGAGCTGAACATCGCCATGGAGCCTGAGCACCACGTGCCTGACCAGGTGTATGAGCCAGCATCTTCCTCCGTCGCTGAGGGAGTGAATGTGGAATTTGTGGGGATGGAAGTGAGCCCCGCCCAACCTCCCGCCACTAAGAGTGAGTGTTTGGCCATCGCACTCGAAAGCTGTTTTGATTTTGGAGAGATTGATTTTCTATCCCCTTTGCTACAACCTGAATCAGTCTGTTATGTCCCAACCTCCCTCTCCCACCACCTCTCCAGAATTCTGTTGAAATTGAATTTTGTGTTGGATTTTGTACTGCTCTCCAAGCTCTTCTCCAGTCCCCAGTTACTTCTGCCACTCAGTCATCACTACCTCCCATCAGTCCCTCATTGCCTCCTCTCAGTGGTGGGTCAACACCTCAGGCCTGCTGGGAGCCATCTCTTCCTGGATGTTGGAAGCCTGTGGATCCGCCTTCTGCCTCTGCACGCTCCACTACTCCTTGACCTGTTGCCCTGACTCCTGCGCTCCATCCTCCCTCAACGTCAGCAGTGACCATCGGACTTTAGGCCTCGCCGTGCTCCCTCGGACCATTGGCTCTGCCTGAGTCGGACATCGCCGTGCCTCCACTGCAGACTGTAGCTCGGCCCTTCCTCAGGCTCTATCTCCGCCCTCGGTCGCTCCAGCTCAACCTCAGTCCTCTGGACCCCTGCTGCCATCTCGGGGGGTTGTTGCTGCGGCACTGTTGCAGCCGCCTAGGTCCTTGGAGTCCTGTCGCTGCACTGGCTCTTTGGCTGCGCGGTGCGCTTCCTCCATGTCATCGTTGTCTCCGGTCATCCCCATGGTTGCATCTGTCTCTACACCTCCATGGCTCTTCCCTCCTGCAATGCCGCCGTGGGTCGCTGTCTTGGCTGTGGCCTGGATCATCATCCACCTGCCTCTGCTCAAGGCCATTCCCTGGCTGTCCCCTCCATCTGCACCTCCTTAGACCTTTTTGTTTGTCCCTATCCCGGATTCCCGTCCTGTTCCAGAACCTCCTCCATCCATCTGCCGGCATGAGGCCGTGCCTTCCAGGAGGGGGCGTACTTTCAAACTCACTCACACACATCACATGCACTTTGTTTTCAGTTTGCACCATTTTCCCTTAGCATTTGTTGCCATGGTTGTTAATTTGTGTCATTCTGTTCAGCTGTGCACAACTTATTAACTTCAGTATTTAAGTTCATGCCTTTCACCCCTTAGTTGTCGGGCATTGTTTGTTACCACGCTTTGGTTGGATGCTGTTCTCGTGCTTGAATCATATTGTGGATTTATTAAAGCCTGTTTGGAATTATCTTCATCTTCGTCGTCCTGCTTGTTTGATACAACCTTATTATCATGACAGATGCAATATAAAAGCGTGATGCAACAATTCTCCTTCCCCACAGAGTGCTGGCGGTTTTGGATAGATAATTAATCTAATTTTAGGTCTTTGTGTGAATGTCAGCACAAAATGTAGCGAGAAGCTGTCAGTTTGACTTAGCAGATTTGGTAAAGGTTGCATAAGCCACATGCCTATTTCCTTATCTCTCTCTCTCTCTCTGTCTGTCTCTCTCTTTTCCCCTGCAGCGGTGGATGCAGTTCCCGTTCGGAAAGATGGGGAGCAGGTAAGGAAAACTACAGCGCTTTGCATATTTAAGATTTGCTTTGTGCCAAACCTTTGTCCCATGTTGTGAGCTTAAGCTCTAAGGATCACATCTAAATGATGTCCTTTGCTGAAATAAAACTTTTGCGATGTCTGCATTTCTGTCCGAAGCTATTATACCTACCGAGTGCTGACATTTGTGCCCCATGACACTTTAATGAAGTCTTTAGCTAATACGCAGACCCCCTGCGTGCCACACGCACGTCTTGCCACCCCGTAGCGCTGAAAGTCAGAGAAAGCTTGATGGTATAATGTGTATTTGAAAAGCCTCTATATTAGATTCTCAGCAAGGCCACGGGAGCCAGACCCCAGAGCCCAGCCATTACCGTACAGTATTGCTGTAAAACGGGTTTGTCTCCTGGGAATACATAGCCTCATCCATCTTCCCTGTTTGCTGTCTGTGTTCACGTCCCACCCAAGGGCAACAGCTCCTGGCTTGTCACTCTACTCAGCCACAGATGAATTTGGCTCAAAATCTACCATTTGGTTACTGGTAGCTGTCCAAACCAAACGGCATGTTTAATATCTCAATGCAGAGTTAAGAAGCCGAGCCAGGAGGTGGTGTCATCTCACTGTAGCTGGAGCCAATTGAAATAGTGTCTGTGTTGTTTATGTATGCATTTGTGTTAGAGAGCTGCACTCGAAAAGGCACTTACTGGTTGCTAAATTAAGAATAATAAAAATAAAATAATTTGTAATAGAAGCTTCAACTCAAGAATCAGGTGCTAGTTGCTAAGTAGCAAGGCTATTTTAGTTATCTTATTGCTAGCTCAATCACCCTCAAACTTAAACTTCATAATAAATTATTATAGATTAATTCGGAAGGCCCTAAATGGGACTAGTTTGTTTCACAGACTTTGTATGAGTGTTTGCTTTTATGAAACATGTTTTTATTCTCACACAACCAAATATAATCAGCAAATTACCTAGCTGACCTCTAAGAAAATCTATTCTAACAGGAATATACAGGATTGTGGTTTATTATTTACAGTGCTCTTTATTAATTTTGACCTTCTTTTGATAACTAAACGAACTGAGAATTTAGACCTTTCTGTGTGAAACAATTACAACAATAACAAGTATTGCTGGCAACTCATCTGATTTAACAACTGAATAAACTCAATAGGTAAAGTTTGATCACAGACAGATAAAAGTGCTCATGATATTATCAGGGCCTCTTAATTATTTGCATACATTTTTAATCATATCACATTTATTGCTTTTTTTCTATTAGTTTTGTGACACTTGAATTGTGAAAACAGTTTAAGAATTGCTAGCATCTATAATTCTATCACATATGTAACACTGGACCACAAAACCCAGTAAGAGTCAATTTTTCGAAATTGAGATTTACACATCATCTGAAATCAGCTGAATAAATAAGCTTTCCATTGATGTATGGTTTGTTAAGATAGGACAATATTTGGCCGAAGATACAACTATTTGAAAATCTGGAATCTGAGGGTGTAAAAAAATCTAAATATTGAGAAAATCGCCTTTAAAGTTGTCCAAATGAAGTTCTTAGCAATGCATTTTACTAATCAAAAATTAAGTTTTAATATATTTACAGTAGGAAATTTACAAAATATCTTCATGGAACATGATCTTTACTATATCCTAGTAGATATATCTTTACTATATCTTTTAGATATATCCTAATGATTTTTGGCATAAAAGAAAAATCTATAATTTTGAAATTTGGCTATAAAAATAAATTTGGCTAATGCTACAAATATACCCCAGTGACTTAAGACTGGTTTTGTGGTCCAGGATCACATATAGTTGTGTTTCTATGGGTTTCATTACGTCAAATCCAGAGCACATAACCTTGCATAATGCCCAATCTTTCCCATCAGTACATTAAATCACAGCCGTACTCTGTTAATAATTGTAACTTAAAAGTTGTTTTGAAAACAAATCCCATTCAAAGTTTTACACAGCGTAAAGTGTGTGGCAAAACATGAATTACTTCATCACTGGGTAGAGAAAACTAATTCTATGTTTTTAATTTGCACCTATCTGTTTTTGCCCCCCACAGAAAAGTTGTAGGTGGCTGCCGTAATTGCAAGCCAGCCTCAAAAATGTATTTTTAGGAGCCAGCTCCACGTTTATGTAACAGAAGCAGCCATAAACTCTAAGATGGTGGGAAACGAATCGATCAACCCCCGAACGGTCCAACCGTGCCTGTTGTCTGATCGGAGTTTCTAAGGGGCAGACATTTGCCCCACGCCAACGCCTTTCTGATATTGACCTTCATTTGACCTTTTCATATTGATCTTTCTCTTAATGAACAATGAGCGGCTACTGCTGTTCGTACTGGCACCAGTGTTTGTCTCGCTGCGCTGGGTGCGGTGTAAATGCGATCGATCGCACTCTGTGAGTATGTTTGGGTTGGCTAGGATTACTTACTCCAGTGCTACTCATCAAAGTCGCCTCCATCTCCTCTTGCTGCTGTCCTCATCCAGTGTAGAGACTTCTAAGGCAGACATCAACACAGATACACTATAGGTGGTACTTCATTCATGAATATTTTACACCATATTAGCGAACTATCTGTATAACACAACAAGGGTGCATACAAAGATATATGGTTTACACAACAGTTCATAACAGATGAACAGCGTCTCGCCGCCTCCTCCTGCTTTCTGTTTATCTGTTGTTCTTCCAGATCTAGTGTTCTGTACTTGGCTTGATGTTCTGCCTTCTGTTGTTTCCTGCTAACTGAAATCATGCCTTTTCTTCTCTTTCACTGTATCTTTCCCATTTGTTCTTCAACTGTTATCTGCTTTGCTTCAAGCATGGACGTGCCGAATTTTCCTGGGAAGGAATCAATGTAAGTCTGGTATTGACCTTTTGCCCTTCATACTGTCTGCCTCTCTTGTTTTTTATTTTTATTTGTTTGTTTTTTAATTATATGATATTACTCTCTGGGGGTATCCAGCATTTTTTTTAAACAAATGCTCAAAAAACATATTTTGGACATATTATGTCAGGTACACTACTGTTTAAAAGTTTGGAATAATTATGATTTTATAATGTTTTTGAAGAAATCTCTTATACTCACCAAGGCTGCATTTATTGAATCAAAAATACGGTAAAAACAGTACTATTGTCAAATATGATTTCTGAAGGATCACGTGACGCTGAAAAATGACTTCTGAAAATGTAGCTTTGCCCTCAAAGGAATAAATTAAATTAAAAAATTTAAACAATCACAATTATTTTAAATTGTAATAATATTTCACCATAGTACTGTTTTTGATAAACATAAAAAAATGCTGTCTTTGGGGGTATGAGCGGTCTTGATAGGCCACGTCAAGTTATCTGAGATTTGGCCCATTTTTGCAACTTGTATGGTGTACTGGATGTGTGCAGATGACTAACACAGTGTGGCTCACATGAGTTAGTGACATCTGCTTCATCTCTGAATGAAAAAAACAAAAAAGTTAATACACAAACGTTTATGATTCTACCAGTGATATTTTACTTTTTTTTTTACTATTAATTATTTAGCTTAATACACTGAACAAAATTATAAAACGCATAATTTTTTTGCCACCATTTTTCATGAGCTGAACTCAAAGATTTAAGACTTTTTCTATGTACACAAAAGGCCTATTTCTCTCAAATATTGTTCACAAATTTGTCAAAATCTGTGTTAGTGAGCACTTCTCCTTTGCCCGAGATAATCCATCCACCTCACAGGTGTGACACATCAAGATGCTGATTAGACAGCATGAATATTGCACAGGTATGCCTTAGGCTGGCCACAATAAAATGCCAATCTAAAATGTGCAGTTTTATCACACAACACAATGCCACAGATGTCGCAAGTTTTGAGGGAGCGTGCAATTGGCATGCTGACTACAGGAATGTCCACCAGAGCTGTTGCCCGTGAAATTGAATGTTCATTTCTCTACCATAAAACGCCCCCAAAGGCGTTTCAGAGAATTTGGCAAAACATCCAACCGGCCTCACAACAGCAGACCACTTGTAACCACACCAGCCCAGGACCTCCAAATCCAGCATCTTCACCTCCAAGATCGTCTGAGACCAGCAACCAAGACAGCTGCTGCAACAATCGGTTTGCATAACAAAAGAATTTCTGCACAAACTGTCAGAAACCATCTCAGGGAAGCTCATCTGCATGCTCGTCGTCCTCATCGAGGGTATCGACCTTTAATGCACAGAGAAACCGTGACGAGATCCTGAGGCCCATTGTTGTGCCATTCATCCACGACCATCACCTCATGTTGCAGCATGATAATGCACGGCTCCATGTTGCAAGGATTTGTACACAATTCCTGGAAGCTGAAAAAATCCCAGTTCTTGCATGGCCAGCATAATCACCAGACATGTCACCCATTGAGCATGTTTGGATGCTCTGGATCGGCGTAATACGACAGCGTGTTCCAGTTCCTGACAATATCCAGCAAATTCGCACAGCCATTGAAGAGGAGTGGACAACATTCCACAGGCCACAATCAACAACCTGATCGACTCTATGCGAAGGAGATGTGTGCACTGCGTGAGGCAAATGGTGGTCAAAACCAGATACTGACTGGTTTTCGGACCCCACCGGACCCCCCAAATACAGTAAAACTGCACATTTTAGTGTGGCCTTTTATTGTGGCAAGCCTAAGGTACACCTGTGCAATAATCATGCTGTCTTAATCAGCATCTTGATATGCCACACCAGTGAGGTGGATGGATTATCTCGGCAAAGGAAAAGTGCTCACCATAGGCGTAATTGGGGGGGGGAGGGGGGGGACATGTCCCCACCACTTTTTGCCAGGGTCGATATTGTCCCTACCACTTTTTGAAAGTAATTGAAAAATATCTTGCGGAAGTTATGTATTAAAGGGAAAACAAGATCAAAAAATCATTCTTCATAATCTAATTAGGGTGATAAAAAAAACAAAAAAACATTTGACTCCTTATGCATGCATAACTCGTAATAACGACGTGACTGCCGCCGCTGACTCTCCATCTCCACATGGACGTGCCTTTAATAGAAATGCACCTTTCATACGGACTACAAAATTAAAGAATATTACAAAATCGAGTTGGCGAGTTTTCTTTATATTTATTTTATTATTCATATAAAATTATAATAACCTGTTTTGGTTATATTTACTATTAATTGCAGAAGGTGCGCTCAGCAAAAATGACGAGAATATTGATGGTTTTCACGCTAAAGTAAAGTAAAAGACAGCTTCTTAAACCAGAGAAGATGAACATGTTGGTATTCTTGTGGGGGGAAAAAACATGCAAGCACCGTCACCGGCAGCAAGTTTAGTTTTACTTTTCTTTTTCTTTTGTTTTCATTTTGAAAAGCTTATCTTTGCTGTTTACCTCACCTTATGCTTTGGAGGCTCTCTCTTTTTTCTTTATTTTTGATTCCTCAGTGTTTGCTAAACGTTCTGTAATTTATTAGTCATTATATAGCCTAATACAGCGTGTAGGCCATGCCTCATCTTATTCGTTTTTGTTAATAACCTTTTGTAAGCTAGTTTGTCATAGAATCTTACTGTTTTATTGTTGTTGTGCATTTTAAATAAAAAATAATGAATCCATCTTTTTTTTTTTAGTCTTAAAAGGTGAAAGGTGTATAGATGTAAGCAAAACAGACAATTATATTTTATTGTAAAACCTGGCAAGATCGTGAAATCGAAAGTGAAAGCATCCGAAGCCCGACTTATAACATGGTAAAAGAGGAACTCCCATTCACAAAATTCAAATCACAAATAATACTACTGATGAAAAAGAACGGGTTGAATGTTAAATATTTTCGTTTCCATATAACTATAAACTACGATAAAAGTTCATCATTATGCATGATTAACAGCATGTTGTGCGCAAAAAAAAAAAAAATGCAACCACTGAGAAAGTTAATCGCCAAAGAGCGATCAGTTGGAAGAATGGCAGTGTGGAGCCACTGCATTGCCCAGGCGCCATCTGTCAATGAAATTCTCTGGCACCGCCCCTGGTACATCGATGTATTTTGGAAAAGCAGAAATTAAGTTTGTCCAACTCTAAACCCAATCCCCACGTAAATTAGGTTATTAAATAAAAAAAACTAGCAAATGAGTTGCGTGGTGTCCCCACCACTTTTCAAAGCAAAGTAACGCCACTGTGTGTACCAACATGAGTTAGACAGTTTGTGAACATATTTGAGAGAAATCGCTGTGTGTATATAGAAACAGTCTTAGGATCTTTGAGTTCAGTCCCCCATGACAAATGGGGGCAAAACCAAAAGTGTTGCATTTATAATTTTGTTAAGTGTATTTAATTAACTTTTATTTTTTATATTTTTAGTTTTCTTTTTAATTTTAGTTTAAGTTTTAGTATTTTATGGCTTTTTCATTTTTATTAGGTTCTGTTTAGAATATTTCTAAGTTAGCTTATTTTATTTTTATTTCTTAACGCTTTTAATTCAGTGAATTTTCGTTCTAATTTAATTTACATATTTTTAATAAAAATTTCTCATCTAATACTTGTATTTTATTTCAGTTAACGAAAATTATTTTTAATAGCTTTAGTTTAGCTAACAATAACAACACTCATTCTTATAGGTTTCCATCATCAAGTTTTAATGAATTCACAATGACCAGAAGTAAAAAAGCTAGTGTTAGGCTAAGGGAACTACACCACAGTCACACAATGTCAATGTCACCGCCACTAAGCCTCTGACAAATCTTTCAATCTTCATTTTAAATTTCTTTGTTCCATGGAACACAAAAGGAGCAAATCTGAATCATGTAGTTGTTCCCTAACAAAATTTCAGTCTGTTTGCTGGGCAAGTTTTTGAATCACTTCAGAAGATTCAGATGTTTATGGTTCTTTTTCTTTTATATCATTTTGATGCTTGACAGCTCCAATCCTCATTTACTTTCATTATGAGTGAAAGTAAATTATATTATACTTTATCATTGCCGGTGTATAATGAAAGTGAGCCAGTGATTTTCGTGGCTTACTTTAATTGATTTTTATCTCCCATTCCCTAACTTTTGCTGCCTTTCTCTTTCTTTCTTTCTCTCTCTCTCTCTCTCTTCTTCCTGCTTTCGCAGCTGTCCATGGGGACACCACCTCCATTTTGCCCAATCTGAAGCGGAACTCCAACGCCTATGGGATTGGAGCTCTGGCTAAGTCCTCTCTGACAGGTGTGTCAGGTGTGTGTCTGTCCCGGTAGCTGGTAACCGACCCCATGTTGGCTCCAGAGGAGGAGATGGCGATTGGAGCCAACATGGCTGCCCCTGTGGGTTCCCCTCCCTTTCCAGTTTCACCACCTGCCTCCTCCATTAATTAGTGCATGTCAATGGCCTCTTTAGCCATTGATGAAATCCCCAGTCAGACCCAATAAGAGTTCACAAAAAAACGGCTGACGTAAGCGCACTATCCATCTCCACAAACTTGCTGGGAAACGTCGTCTTTCGGTCTGATGCCAGCTGTGTATTGTAGTGTGTTTTGTTGTTTTTTGAAGTAAACTGTTGGTCATTAGTGTATTGTGGTGTTGTTTTTTTAATGGATACTGCTCATTGTCACAACAGGTTTCGGGAAACGTAGGTATCTGAATCTTTCTTGATTTCATGTCCTGTATCTTTTGTAATTCTCTTGTTTTTCCTAAATGCTTGAAAATGGGGTGAAGTGCTCAAGTGATACCATTAGATTGTTTTCCCCCTGGAACAAACGGGGGTGATTTATCAAAGTATTTAAAGAGAGCCGTCACTTCATCAGATGGGGTTTTTATCATTGTCAGGAGCCTAGAGAAAAATCATGCAACCGTCAGCGAGGTTACCATCAGACTACCTTGTTTTTAGCTCTCGTTAACATTTAGAGCCTTACGTTTTAAACGAATGCGTCTCCCGTTCAAATGAGATGTTTGCATGATAATAAGCCATTTTGTTTAAAGGAAATATGTTTAGACGTTTCCCTTTCGGCTCTAATTATTCATACATGCATAAAACCTTATGAATCTCATGTAATTCATTACTCTTGTGAATAATGTATTTCTAAACATGGTCAACCAATCGCATCTCTCTCACCGCTTGTGCGGCGATTGATCAAATCAACAGACTGTAGCGCATTCATAATCACTCATTTAGTTGTTATCATCCACAGAGCCTTGCGGTAGTTTACTGTAGTGAGGTGATTAAACAAATGACACATATCCCATAATGCACTGCCTGGCTGCTTTCATTTCGCCCCTTTCTGCAGCTCCATGTAGAGTCTGTAGAGGCGCTGACTTGTGTTTCTTTTTCTTTAGGGGTTACAAGATCAATGAAGGACAAAGTGACCAAGCCCACTGCCATGGCTCAGGGTCGTGTGGCCCACATGATTGAGTGGCAGAGCTGGGGTAAACCATCCGCAGGGCCAGAAGGGGGAGCGGGACGCTCCAATCTGAACCGCGAGAGGGAGAGACGGCTTGAAAATGACGCCTATAGTGACCTGAGTGATGGAGAAAAAGAGGCACGAATGGCAGCGGGTGAGATGATTGGAAAATGTATTATGGTAAAGTCACCAGAAAGAAATGTCATCCCCCTTCTCACATTTAGTTGTGGTACAGGGTGGAAACATAATATATTAAGTTGAAATGTATGCCTATGATTTATAGCGTTAAAGGACATTTGAACATTTTCTAAATTAAACTGTACCTCAAATATATATTTTAACTTAGCAGTATATTTGGGTTTCACTTGTAAGCTTATAAGATTAAACCTCACTTAATTTGGCATGTTTTGTTGCTCAATACAAATAAAAACATGGGGTCAGAAAAATGCAATTATATTATTATAAATATTATATTACTAAAACACATAATATATTTACTCCATATTCTCTTAAAGTCTCAATATCTCATGCAATTTTGCTTCTCTGGTCAATTTATCTTGGTTTAAGGGTGTTAATAAATAAATAAATATTGCAGTACATTAATAGCAAATGTTTTTATCAGCACAAAAATGTGGGCTTTTTATATTAAAATCATAAAATTGCATAGGGACTAAAATGTGCAATTAATTACATTAAATTGTAATATTCATTTATTATTATTGTTTTTTCTAACACACATTTCTGAGAATTTATTGTTATTTACAATTTGTAATCGGTAAGATTGTTTCCTAATGTTAAGAAAGTATTTTTATGCTTCACCACCGCTGTATTTATGAAATTGAAAAAATGCAGTAAAATTAGTAATATTGTAAAATATTATTATAATTTAAAATAAAAACCATTTTCTATTTGAATATATTTTAAAAATATAATTTATTCCTGTGAAGCAAATTAGTGCCACACGACCCTTCGGAAAATTATACTAACATGCTTGATTTGGTACTAAAGAAACATTCTTATTTCATAAGAAAAACACGTGTGCTGCTTAATATTTAATACCGTAATTAAAATACCTTTTTTGAAGAATATAAAGTTCAAAAGAGCAGCATTTGTTTTAATAGGAATCTTTTGTAACATTTATAAATGTCTTAACTGTCACTTTTAGATCAATTAATGCATCCTTTTCATTTCTAAACAAAAGTATGATTTTTTAAACAATTTCAATATAATTAAAAATCTTACTGACCCCACATTTTTGAACAGTAGTATTTATATGCCAACATAAGAATTTGGAAATGTTTAGTGGAGTGAACCACCCAGTGAAAATCTGTGAGTATATTTCGTCTTTAAAACATCAAAATAGTAAATGGACTTTTTGCAGGCATTATGCAGCAGTTTGCCATCTCTGAGGCCGCACTCTTAACCTGGAACTCTATGGATGGAGAGAGTCTCTGTGCCAACTCCAACCAGGGCAGCGTGGCTCACCTCAGTGAGGTTAACCAGGAGAGCATCACCAGCAGAGGTGAGGGTCATCAACAACCACCTCATGCCATAACAGAATGAAGACATTGTTGGAGATTTTAATAAAGGCAATATACAGTAATTTATGTTATGTTACATTAAAGTTTTTACATTTTGTTTGACTTCAGATGAATGGAACAATCTTTTGTTAATCCACAGCTCAGCTATTACAAGCACACACTTCTTAAGCACATCCTTGCATGATCATTACACTGGCAACTCAAAAGCTTGTGAATATTCATCTGCTCTTGCAGTAAGAAATGTTTGCATCTTTTGACAGGAGTCTCATAACCACACCTCTGTGTTTCACTGATGTGAGCACTTGGATATTTCTGCCGATTTGTTTTATATTGTTTACCTAGCCTTGACTGATGTGACTTCCAGTCCATTTGACAGGTCTAGAGCGCATTGCCACCACTTTATTTAGTGTGAGGAAATGTGTCAGAGATGCCACAGTGACAGCTGCAGGCCCAAAGGCGATGGGGGAGAATGGCAGAACAGCACTTTTCCTGAGGTTCAGCTATCAGAGCTTATACAAGCCCTGGGTTGAAGCCAGGTTGCAACGTAACACCAAACAAAAAGCATCTCTTTGGCCTGATTATGTCAAAATAAGAGAATTGTAACAATGAAAAATAAACATGATTGTAAAATTTTTTAAAGGGATAGTCCAACCAAATGGAATGTTCATTTACACACCCTAATGTCGTTCCACACTTGTATGATATTCTTTCTTTTGAGGAGCACACAAATGAGATATTTTCAAGAATGTTCGTAACCAAAGAGTTTCGGCTCCCGCTGACTTTCATTATATGGATAAAAAATACAATGGAAGTCAAGGGGGCCGACACAGTTTATTTTTGGGTTTAATCCCCAAATTCCTCTTACATGATTTGACTATGATTAGAACTAAGGCATTTTAAAATGTTTAGAATTTAGTTTAAAAAATAATTTAAATTGCAAAGAATAGCAGTCACACCACACTAGAATGATAGCGACACAGCGGAAGGCTATCATTAGAATAACTTCCAGTTTTTTTCCAGCTTATGAATGATAAAAACATTGACAGCCATTTGGAATCATTTCTGCTTTAAAGAGCTTGAGCATTTAATGTGACAGACAAAACTGCAAAGTGTAGAACGTTAGAACGTTATCGTGTTTTTGTGTGGATTCTAATATGGTTATTGTTCTAGAAACTACTTTGGTTTCACCTGCATTTGAACCCTCACCTTATGACCTTCCGTCTGTCTCTCCTTCGTTTCCATGTCTCTGTCCTTCAGACCAGCCGTTGCATCATTCCTCGGCAGAAGTGTGGCCTCACACCTATGTCTCCCAAGGCCTTTACTGTCTCTCCTCCTCTGATGCGTGGGAGCCAATCAGCAACGAGCCCTCGGTCGTAGCTTCTCCCGCTGCCAGCTCTTACATCATGGCGGGTGGGGCTTCGGGTGAGGGTTATGATGGCTCCACCCACTATTTGACACAGCAGCAGCTGACCTTGCAGCAGCAGAACCAGCTACAGCAGTTCCAACAGTATCAGCAGTACCAGCAGCAGCAGCTCCTGCAGTATCAACAGGTCAGAAAACACAGTTTGACACGCTGCCATGTTTACACGCTCAGAGGAACACTACAGAGTTGTGATTAGCTCTACTGCTTGACCTGTTTTAGCAATTGTAGTTTATTCCCTCATTAAAGATGTTCAGGACTCATTTTTGTATCTTCCGTACCCAGTATTAAAATACTTTTTTGCTTCAAAGTTTGTTTTTCCCCATCGTACCTACAAACATTCTTGATTCTTTTTCTCATGTTTTCTCTTGAAGTCTTTGGAACATCGACTGCACAGCGCCTCTCACTCCTTACAAGCCACGCCCAACAGCACTATTCACAGTTTGGGCCCGCCCACTCACCCGAGACTGGCTGACCTGTGGGCGGCGGCTCAGGTGGAGCCCCATCAGGTGGAGATGCTGGGACACATGGGTGTGACCATGGCCGAAATGGGAATGGCGGAAGTGTATGGTGAGGAATCCGTTGCGGAGACCGAATGCATCCCAGAGCAGCAAGAGGAGGAGGAAGTCAAGGTGGCATTTTTAATTTCCACATCCTTCACCACCAGTTAACCCAAAAATGAACATTTTCTGAAAACGTACTCACCCTCAGGCCATCCAAAATATAGATAAGTTTGTTTCTTCAGCAGAACAGATTCTGACAAAATTAGCATTCTGTAACTTGCTCAGCAATGGATACTCTGCAGTGAATGGGTGCCGTCAGAATGAGAGTCCAAACTGCTGATAAAACATCACAATAATCCACACCACTCAGTCCTCAATTAACACTGGTGAAGCGGGAACACTATCATACAATCTAATAAATTTTAAGTTCTCTTATCTATAATTTGCTTTTCTTCAGTGAGAAGTCGTCTTTTCTGATCAGAAGAGGAAATATGAACAGACTACACACGTTTACAAAGTGAAAACATTCAAGCAGTTAACGATGCCAAGGGATTTTGATGTCAGGAGGACACCAGGGATGGAATCTATTATGGATTGGGAGGTTTATTTTTGGCCCAGAATTGACCGTGAAAATTTAAAACCAACTTGATGCATTTTTTTCTTACAAAAAACACAGTTTTTCACTTCACAAGACATTTATCGATGGACTGGAGTGGTGTGGATTTTTTTGTGGATTATTGTGATGTTTTTATCTCATTCTGACGGAACCCATTCACTGCAGAGGATCCACTGTGGTGAGCAAGTGATGTAATGCTAAAATTCTCCAAATATGTTCTGATGAAGAAAACACCCCCCCCAAACTCATCTACATCTAGGATGGCCTGAGGGTTTGCAAAATTCAGCAAATTAGGTGAACTATTCCTTAAATTTTTTTCTCTCTTTCTCAAGGAGGATGACATAACACTTACCCTCGAGCCCCAGCTGACATCCGTAACTCCTGCCCTGACCCCTCCGTCTCTGAGAGAGGACTCCACCCCATCTGGGGGCATGAGCCCAGGGCAAGCACCAGCAGAGCCAGTGGTTGAGCACATGACCTACGAAGTCACATCCTGCGTCGTCCAATCACAAGAGAAGAAAGAAGAGGTGGGGGATGGGGCCGTTGTTGTTGTGGCAACCAACTGACAGTTTAAATCGAGGGGCATCCGAAAAAACGAAACCGTCTGTGAAATAATCCACCAGTTAAGCTATTGTATACGCTCTTTTACCCCAGATGTGTATTCATAAGGACTGTCACATCAGGAACAGATTTATTCGTTATCAAACGCCGAAAGAACAGGGCTCTGGGTGCCTATAGAGACTAAACGGGAGAGTGTCAAAGCCAGGATGATACATTATATGTGCTGCTGCTGCTGCTGTTTTATGGCAGGAGCGCTGGAGTCCAAGGCCGCTTACGAATGAAAACGAAGAGTGCAATACTGAGAAATCAATACAACCAAAAGAAAGTGCATGCGTTTTTTTTTTTTATATTTAAGTGACTGAATTAACAGTATCCACATAGTAATAATACATATTGATTTTGTAATAAAAAAATAAAAGCCAGTGAAACAAATTATGTTTATGTATGTATATATATATATAAACATGTATGTACGTTGTATGTTAGTATGGATGTATGTGTCTTTAAAGGTATATTCTGAAAAAACGTTACGAATTTGCTGTTTGCGTGAAGTGTCCCCTATGTACCTCCACACATTCGCACACACACTCACACCAACAAGATGCACACACAACTACACCCCTGGGGGAAAACATCGTTTTGCTCTTAATAGATCCAAGCACAATACGGCCCAAATGGAACAGGGCTGCCCTTTCAACATCCTAAACTGTATTGTTACTAGACTATGACACTACTATGGACCATATAAACAAATGTATTGCCTATCTTCTTAGCGACAGCCCGGTTCTGTCCTCAAGTTTTTTTGTTCTGTTCTGCTTCATTTTTCTCATCAATGTCTGTGTTTATCCGTTTGCGTACTGCCTGGCGGAGCTGCTCAATACTGATTTGCACTGAACAACAAAAGGAAAACTGAAGAGTCATCGTCGTCATTCTGGGACGTTCTATTAATATTCTCATGCAAAAAGAGGAGTAAACTTTGGATGCTTTTAATCCGTTGAGGCTGAGACTACAGGAAACCAAACTGTGAATCTTGAAGACCACTCATGGATCCATTAATTTCCATTTTTGATTAACTAACATGTAGGAGCCATTTATATCATGCATGCATGCATTTTCCATGTTATTTACGTTGTAGCTTTCCCTGTAGCTGACATAATGCAAAGAGATAAACTCTCATAACCTCAGTAAAATCATGTGGTAATGGGCTAGTTGACATGTTCTGTCAAAGTATGTTTTTGTGACGACAGACCGTATGACTGTGGAAAGAAGTGAAAAGAAGGTGCTTTTCTGGTTAATGCTTGCAGGCTTTCCACTAATTATTTAATAAACTGTCATTTAAATACCCGCTGCAGAAAGAAGTGCCCTCGACTACTAGCGTGCACGTTAAACCTTTGTCGATACTTACATAAGTTCCAAAAGAGAGAACAAAAAAAACATTTTGCAACATTAACACTAGGCCTAATTTAGATTTAGAAGGCATTTGGTTTAGCAATGATTTATAATCTTTGATGATTTTGAGAGTTTTGATTAATGCCGTTATGCAATGCTGAGGTAACATTTATTTTCTATACTAATGAGGCCAGCGAGTTCTCTGTCTTTGTGATATTTCGAACATCATAGGACTAGCATCTGCCGAATGAGAGTCATTTTCAAAGATCTAATGGTTGTTTTTGGAAATTCGAGAGCAGGCGAAATGAGAAAGATTGGAGTGGATGATGTCTCGTGTTCAACGAACAAAATTAGATTCTTTGGAAAGTATACTTTCAGCATCTTTAATGTCACAGCTCTTTGTGAAATGTCCAACAGATGGTGACATTAATAGCTCACAGCAATGATGTCATAATTCTGTCATACTCCGTGAAATATGATGCATTTAGTGCAGAATGGCAAAGCAAGGCGTGAAATCAGAAATGAGTTTCTGATTATTGAGGAATAAAAATCAAGCTAGGTAGCAGTCTTGCAGTTTCTTCAACTCCATTCGGTGTCATCCTGTAACCTCATTCAAACCATGTGCTGTAAATAAAATCCTTATTGCAAAGGTCTGTCTCATTTGTTAACGGCTATAGAGATTTATAAAAGACCAGCAAATTGTATAGATATATTAAGATACTCTCTCACTATTTCACTGAATCACTGCACTATTTTACACAATGATAAAAAAAAACAAAAAAACATTTATCATTCCACATCTGACTAATCTAAGAAAGTACGTGCCATAAAAGCTTTTTTAATTCAAATGTATCACTGTTTATTGAATTGTTATTCATTCCTGGAAGATATGATCAAGATCGAATGCTTTTAGATATATAAATCTCCTTCCCATTATTCAAAACAATTCACAAAACCATCAGTAACGGTTCAAAACTTTGTTATGAATCAAACATTTTCTGTTGATATCTCATCACACCAAGAAGGAAAGAGATGAATGAATAAATAAATTAATAAATATGACAAAAACAGACAAACATGGAAGCCAATAAAGTTATTGCTCACGGACTGAACAGATATAAAAATCACATTAAATTAACTGCAACATTTAAAAGAGGACAGCAGATCACATGAACCATAGATTGTTCATAAACAGCAGTCCTCGGTTTAAAGACATGAGAGACACCTGAGAGAGAGTTTTCAGAAAAAAAAGATGGATAGATGAAGGCAGGACATGAAGAATTTCATTAAGAAGGGACAGTGTGCACATCCTGAATTTTAAATTGCTTAAAATTGTACAACTGGAAAAGATCACAAAAAAAATATGTTCCAGGTGAAAAGAAAGTTCAGATTCTGAAAAGGTCCACAATGTGCCACCGGCTGGCCACTACTTCACAATGCAGTGAAAATATTCTTTGTTGGAAATTGATTTTTGACATTTTATAACATAAAAGGGTCCACGCCCTTTAATAAAGTGTTCATATGAAATGATTTAGGTGCATGAAGACAAGTGTTTTTTTGAGGTCTGAAATAATGTCTGCCGCATGTAAACCTGGTTCAACATTATCAGCAACATTTATGCCACTAATGATAGTGTTCATGTTTTGGTGCTCCAATAAAATCATTTTTTATAATCAGTTAATGTTTGAAGATTCCCCATCCATTTAAAAAAAAAATCCCACTGAAAAGAAGTGCAGCCACAGGGTCAGTGTTACATTACACAGATTATACATTACTGAAAGTCAAGGGAACACACTGAAAAATATATTTGAGAAGAAAAAAAAATCGAGCACCTATTTGACCAAAATCTCAATAATAAGTCTCATGATACACGATACATATTTCTACTGGGGCAGCTTATATTTATTTACAGAGTTTTTTTAGAAGAAAATGAAAAAAGGAGGAAGAGGAAGTGGTAGTGGAAAGAGAAATAAACAGGTGAAGAAAAAAAAGGAAGAAAAAAATCAAGAGGAAAGAGGACAAGAAAATTTACAGAAAATTCAAGAGGAAGAAGAGCAGAAATAAGAAGAGAACTCTATCTCTTCTTACTTTTCTTCTTCTTCCTCTAAAAAATTCTGTACATTTTCTTTTTTTCTTAAGAAGAAGAAAGAAGAAGAGGAAAAAAAGGAAAATAAAATTATTTACAGAAATGTAAAAAGGGGGAGGAAGAGAATAAGGAAAAGAATAGAGGAAAAGGAAACAGAAGAGAGAGGAGAACAAATGTGACTCAGGAAAAGAACAGACATTTTTAAACCTTTGAAATGAGCACATTAATAAAAAAAAAACATGAAATTGTTATATAAAAATAAATGTGAAAAAGTACACTGATCACATCTCAAAAAGAAAAACAAACTTTACTTGTTCTAAAGGGGCTCCTCGTCCTCATTTTCTTCACCTTCCTTGTTCTCCGGGACGGGCTGCAGGGTGGAGAGAGGGATGGGGGGTGGAGGAGAAGAGGGCGGCAGGTTTGGGCTGCTATCGGGACTTCCTTTCTCACTGTCACTACTTCCTGTCCTGCTACTGCTTCCTGTTGTCAAGCTACTGCTGTTCCCAACGATCACTTCCCGCTTCACACCCTCAATCCACACTTCCATGTCCTCCTTCTCTTCCTTCACTGGGGCCGCTGGGCTGGGGGAATGGGAGTGAGGGATCACGGGTACAGACAGAGGCGAGGAGGGAGCTGTGGTGGAGCTGGGCGAGGATGGAGGGGAGGAGGCCGGAGGTGGCTTCGAAGCTTTACGAATTGTGTCACGGAAACTGGCCAAAGGGGGGCGCAAGCGCACGCCACTGCGCGTGGAGCCCTCAATGGCTTTTTGGAGCTGATGCAGAAGAAGAAAGAAGGGTTAAACAATCTAAAAAAGGAGAATTTACTAGCAGCAACAATGCATGGATGGATGGAGATGGGCTACCTCTTCAGGCCACGCTCCCACTAGTTTCCAGTAGTATGGTTACATAGGCATGGACGAGGCCCAGCTAGATCGAACAGGTATAGTCTGGGGGGGGGGAAAGGTGTTTTTACAGACCTTCAAAAAAAATCAAGATATTCTAAATTTTTTAAAATAACTATGCTTAAACAAAAAAGATTTGTTCATTTACACCAGTGTTTTCCAAACTGAAGTTTGTGAGTAAATGAAAAGCTAATAATTAATACATGTAACATTAAAATAAATAAATAACTGTACTATAAAAAAAACGAATCAAAATAAAACACTTACTAAAAAATGTATTCTTTTATTTGTTTAAATGTGTTTACCGTGTGCCATTTGACTATTAACGACATCAGTGACACTGTGAACATGCACAAGGTGTTGTGGAATTATGAAATATTAACTTAAGATGCAGTAATAACGTTTTGCCTCTTTGTCGAATTCTCTGTTTGAAAACTGGATTGCGCTGTGTGCGGATTATCTATGCTTGCGTGGGGTGCTGAGTCTGCGCACGGACCTACCAGAGCGGATGAATCTAAAGTTCTGAAGAGTATGTGCGCGTCAGTCACCGAACCGGTGTGGATATTTACTGTAATTCGCAATCACAGATTCTAGCCTACGCCTTGGAATATATGACTCAAATAAGAATTTTCACCATATATTGTCATCTGAACAAGTAACAAGTCTGCCACGTTTGTTCTGACCAACTGAGGAAAAAAGCATTACCATAAATCTGGCTACCAATGGTGATTAAATCTAAAGATCGGTTAGCTCATGTCACATCAAACCGTTCAAATTATTATTATTGTTATACTTTATTCTCAAATGATTAATGTTAACAACATCAGCATTGGTGACTATGAATATAGTGTGTATTAGCATGTAGATTTAAATTTCTGCACAGTCTAATCTAATTGCAATACTCTTCGAATTTCATATTAAGAAAATATTTTAACCCAAAAAGCAAATTATGCTCCCTTCGAACTGGTTGTTTTTAAAATACAAATCTTGTGTAATCCCAGGCTATCTGTAATCAGAAGCACATTTATAACTGGAATATAATTTAATTTCATTCACATGTGTTTCATAAACACATAATCCTTTCTGGATTACAATCCGCCATCAAAATGATACATTTAATTATTCTGGCTGCTGTGAGAAAAGGCTATAAACGATCCGCCACCTGCAGGATCCTCACATGCGATAGCCAAGTAGCCCGGACAACTTTTTTATGTTTACAGACGTGACGTAATAACACAGCGGCATGCTCGAATTTCCCGCGAAAACCTACCCATACCACTCAAATTAGAAAACATTATTATAAACTAACCATTGTGAATCGGGCTAAAGTAAGATGATAGTTTTGAACACTGGCTGGTTATGTACTTGCTAAAATATTGATTTCGGATCTTTTTTTGCAAAAAAAAGTTACGGACTTCAGCTTTAAAATCACAATATTTTAGGTTAACCTGGTTTGGCTGACAAAAAGTTTATGAATTACTGATTTACACTAATAAATAGGAATGCATCATTAAAATTTTGACTGACACAATTAGCCGATAATGATTTAAAAATATTATTTAATTAATAATTATGAATTATATGAAGGAAATTTAATGTTAATTGAATATATTATATATTAAACTCTACACTATTTTGTTAAATTAAAATGCTAAAACTGAAATTAATAGGTTTAAATCTACAAGTGAATTTAGGCATCACAACACAATGCACTGTATGAAAACTGATATTTATGTGAGATTTGCTGAATTACATTTAACACTGTATCTAATCCAATATTAGCGGATAATGATAAAACACAAAACAATATACTAGGGTATAGATATATCATGCATTGCATCACTATTCCTTTCTCTAGGCATGATTATAGGTGAATTGAAGTGTCGCATAATTGACACTTAAATGAACTGAATCAACACTGCAAATGAATTGAGTGAATAATGACACTATGTCTTCCGTAGTACTGCTGTACAGATGAAATTACTTGTTTCATAACTGATGCACTTGCAACATTAATACTGTTTTTTCGTTATTTATGTGAAGCTGTCAAATCTTTATTGTATAAAGCATCTACTAATAATAAATGTGGAATAACATGGATGGCATGTCTCTAACCTGCTGTAGTGATGTTTCTCCACCAGCTGGAAGGGGGGAGGGGTCCTATTGGACTGACCGAGGTGTCCAGAGGTTGTCTATCTCTGTCTCCTCCAGGCTTTGATCTATGTGACCCAGATCAAAACCAGGTATCGGCTTTGACTCTAATTATGCCTTATTATTTGAGAAATCTTCTGATTTATAAATACACAGGATTTAAACAAATACTAACAATATCAGATATCTACATGAATACAATTGCACATACTTAAAGGGGTTAGTTCACCCAAAAATGAAAATTAGACCATAAATTACTCACCCCCGATGCATCCTAGGTGTATATGACTCTTCTTTCAGATGAATCCAGTCGGAGTTATATTAAATATTGTTTTTGATCTTTCAAGCTGTTTCATGGCACTAAGCGGGTGTTGCATGCATCAGTCCAAAAAAAAAGTTTAATAAAAAGCGCCCATCCATAAAAAAAAAGGTCTCACACGGCTCCGGGGGGTGAACAAAAGCGTCCTGTAGCGAATCGATTGCGTTTTTGTAAGAAAAATATCCATATCAAAACATAATAATCACTTTAATCTATAGCTTGCGCACTGTTGTACACTGGAAGCAGTTCCGGGAGCAAGACGTATGAGGTCAGTGCTGTGCATGCGCCGGTGAGTCTCGTGAAAACCATCGTTTGTTTACAGGAGCAAAGGAAGCTAATTTTCCTTACTTTTGCAAAGGAAAACCAGTCTCCTCTTTGGCTTATATCGAAATCCTCTGGCACTCTTCTTTACAAATCCTCATTTTGTACATCTAATAAGTGACCGTTGTTTTGTTTTTGATCTCTCCACGTGC